>SJYA01002574.1:238118-298720 GCA_006410615.1 Neotragus moschatus | reverse complement strand
AAAGTAACACTTGAAATGGAAAAGTCAACTTGCAACTAGAACGTCTAACATTTAACTTCTACATGATTTAGCGGTACTTGTGTGTGTGTGTGTGTGTGTGTGTGTGTGTGTGTGTGTGCGCGCGCGCACAGAACTGCAGAAAGAACATGCATTTTAGATTTAAGTAGTTTTGTATTCAACTTGCTACTCAGCAGTCTTCAGTTTTCTCATCTTTATGTACTGTTTCTTACACAGAAGTGTATTCCACTAATTTTGTAGAATGAGGGAAAAAAGGTCACAGGAGAGAAAAAGGGTACAAAAGTTAAATGAATTTGGGAGGTGCTAGGTTGAAAAAAGTTCAACTGATTCTTTAATTATAGGGTCACTCAGAGCCTTTATTTATTTTATTTTTTCCACCACTCAGAGACATAGCACTTTAATTACAGTGTTTTTTTTAGTGTACATTATATTTTTATACAGTTGGAAGTCATATGGTATTTGTACAAACTTTATATCTTTTTTAAATTTTTTAATTTTTCTTTTAAAATGGTTGATTTTAGAGCCTTTACTATATTAAAATAGAATGAGACTATCACAGAGGGAGAGAAATAGACAAAGCACAATGATTATCCTAGAGCTGCCCAAATTTNTTTTTTTTAGTGTACATTATATTTTTATACAGTTGGAAGTCATATGGTATTTGTACAAACTTTATATCTTTTTTAAATTTTTTAATTTTTCTTTTAAAATGGTTGATTTTAGAGCCTTTACTATATTAAAATAGAATGAGACTATCACAGAGGGAGAGAAATAGACAAAGCACAATGAATATCCTAGAGCTGCCCAAATTTGGGGCAACTATGGAAAATTTTTCTCCTAGAGAATCTCATGGAATTCAGGGAAATGACTGCATTCCTCAGTGCTCTTCAGGTTGCAAATGATAGAGACTAGACATCAGCTTAGAAACCAGTAGCTCGGGGAACCAAATCAGAGGCAGGGCACAGGTGGAGGTAGGTAGCCTCATGGCTGACTTGAGCAGCTTACAGTAGTATTTATCGTGAAGTGACCATGTGCCAGGCACCGTTCAACAGATTCATAATTTGTTCAACCTCACCACAGCCCCATGAGTTAAGGACAAGTATTATCTTCTTTATACCAAAGTGAAAAATCAGGTTCAGAGGTAACCAGGCAGTCTGACTTCCAAGCCCACACTTGGAACCACTGTTCATTGTGCGTCTCCAAGGACTTAAAGGCGGTTAAAGTTTATTCTCTCTGTGACTCTTGTATCCTTGAGTCTCTTTCATTCTCTTCAGCTCTCCCCATGAGATTAGAGACCCAGCTCCCACCTCTGAGATTGCCCTCTCACCTCCTTCCTACAAAAGGCTCCTCCCTCTTAATGTTCTATTAAAAAACCTTCTGCAGAAGAATTCTGACTAGTCCCTGACTTGAGGTCAGGTGGTAGATGCGGGGACAGGAGTGTGGGGTGTTCTAATGAGCTCAGCTCACGTGCCAATACTGTGGCCGGGAGAGTGGAGAACTACGATTAGCCACACCTGCTATGTCAACAGGGTCCTTATAGGGTGATGGGAGCAGTTCTCTAAAAGAAGGTGTACTTTCCAGAAGAGGCCTGAGGCACTGACATTCTGAGCTCCGACACACCCCACGGTCTTTTAAGATCACAGGGGTGATATATGAATAGTGGCCCACATATTTCCAGGCACCAGCATAGGTGGTTAGCTCATTGCAGCTACTCTTCGGGTTTCAGAAGAGAAATATCCTCCTTCGATCGGGGTTGCTAAACTAAGCAGGTGGAAGAAACTAGCTGGGAAGAGTGCTTTGTATGAAAGCCATGGAGTTAGAATAAGGTGTGACTTTCAGGTCAAGGTCCAGGTCTCAGAGGACAGGCCAAGCTGGAGGACAGACAAAACCAGGTCAGAAGTCCAGGGAATGGGGCAGCAAGAGCCAGCTTTGTCATGAAACGCAGACATGCTTGGAGGAAACAGGCCAGGAGTCACATGCAGAGGTCTGATCTCGGTGAGCAGGTACAGGCTGCCCAAAGCCAGGTTTGGACATGCCCACTTGGGCTGGACCCCAGGCGGCTGAGGTCAGTCCTCAGATGTAGAAAGGAGGCAGAGAACAATGCCTCAGATTTCAAAATCTGGGACTGACTAGGGAGCCAAGTGATACCAGAGACTTTCCTCCAGTTCCTATAAGGGAGAGTCAGCGCAAACCGCACTCTGATTTGCTTCGACCATCTATACCCACTCATCTAGAGGTCACCATGGACCCCTTGCAGGAATGGGCTGTCAGATACCAGAGAGTGATACACGTGGGGGCCTTGGTACCGGTGGCTTCGGTTCTGATTGGTGGTCTTCAGGGCAGTCTTCGTGTCAGCCACTTTGTTGTCAGGATTGGTAGGGAGTGGGGTCTTCTTGTTTATGAGATTTGTTCCACATTTATCAGTTGATCGTTTCATACTGCTGCCCTGATCAGTTACCACAAACTCAGACGACCTGGGGAAAAAACAAACAAACATGAATTTATTATCTCATGATTCTGGAGGTCAGAGGTGAGAACAGGTTAAAGTCATTGGACTGAAATCAAGGTTCGGGCAGGGCTGTGTTGCCATGAAATTAAAAGACGCTTACTCCTTGGAAGGAAAGTTATGACCAACCTAGATAGCATATTCAAAAGTAGAGATTCTAGTCAAGGCTATGGTTTTTCCAGTGGTATGGATGTATGGACACGAGAGTTGGACTGTGAAGAAGGCTGAGTGCCAAAGAATTGATGCTTTTGAACTGTGGTGTTGGAGAAGACTCTTGAGAGTCCCTGGACTGCAAGGAGATCCAACCAGTCTATTCTAAAGGAGATCAGTCCTGGGAGTTCTTTGGAAGGACTGATGCTAAAGCTGAAACTCCAATATTTTGGCCACCTCATGTGAAGAGCTGACTCATTGGAAAAGACTCTGATGCTGGGAGGGATTGGGAGCAGGAGGAGAAGGGGATGACAGAGGATGAGATGGCTGGATGGCATCACCAACTTGATGGACATGAGTTTTAGGTGAACTCCGGGAGTTGGTGATGGACAGGGAGGCCTGGCATGCTGCAGTTTATGGGGTTGCAAAGAGTCAGACACGACTAAGTGACTGAACTGAACTGAACTGTGTTCCTTCTGCAGGTTCTCAGGGAGGCTCCCTTTCTTTGTCCTTTTCAGCATCTAGAGGTCTCCTGCATTCTTTGATTCGTGGCCCCTTCCTTCATCTTCAAAGCCAGCAGCCCAGAGCCTTCCAGTGTCTCTAACTCTGAACCTCCTGCCTCCATCTTATAAGGACCTTTGTGATTACCCTGGACCCCAGCCCTTTATAGTCCATGATAATCACCTCTTCTCAACGTTTCTCGCTTAATCATACCTGCAAAATCCGTTCTTCTGTGTGAGAAAACACATTGACAGTGTTTGAGGATTAGAAATGGACCTCTTTGGGGAGGAGCATTCGTGAGAGTACCACAGCTGTCATGTTCACCTGTAAACCTCCAGACAGCTTTGGCTGTTTGTCGTGTACACCTGTCATTGTCATGGTGCTTCCATTGGTCCTTTCCAGATTTTAGAAGCACCTTTCTGGGTGCTTGCAGGATGAAAGCTGCACACCTTGGAGGTATGAGGTCTCCTTGTTTGGGAGTATGGGGCTAGAAGGGCCATGCTATTTCCTGAGTGAGGGGGCTTCTGTAAGAGCCATTGCATGTGGGTTAGGCCCTGAGCACCCCAACCTTTCCTGACCATTGTGTTTTCCTCCATGAAGGGGAGAATTTCTCAGCAACCTCTGGTCTCTAGTTACAGCCATATAAATTGCTATACTTAAGCAACCTTTATGGAAAAGCAACTGGGATGGATAAATCTCTCTGGAAAAACTCTCATGGCTGTGCTCCAGGAAAAATGCATGAGAATATTTACCAAAGTCTTGTTTGTAACAGTGAAAAACTGAAAGTAACTAAAATTTACTTCAATAGCAGAATGGACACATAAATTTTTGCTATACCCTATAGTGATCAGCATGAATGGCTTAGAAGTATGCATACTGATATGGGAAAATATTTAAAATATGATGTAAAGTGAAAAAAACCCAAGTTAAAGAATTATATTGTTTACAGTCATAGGAGGTACAAGTATAAAATTATGTTTGGTATGGAAGCACCCCAGCTTCTAAATGGAACTGGGTTCCAAGTGANATATGTAAAAAAGAAACATAAGAGGAAGAATGTTGTAGAGGTAAGCACCAATACAGATATATTTAGTCTAGAGTCAAAGGAAAATAAGTCTGAAGTGTAGCTCTTGCAGAGTTTGGGGACAGAAAAGCAAACAAACTTAGTTACAGACATTCAGAGTTAGGGCCAATTAAAGTAAAGAAAACTAGTAATGTTCAGCCCTGCTCACTATTCTCTTTATCTTCTTTGTTCTCAGGAAAGGGAAAGAAAATAACTCCCCCGCCCCTTTATTTTTTTTCTTTTTACTGAAATAAGATCAGATGTTGGCAGAAAAAAAAAGACTTGTAGTGACCAGTAGGTCTTATTCAGTCAGTTTGGTTCAATCTCTCAGTCGTGTCCAACTCTTTGTAACCCCATGGACTGCAGCACATCAGGCTTCCCTGTCTGTCACCAACTCCTGGAGCTTACTCAAACTTGTGTACGCAGAGTTGGTGATGCCATCCAAACATCACATCCTCTGTCATCCCCTTCTCCTCTTGCCTTCAATCTTTCCCAGCATCAGGGTTTTTTCTAAGGAATCAGTTTTTTTTTCTATAATAAAATGTTAAAAAGAAATTTGAACTAGTTTCATCATGGAGTCAGACTACATACTGAGCCAATGAATGATTCAGTTTTTCAACAGTTTTACCTTGTTTAAATATTGATCTGAGTAATCAAATGTAAACTCTTCCATTATTATATAATTAGTAATTTGCCTATTTGTCTTTCTAAACAGCGTGATTAGTGAGAATGTATTCTCTTGTTTTCCTTTTGTACAGAATTCTACGTGGAAAGGGGGGTAAAGGGAGTTTCTCTATCTAGAGTAATTCTTACTGAAGCCCTTGCTAGTATGGTAATTACTGCAAGGACTTGCTTTAGCAGGATCAATGTTCCAGAATTTTTCCTCCAGGGACTTATGTAACAGATATTAATTTTCTCCATGGAATTGGATGTACATATGCTAGATAAAATTTTTATATTGAATTCAGAATTTCTTCACCCTGATACTATTCAATTTTGAATATGACTTTATCCAGATACTAAGATGGGAATCCAACCTTACCAGTTCTACATTTCTGTCTTATACAAAATGCTACCAGCAAATATAAAAGCAACTGTCATTTAGAAATTTAATCCAGGCTTCCTGCCTATTCTCTAGTCACCTGGTACTATGCATAGTCTTTACTCTGCAGGTATCATGTTGTTCGATTTCTTCAATTCTCCCAAATTACAAGGGTGAGATTCTTGACACTTTGTAGGGAAGGAGAATTTAGAATTGCAAAACAAGATTTTGAGAGTTGTGAAAGTGCAGTCAGAAGTGAACATACAACCGTTCTTACACATTTCATTGTTGCTCTCTAGAGCAGTAAAGATAATGCTCCTCGTGCAAAATTTGAAATGAATCTTTTTCTCTGGGTGGACACAACTGCAATTGGCCACATGCCTTTGTGCAGTAGGCAACCTGCCCAACCATACATGGCAGCTCTAAGAGGGATTATCTATAGTGTTTTATATACATCTTAAAATAGTAAATATGCTTTAGACAGTCTAAACATGCAACCCCTTGCTTGATAGAATTTTGTAAGTGCCTCTTTCCTCTGCACTTGCAACAGTAGGTATGCAAATGTGCTTGGGTTTGCTGAGATAGCACGTACAATAAGAGGCATTTTTTGGGCATCTGTTTCTGCATGTCCACTCANAACCATACATGGCAGCTCTAAGAGGGATTATCTATAGTGTTTTATATACATCTTAAAATAGTAAATATGCTATAGACAGTCTAAACATGCAACCCCTTGCTTGACAGAATTTTGTAAGTGCCTCTTTCCTCTGAACTTGCAACAGTAGGTATGCAAATGTGCTTGGGTTTGCTGAGATAGCACGTACAGTAAGAGGCATTTTTTGGGCATCTGTTTCTGCATGTCCACTCAAAATAGTCTTAGAGTCAGGACTGTTGAGTCATGTCTCCCACTCACCCAGAGAGGTTCCAACTGTGATGTCCCCAGCAGAGACTGGGGAGGGGTGGTGGGCCAGGCATGTCCTTGGGCCAGTGATCCATGCAGGGTTCAAGCAGCATGACAACATAGTGATGCAATGGTAGATTGGTTCTGCACACAGACGGCACCCTCGAACAGAAGTAAGGTAGCGGCAAGCTATGTCTCCTAAATAATTTTGCAGTGTCCCCGTGCAAGCTCATCCAGTCAGTGGCACATCAGCAGTCCCAGGCAGCAGGGATTCTGAAACTTGGTAAAACACGGCACCCAGAACTCCCTGTGGATGGAATGCAAGATGAACTTCTTTTATTATTTAATACGCCTCCCAATAATCAGCTAGGATTAGAAATTCCAAAAGGAAATAAAACCTGGACAAGCCTCTGTTGAATTTGTTCGGACCATTGTCTCTGTTTCGATTAGAGTTGATTTAGTGTTTCTACATGTACTTTAGAAATATAATACACACACATAATATATAAATATAACATACACACATGTATGTATGCATGTATACACACACATGTATGTGTATGCATGCTAAGTCGCTTCAGTTGTGTCCAACTCTGTGTGAAAAACCTATGGACTGTAGCCCATCAGGCTCCTCTGTCCATGGGGATCTCCAGGCAAGAATACTGGAGTGGGTTACCATCCCCTCCTCCAGGGAATCTTCTTGACCCAGGGGTCGAACCAGCGTCTCTTATGTCTCCTGCATTGGCAAACTGGTCTTTACTACTAGTGCCACCTGGGAAGTCTACTCACACATGCACACATATACACACACACACGCACACACACACACACACATGCACACATGCATGCACACACACACACACACACACACATACACATACACGCACACACACATACACACACATGCACACATATACACACACACATATACACACATACACATAATTTTGGACAATCACTCAGAAAAGTTGCAAGTGCAGCACAGAGAAAATCTTTATGACTGAGACTTCTCTTTTCTCCTTTGTAATTAATATGTATTTTGTGAGGAGAGAGTCTGACACTATGTAAATACCTGTACCTGTTAATTTATAATTCACTGATTGTTTTATCAGTGTGAACATGGGCATATATGTTTGGGTAATAAACTATTACTACCATAATTTATGTTGATACATTGTCCTTGTTTTGCCCCCATTCAAACTGGATTTTGTGTCCTTTGGGCATCCCCTCATTCTTTGAACACTTCTTGCTTTTTCTAGCATAAGATGATCCAGGCTTATCGTCCACTTTTCCCGCTCCAGCCTGGAGCTGCTGTTTCCTCAAAGAGCCCTGGTTTCTTTTAGTGGAGGTTGCTGTTTAGAATCCAAGAATCCTAGGTGTGCTCATTTCTATTGGGATGTTTTTGCTCCAGGCCCTTTTAATAGATAGGTTTTCTGTCTGTCTGTCTGTCTCTACACACACATACACACTTCTTATATACTATTCATATATATATATACCTCCATCTGTATTTATTGCTATGCAGTGCTGTGCTTAGTCAGTCATATCCTACTCTTTGGAACCTAATGGGTTGTAGCCCACCAGGCTCCTTGTCCTGGAGATTCTCCAGGCAAGAATACAGGAGTGGGTTGCCATGCCCTCCTCCAGGGGATCTTCCCAACCCAGGGATCAAACCCAGGTCTCCCACAATACAGGCAGATTCTTAACCATCTGAGCCACCAGGGAAACCCAAGAATACTGGAGTGGGTAGCTTATCCCCTCTACAGGGGATATTTCTGGCCCAGGGATCAAACCGGAGTCTCCTGCATTGCAGGTGAATTCTTTATCAGCTGAACTACCATGGAAGCCCCATCTATTGATATATCTACCTATTTATTGAAAACTGTGACTTCACATCCATATCACCAATTCCAATCCATCCATTGAGCTCATTTATTCCTTTTCATATTCGCGACTCTCTTCTGCACAAACAACAAGGCTCCATTAGCTTTACTTTATTTGCTCCTTTGATCAACCTTACTGTATTCATACAAGCTACCGTCCCGTCTCTGCCAGAGGCTCTCTGTACCGTGTGCGGCCACCCTTTGCTGGCTGCCTTTCCACATGGACGTCCTTCTCAGCCTTGCCTCAGTGCCCCACCTGGCACCTCCTCCCACTGCTCCCTGTGCAAGAGCTCTGTACCCTCCCGGACTGTGTGCGCGCTGCGTTCTCCTTGCTGAACTCTGACACCTGCTCCGGGCCACTGAGGCTCTTTCCTCTTCTGGTGCACAAGCCACCTTGTTCTGCCTCACCTGAAAGTCTTGGGAGGAAAGAGAAGGGAAGCAGAGGAGGAGGGAGAGGAGGGGGAGGAGGAGGAGGGGGAGGAGGAGTTCCATGTACTTCTGAATAATGAAAAGCACCTAACCCCAACCTCACCCAATAATCATTGAGGCATTTTAAAAAGTAGCATTGATTTGAAGACGTGCTGTGTTGTTGGCCGTCCTGGGAACCTCCTGCCTCTGCTCAGCCCTGGCTGTCAAGCCCTCTTATGTATGTTTTAGTTCCTTCTGTGTGATGCCAGAGCACAATCCCAAGGAAGTAGGCTGCTCTCAGCTCCCTGTGTCTTCCTGCATCCTCCCTGCAGAAACGCCCTGTGATTTACCTTTGTTTATTATTCTCAACAATCCCATTTGCACCCCCTGCTCTTCCTTATCTAAATATGCCGTCAGGAATGACTTGGGTTTACCAGAATCAAAATTCTCAGGCTCGCCAAAGAGATGGATAGCAATCAAGGTTTACTGCCAGAATCTGTGTACCAGGAACTCCTGACTGAATTTCCATACGTGTTGATTCCTGAGTCTGGAGCTTTCCTTAAGTAACTATTTCTGTCTTTTAAGCCTTGGCATTGTAACTGGTACATGATGGGCAGTCAGCGTGTATTTGTTAGATCAGAACAAGTGATCCTGCTTGATATCCTAGCCTACAATGTTCCAACATTTGAGCTGAAACTAGGAAAAACTGTCATGTTCAGTCTTCTGATAATGTATTAAGTTGTTCCGGGGAAGACCAGTCAGAATAGCTGTTAGTGATGAAAAGTGGAGCAATGACCCTCCTCTGGGATGGAGGGCTGTGGGGTAAGTCATCTTGGAATCATACACACAAGGGATGTTACTGGACCAGGCTGCCTCCCCACTTTCTTCCCTCCAGGGAGGGGAGGGATTTCTAGGTCTGGGCCCAGGACATGATATTCCAGATGTTGGAGCGATGGCGTGCTGCGATTCATGGGGTCGCAAAGAGTCGGACACGACTGAGCGACTGAACTGAACTGAACTGTGTGTTCTTGCTACCATATCTGAGTGGAGACCCTAAAGGGCCTGGGCTCACACACAGGCCACACCTTCCCTTCCCTTGTGAGGCAAGAGACATGAGAGACTGTGTCAGGGTCAAGGAACTTTGCTGGGAGCAAAGGGACCCCACGTGATGTTGTGAAGAGAGAATAACCCACTTGGCAATGTACAGAGCTAGAATATGTTCTGATGTCTTTGGGGGCTAAGGAACAACATCCAGTCCCAGGCATAGAGGATGGATTTTCCCCTGAAAGGAATGGGCAGTCTGACCACCAGTTGTCCCGAGTAGAGGTTAAGTCTGACCACCAGTTGTCCCGAGTAGAGGTTAGTCCTGGGGGAGGAGGTGGGAGCCTTAAGAGGAGGGGGAAGAACGTCCTTCCTTCTCCAGGCCTTGGGTAAGTCTGGCCTAGGTGCTGACAAGCGGAAGCTTCAGAAACCTTGTGTGGTGGTGGGGCGTGCGGGGCTCTGTGCCCTGCAGGCAGATGGGGAGGGATTCAGAACAGGTGGTGTCTGCTTCTCGTCTTTATGTTGTATTCCTTTTCTGCGATTTTGGAAACACACCACCAAACAAGCTGACAGACACATGCATAATTCACGTCACCTAGACTGGAGGAAAAATATCCTTGGAGCTCTGGGTAGATTTCATCATCTATATATTAAGAAAAATAAGATACGTCACATAGGTTTGGCACGTCCCAGGTAGTGCTAGAGGCAAAGATCCTGACTGCCAGTGCAGGAAACTTACATAAGAGACACAGTTTCAACCCCTGGGTTGGGAAGATCCCCTGGAGGAGGGCATGGCAACCCACTTCAGTAATGTTGCCTGGGAAATCCCATGGACAGAGCCTTGTAGCCTTGGCAGGTTACAGTCCATGAGGTCACAAAAGAGTCAGACTGAGCGACTAAACAACAAAAAAAATCACCCCATACTTTTCTAGAATACCCCGGGATGGAAAGAAATAATGTTCTGTTCAGAACCACTAAAACCTTCATTTTCACTTGAGGATAAGTAGGGTTGATGAGTTCACACAATGTGTCAGATTGTAGACCAATACGAGAGCCAGAAAGGAAACCAAGTCATCTAACTCCTACAAGTAAATCTTATCAGCCTTTTTACGCGGATAAAGAAACAAGTTGAGCGGTTAAGAACATGCCTTACACCACACAGTTCATAAACGTCAATGCCTGTGTTCAGTCCCAGACCTAGCTGGTTTCAAAGCCCACCCATTGTATTTCATCACATGATGCTTATAAGCGGATTCGTATCCAGATAGGAAATGAAGACATTGTATCCAGATAGGAAATGCTTGACATTTTCAGCAGGATGTTTCCTCCACTTGTAGTTTACAACTAATCCGGGGATCATCCAGAGATTTTCTGATATTTCAAAAATCATCTAATTTTCTCTTATAAGTTACTGTAATTTTTACTCATTAGCTACTGTAAAAGTGAGAGATAATAGATAAACCTATAGAAATTTTTTTTAATTATTATTACCTATTTCTTAACTCATTTTGAATGGTGCAAATAAACTTGCCCAGTCCTACATTCTTTCAGTATGACCAGCTTCATCAAGGGAGTTTTCCTACAGAGATATAAAATGTCAATGGAACGTCCTGAATGTACTCCTATTAAAGGTAAATCCTTCAAATACCTGATTGCGGAAGTTAATGATAACTGTATTTTGTGAAATGAAACTAAATATTAAGAGGAGGTTTCTGTGTAGACTTTTTTCACAAATCTAGCATTTTGACTGCTGACAATTCTGTTAATCTGTCGTTAGAATCACGCTGTCCTTTAGAACCAGTGCCCACAAGACTGCCTTTTCCTATGTGGATGGTCTGAGAGTTACTCTTCACTGAAATATTATCAATAGTATCTGTTCATGTTTCCAATCCACTTGTAAATAAGGCATAATCAGAAATTAAAGAGTCTGATTTTACTGGTGAAAATCAAAAGCTTTCTCATTGTTATAATACAGGTGGTCAACCAAATAATTCACAACATGCTAATATATAGTTTTTGGGGATTAGTTTAGAAATATAATGCAAAATGTCAATATTCTTGGGGCACTCTTATCTCACATATAAAAGCATTTCTTCATAACTATCTGTGCTCTGTCCTTTTTGAAGAGGTGCTGTGGTTCTTAGCGTAATTCAGCCATATAATTTGAAGTAACTTTTAGAATGTCAGTGCATGTAAAATTTGGTTATGGTGAATTGGTCTTTTAAAATAGAACAGAATGTCGTCTCACTGGATAAGAAATATTTCAACATTAAACACCGTGTTTCACAGTCACTAGACAGTAAAATTTCTCAGATGTGTGTTTACTCAGGAGAATAGCTAATTATTAGCAATTAATAACTAGAAGGGTGATCTGAGTACTAACCTCTGCTCGTGAACTCAATTTGCATGCTTTTTCATGCAATTTGACAAATATATATGAATATATTTATGTACATAAAAGCTTGGAAATTAGAGCTTTCCCCTACTTAATAGAGGTTATCAGAAGGCTGTAAGGTATTTTTCTTTTTAAAATACATTTGTAGGATATCAAGGGCCTAAGAACAATCAGAATGCATGTGGAAATTTTACACCAAACACATATCTAGCAATTTATAGCAGCAAACCATTGTTATATCCTTCAAAGGGTTTATCTTACGAGGACACACATTTATACCAAGGATGATACCATTGACCTAAACCACTGTTTCTCAGACTGGGGGGAGGGTCATGATTCCTGGGATTCCAAGGACATAGTCTCAGATTCTCCATTAGTTAGGTTTTAAAAAATATTTGTATTTATTTACTTTTTTTGGCTATGTTGGGTCTTAGTTGTGGGACTTTGGATCTAAAATCTTCATTATGGCATGCAGGATCTTAGCTGAGCATGCAAATGCTTATTGCAGCTCGTGGGATCTAGCTCCCTGAGCTGGGATCAAACCCTGGTACCCAGCATTGAGAGCATCAAGTTTAGCCCCTGGACCACCAGGGAAGGCCCTCCACTAGATAGTTTAAAAGTTGCATTTATATTTCTAAGGTATCTCAAAAATTTAATATCAGCATATTATGGATTATCTGAGTGACCAGATCATAACTGAGTACTGCCAAGAATGTCTATGCTTCTGTTTACATTTGTGTTTTTTATTCATTAACATCCAGCAACACCACTGTAATTATCATGGGCTAATAAGAAAAGAGCACAGATTTTTTCACACCAAACGAAGGCCAAGCAATGACCTGGTCCCACTGTCCCAAGCTTTCCCAGGAGATTGAGGGATAAATAAGAGGGAATTTTGTCATCACAAGGCAGGCTGTGGCACAGCCGTGGTGAACTCCAGAATATCCACAATATAGTGGTCAGCAGTACGTTCGCGTTCCGAGTCACAGCTTAGTTTCAGAAAAACAGCACCTGTCAAATCTTATATGAGTAATTTGAATTTTATTGGTTTGTGATTTTCTTTGAATTGAATGTTAAACTTCGATGTGGCTTTATAGTTTTATAAGTGCTATAAATCCAAGGATTTTTAACCCCTAGTTTTATGTTCGCACTCATCAAAGTAACATTGCAGTAATTTAAGACAGCACTAGATAATCCCTGAGAGTATTTCGTTTATAATCTTTCATTTATTTAGTTTATTAAAAGTGGTCTTTTGGGCCGCCCCTCCCGACCCTCAGCGTGGGACAGCTCCTCCAGGCCCTCCCGCGTCAGCGCAGCCACCGCTCCTTGGATGCGAGTTGATCTTCCCAGTCCCCGACCTGGCCTCGGACGCGGAGTGGCTCCTCTCGGCTGTTCCTATGCTGTTGCCGCCCGGCACTCTCGGCCGCTGCCCCTGACCTTGGACGTGGGGCAACTCCTCTTGGCCGTGCTGAGTGCGCCAGTCGTCGCAGACCCCCGTGCTGAGTGCTAATCGGTCATTGGCTCTTCCTAGCCCCCGACCCTGGCCTCAGACGTAGGGTGGCTCCTCCCGGCCCCAGACCCTGGCCTCGGACGTGGGGTGGCTCTTCCCGGCCCCTAACCCTGGCCCCGGACGCGGGGTGGCTCCTCTCAGCTGTTCCTGTGCTGTCGCGGCCTGGCACTCTCGGCCGCTGTCTCTGTCCTCCGAGGTGGGGTGGCTCCTCTCGGCCGCGCTGAGTGCACTGGCACCCCCGGCCCTCGCCGCCGCTTGCGCTGAGTGCCAGAATGTAGTCTTTTCTATCTAGCTTTTTTCACTCGTCATATGTTTCACTCAGTCATCAATATCTCATATCTTTGTGTATAGCTGTAGATTGTCCATCCTCTTACTGTGTGCATACTATTAAGTTGTATGAACATGCTACAGCTTTATCCATTCTACTGTTGCTGTTGATGGGCACTCAATAAATATTTCATGAATAAAAAAAAAAAGTGGTCTTTTGGAGAAGCAGTGCTCTTAATGCTTTGGACCCTTTCTTTAGGAATTGTGCAATTCTTTGAATATTTTCAAGTATATGAATTGTTCTGTTTGATCACAGACGTGTTAAAGTCATCGCAGCAGATACTTTGCATTTGCCAGACCAGCACCTGAGAAGCCTGTTTTGGTTCCTGGCCCTCTGTTCTCCTTTCTGGAGTGCAGTCTTGGTGGAGCTGCCAATCACGATGCCCCATCCTTCTCCCACCCCCCACCCCCTGGCCTGGGGCTGGACAGGGGATCCAAATGATGTCAGTCAGACTCTCCCTGGAATCTGAGGCTTGAAGCAGAGTGATACAAGCACTGACAATAGTTGAAGCTGATTCAGCCCAACAATGGAAGTCTTAAGAGGCCGTCTGTTATTTCCTGCTCCTTTATCCCCTGGTTTTGCCTGGATTCTGATCCTTTCCAAGATTTGCTGGTCAGCTGCCACTTAAATTCTGTGGACTAACCTAACCTTTCAACAAATCCCTTTATCTTTTATAAATTTAGCCAGAGTTGGTGTCTGTTAACAGGTAATCATTGATGGAGATTTAAGAGTGAAGCCTGATATAAAGAGTTACTGACAGTGCCAGGAAATTTTGTTTGGGGTCAATAAAATAATGTGGAAACACTATGGGTAGCATTTATTGGGGCTCCTTATCTGGCTGGGGGTGGTTTAGTCTCTGAATTGTGTCTGATACTTATTCAGATATTTATTCCTCTGGCTCTCTCCCTTCCAGGTCACCTTGGGCTGGCTGTGTCTCTCAACTAAAGGTGGCCTCTTCAGGGGATCTCTATCCAGTTCTTTTCTGATTTCCAGTGGTCCCTCCCTTACATGTCCCTTTTGAGCCAAATGTATTAACTATCCCTGTGGTTTTCCTATTGTTGTTGTCTAGTTGCTGAGTCTTGTCCGGCTGTTTGTGGCCTCATGGACTGTAACACACCAGGCTCCTCTGTCCTCCACTATCTCCTACGTTTGCTCAAATACATCTCCATTGAGTTGGTGATGCTATCTGATCATCTCATCCTCTGCTGCCCCTTTCTCCTTTTGCTTCAATCTTTCCCAGCATCAGGGTCTTTTCCGATGAGTTGACTCTTCCCATCAGGTGGCCAAAGTATTGGAGCTTCAGCTTCAGCAACAGTCCTTCCAATGAATATTCAGGACTGATTTCCTTTAGGATGGACTGGTTGGATCTCCTTGCAGTCCCAGGGACTCTTAAGAGTCTTCTCCAGCACACAGTTTGAAAGCATGATTTCTTCAGTGCTCAGTCTTCTTTATGATCCAGCTCTCACATCTCACATCTCTCATCTCTCACACTACTGGAAAAACCATGGTTGGTTGGTGGTTTAGTTGCCAAGTTGTGTATGACTTGTGACCCCATGAACTGTAGTGGTCAGGCTTCTCTGTCCATGGGATTTCCCAAGCAAGATTACTGGAGTGGGTTGCTCTTTCACCTCGCCAGTGGATTTTCTTGACCCAGGAATTGAACCTGCATCTCCTGGGTCTCTTGCTTTGCAGGCAGATTCTTTGCCACTGAACCACCTGGGAAGCCCCTCATCTGGCTACTCATTCAATAAACACTACTGAAAGAAGCTGTGAAGCCTCATGGCTTTAGGATCAAATAGAGCTGGTTTTTTCATTTCTCCCCTGTGTGACCTTAAGTGTGTTACTTAAACTCTCTAAGCCTCAGTTTCCTTGTACATAAATGGGGCTTAATAATAGTATATGGTCTTCCCTGATAGCTCAGTTGGTAAAGAATCTCCCTGTAATGCAGGAGACCGCAGTTTGTGGTACTGTGAAGATTAAGTGATAAAAGTCTATAAACCATATAGTAAACATGCAGTGTCTAAAGACTGTGATAAATTTGGAGGGAAATTGTATTATTTATCTGTTTTGGTGTGCTGTGCAGCATGTGTGATCTCAGTTCCCTGACCAGGACTTGAACCTGTGCCCTCTGCAATAGAAGTTCGGAGTCTTAACTGCTAGACAGCCAGGGAATTCCCATGATTATGACAATTTTAATATGTTTTATGAGGTCATCATTGAGCTACATGCTGGGGCTGCTAAAATAACCAAAGAAATTAAATCCACTCATATTCTTCTTGGAAAAAGCACTGACTTTGTTTGAAGTAGCACCCTGATATTCAATTTAGGGAGAAAGCAAGGAATTAAGTACCCTCAAGCAAATGCTTAAGTGATAGCCAAGTGAGGATGGAGAGAGAAGAGACATTAGCCAGGGAGCGACAGATTAGACATTTCAGACTGAAAAGTGATGTAATATGATCCGACCTCTCTGAAATGAGTGGCCTCTTGCCATCTGGGTTTTATTTCTGGTGTTCTATGTGGGATTATTGAACTAAGAGACAACACCTGGTGATAATCCATAGTTGCTCACTTTATACATAGAAAACAGACCCTTGAAACAGAGTTTAGGACTGGGTTGTGTATGTGTTCAAAAAGCACAGAGACTGCTTCCTTAACAAGGCAAGGGGGTATGGGCCAGGGGTAGCTCGCAGCCTGTAGTGGATCATGACCACTCGAATCATCACGGAGTGGATTCCACAAGTAAAGTGCAGGTGGAGGAGAGGAGGCATGGGGAGATCAAGTGGCCACGGGACTTAGTTGCTATGGCGACAGTAATGTTTGTAAAGACTGTGGAGTCACCCGGCTTTTCCTGACAACTCTAGATGATACGAGAGAAATGGAAACTTCCGAACATAGATTTAAGAATACTCACAGGGTTTACCCGTCAATCCCAATCTCCGGATTCCTCCCCCACCCCTTTCCCCCTTGGTATCCACATATTTGCTCTCTATGTTTATGTCTCGATACTATGTATAAAATCGATAACTAATAGAGAACATACTGGATAGCAGCAATCTCCAGCCTTCTTGGCACTAGGGATCAGTTTCATGGAAGACAATTTTTTCAAAGACAGGGGCAGGAAGGGGTGGTTTCGGGATGATTGAATTGCATTGCTTTTATTATGCACTTTGTTTCTATTGTTGTTACATCAGCTCCAACTCAGAGCATTAGGCATTAGATCCTGGACCCTTGCTGTGTAGCACAGGGACCTCTGCTTAATGCACTGTGGTGTCCTGAATGAGAAGGAAGTCCAAAAGGGAGGAGATAGTTGTGTATGTAAGGCTGATTCATTTCGCTGCACAGTAGAAACTAACACAACATTGCAAAGCAACTATATTCCAAAGAAAATTAATTTAAAAAGAAAGGGAACTCATCGGGAACCAGATGGCAATGTAACCTCAATGCTGGTCCAACTGCGGGGTGAAGGATGAAGTGCTAAAGAGTCACTGCAATACCTACACTTGCTAGGCTTCCCCCTTACCCAGATAACCACGATGGTGTGATCACTCACCTAGAACCAGACATCCTGGAATGTGAAGTCAAGTGGGNCATCCCCAGCCACTAGACACCAAACCAATTTCCCTGCCTTAAAAATTGAGATTTGGACAACAGGAGACCACTCCCACAGCCTGGAATCCTGTTACAAAATTCATTCTTCAAATGATTCGATTCTGTGCTTTTTCAAACTTGCCAACCCTGCCCCATCCATTCCTTTCCGGAGAAACCACAATAAAAGCTCTTTCATACTTTCTCCTTCTCTCCTGTCTCTTGACCCACTGACTGACTTGGTGCTTCCCACGTGGTGCTGGGGGCTGTGTCACACCCTGTTACTTGGGAAACATGTGGTGAACTGTACTTTCAAAGGCAGTTATCACCTCACCATGTTCAGTCGTGTGCAACTCTTTGCAGCCCTATGTACTGTAGACCACCAGGCTCTGTCCATGGGATTCTCCAGGCAAGAATACTGAAGTGGGTATTGTCATTTCCTTCTCCAGGGGATCTTCCTGACTCAGGGATCGAACTCGTGTCTCATCTCATCTCCTGCATCGGCAGGCGGATTATTTACCACTGAGCCACCTCAGAAGCCCCTTATCACCTCACCACACCTGATNATACTGAAGTGGGTATTGTCATTTCCTTCTCCAGGGGATCTTCCTGACTCAGGGATCGAACTCGTGTCTCATCTCATCTCCTGCATCGGCAGGCGGATTATTTACCACTGAGCCACCTCAGAAGCCCCTTATCACCTCACCACACCTGATTAAAACAAATTCCGGGTACATTTTAGAACACCACCTTCTTTCTCTCCTTAACTGTAAGCATCCAAAAGCTGCCTGGGGTTCCAGCTCTTTGCCTACTCTCAATATGCTTTCCCAGTTTATAGCAACACCCAGACAGGGTCTGTTGTGCATCTGGNTTAGAACACCACCTTCTTTCTCTCCTTAACTGTAAGCATCCAAAAGCTGCCTGGGGTTCCAGCTCTTTGCCTACTCTCAATATGCTTTCCCAGTTTATAGCAACACCCAGACAGGGTCTGTTGTGCATCTGGGGTTTTAGGATTGCCCAAGCCCTGAAGCTCTGCACACTGTGTGTAAAGTTTCTTCTATAATACAGAATGCTTTTTGGGTATTGAAATTTGGTTTTTAATTTTCTTGAGCTAGGTCTTCATGGTTTTTCCTTGTTCAAAGAAGAAAACAGTCTATTATTTTGTTTCCTCATCTTTGACTAGCTGTGACGAAAATATGACTCCCTCAATGCAAATTTTACACAACGTGAATCTTTCCCCAAAGCCCAGTAGCTGGCCGTGTAAAAGATGTGTCAACCAAAGGCTCCATTTGATCTCTGTAGCTCTAGCAGCTTAAAAATAACTCCTGTTGAGAAATAGAAGGGTGGCTACTCACGATGACAGTGGGGAACACAAGGACTTTGAAGAACAAGTGATTCACTAAGAGAGGATAAATCAAATAGAATCAAAACCCAATTAAAACCATCTTTTCCTAAAAAAATGAGCTTTGAGATTTTGTAAAAAAAAAAAAAGACTTGATAAAATTCTAAATTTAGAACATTTACAAAATCAGGTCAAATACTCAACCTGTGAGTAACACCCTCACACACTTCAGGCTCAGAACAAAAATGCTTGGAGTTCTTAATAACATAATGTATGATGAGACAAGAAGATGTATCCTACTGAGGAATGACAGTCATGGTGCCTTAGTTCTTGGTTTGGCTTCCTCGGGTAGCATTGGGCATGCACTGGACTTGTGAGGCTCTCTTGTGTCTGTGAAATAAAAAGATGGGCTGGGCTGAATTCTCAAAACCTGACATGTTAGTAATTTACTTGGAATTCCCTCTATGACTGTGCCATGCTCATTTTTTAGGTCTTACAACAGAAACCCTCAGTAGTAGAGACCTTTCCTCTTAATGATTAGCAGTACCTAACTCTTTTGATGGGCTTTCCTGGTGGCTCAGTGGTAAAGAATCTGTCCGACAATGTAGGAGACATGGGTTTGATCCCTGGGTTGGGAACATCCCCTGGGGGAGGAAATGACAACACCTGTATTCTTGCCTGGGAAATCCCACGGACAGAGGAGCGGTTCATGTTGTTGCAAAAGGGTCGGACATGACTTAGAAACTAAGCAATGATGATACTTTTAGTATATGTTGAAAAATAAATGCATGTACTTACATTTTGTAATAAATGAAAAGTGACCTGACTTCCACAGCAGAAGGCAGAGCACTGAATCCCACCTATATCACCTTAAAATTGAGAGGAGTGGAGGCTGGGGAGGCTGTTAGGAGGTGAAAAAGCCTGATGAATATTCATTGCAGCCAGCAGCTTGGCCTCTCAATTTTCACCCTCAATAATATCCCCATATCTCACAGCCAAACAAGAAAATCACCTAACACAGGGAGTTAGTCTTTATGAACCTAAAAATGCACAGAACAGCTCAAATCACATCACTGGTCATAGTAACAGGATTCTGAATCAGAATTTCTTTTTAAGAAAAATTTATTTGGCTGAACCGGGTCTTTGTTGTGGTGTGAGAACCCTTGGTTATGGCATGTGGAATCTAGTTCTCCCACCAGGGATGGAACCTGGTTCTCCTGCACGGGGAGCTTGGAGCCACTGGACTCCCCCAGGGAAGTCCCAGGATTTCTTGATAGGGTCCATTATTTCTCTAACTCTGTGGTGTTCCCATCTCAGTATTCCACAGCTGGTGGACCACATTGTAAAGTCATCGGTATGACAGTGGAGGAAACTGAAAAGCAGAAAATAGGTAAAATACAGACACATACATGGGATAGAAAGAGGATGGAAACATGAGTGGAGATTAAGTCCCTTGTATCTGTACCAAGTCAGGAGATTGTAATTGGGTTTAGGGGCTTCACCACGCCATGGACCCCTTGACTTCAGTCAGTATCTCAGCTTGTTAATGCTCTTCCCTCACTGAGTTGGCCCCAATCTTTAATTCACGGAGTCTGATTCCTGGCTCAGATATGCTCCTGTGTCTGTTTATCACTTGTATTGATGTGGGAGGAGGCCCCTCCTGGGAGCTCTTGGATTCCATTCATATTTCTCCTGCTCACGCTGTGTTTCAGCATACTGAGTTCCCCTTGACAGTCAGGATCAACCTTTCTGGCTGTTTAGGACCAGTTTAGGGCTTATCCCGTTTTTTGCTTGTTTACCCATTGGTATGAAGATCCCAAGTAGCCACTGTCAATTGTGAAATCATTCCTTTCTAGGTTCAAAACCAGCAGAACCTAGAGGCACAGGGATGGGAGCGTAAAATTTGAAAGTGGGTCATTAGGAGTAACTGCAAGGAGATCAAACTGGTCAGTCCTAAAGGAAATCAATCCTGAGTATTCACTGGAAGGACTGACGCTGAAGCTGAAACTCTAATACTTTGGCCACCTGATGCGAAAAATTGACTCATTTAAAAAGACCGTGATGCTGGGAAAGATTGAAGGCAGGAGGAGAAGGGGACGACAGAGGATGAGATGGTTGGATGACGTCACTGACTTGACGCACATGAATTGGAGCAAGCTCCGGGAATTGGTGATGGACAGGGAAGCCTGGTGTGCTGCAGTCCACGGGGTCGCAAAGAGCCAGACATGACTGAACTAAACTGACTGACGAGTAATAACAAAAGGTGATGATGCCGTTTCTGTTCCTTCATTCCTAGATCTGTGTACTTTGGCTGTGGGAGCAATAGCAACGTGTATTGACTGAAACTCAAACAGGTCATTCCTACATACTTGAAAACCTTCTGCTTCTGATCAGTGGTGAGTATATGATAAAATCTGCAGATCTCATGGGAATGAGAATATTACCTCCCTTTTTTCATTGTAAAGTTAATTCCTTGGTCATAAAGGATGGTGTATGGGATACCATGACAGTAATTCCACAAATGGTAGAACTGGCAAAAGCGTTGTGAGGAGACCAATCTAAATACAGAATAAATATACACTCCAATGAAAATACGCTGCTACCCAGAGGAAGGGGTTCAGTGTAGTTAGCCCCCCTTCAGAGAGGTGAATGGCTCACCCAGAGAATGGTCCCTGCTGCTGTCAAACTGGGTGCTCACAATCGCACTAGTTAAGTTGGTTTTGCCAAAGTGAAAGTAATGAAAGTGTTAGTTGCTCAGTCATGTCTGATTATTTGCAACCCCATGGACTGTAGACCGCCAGGCTCCTCTGTCCATGGGATTTTCCAGGCAAAAATAGTGGAGTGGGTTGCTATTCCCTTCTCCAGGGGATCTTCCAGACTTAGGGATAGAACCTGGGTCTGCCGCATTGCAGGCAGATTCTTTACTGTCTGAGTCACCAGGCAAAGTCTATTTTGTGGAGGCTATGCATGAACTCTGCTCCTGACAGCACAGGCACTTTATGAGTCTTCTGAACAACAGTGGAGCGACTGGGGAAGGGAGCTTCTAGACCAGGTCATCTTTCCCATCTGAATAACTGAGAGTGGATCTGGAAGGGGAGGGGGTGTCTATAGAGCCACCAGTGAGGAACGTCTTCAAAAGACTTTTTGGTATAACAGGGAAGAACACAAGGAAAATAAAACCAAGTTTTAAAAAGCCATACAAATAGCCCAGTTTACACAATACAAGTCACTCAACCTACTTTGATATACAAGTTAGCATTAGGTTCATATGTATTGACCAAAAACTCAAACAAGGAATAGCATAAACAATATGAGTTGACTCACTCCTGTAAGAGAAGCCCACAGGTCTATCACCGGGGACTAAGACTCTGATCTTTTTCTTTTCCGCCATCCTGAGCATAAGGGCTCCATTTTCAAGTTCATTTTATGGCCTAATATGACTGCTGGAGCTCCAGCGATCATGTACATTTTCCAGGTAGGAAGAAGAGAAAGGACCATGGGCTTCAGTCTATGCCCTCCCTTTAGAAACAACCTTTCTGACATTTTTACTCAACAACTTCTACTTATATTTGATTAGTCAAACTTTGTTTCACATGGCCATGCTAAGTGTCAAGGGAGGCTGATCAATATAGTTTTAAAGCAGAGAAGTTTGCCTCCTTGAATAAAATGGGGTTCTAAGGACAAAGGGAGAAGGCAATGGCACCCCACTCCAGTACTCTTGCTTGGAAAATCCCATGGATGAAGGAGCCTGGTAGGCTGCAGCCCATGGGGTCACTAAGAGTTGGGCACAACTGAGCGACTTCACTTTCACTTTTCACTTTCATGCATTGGAGAAGGAAATGGCAACCCACTCCAGTGTTCTTGCCTGGAGAATCCCAGGGACGGCGGAGCCTGATGGGCTGCTGTCTATGGGTTCGCACAGAGTCGGACACGACTGAAGCGACTTAGCAGCAGTAGCAGCAAGAACAAAGGGAAGAATGAACATTGGATGGACAGCAGCCCTGTTTGCCATAGATTGTTTCCATGGCTCAGAAAACCTGTTCAATAGATGTCTTTCAGATTTAAAGAGCTGGCAAAAGCCCGAAGCCACATTGCCTGTATTCTGTCTGTACCTTGAGCTCCTTTCTGGAATATTCATGATGGGGAGGCGTCATGTCATGTCATCCAACATGGGGAGCTGTCATCTTAGAACCCATCACCTCAGTGCTCCTTCAGACTCCCAGGGAGCCTCAAGCCAGAAAAGCCAACTTTTTTTTTCTCTGGGCTTGTCCTACTTGGTTTCAGGTTTTGGCCAGGAAGTTGTATCTCTTCCCTAGGTGACTCCCAATAAAACTCTCCATTGTAAGGTAGTATGCCGTGGAAAAAGTCTGTCTTCTAGCATGGTAGATTAAAAAAAATTTTTTTATTTGAGTTATAATTTACATACCATACAGTTCACTTGCTTTACTTGCACAATTCAATGGTATTTAGTATATTCACAGAGTTGTGCAACCATAGTCACATGCAAAAAATTTTAAAATTTGTTTGGTAGAGCTGCATGTAGGATCTTAGTACCCTAACCAAGAATGGAACATGGGCCCCTTACTTTGGAAGCATGAAGTCTTAACCTCTGGACCACCAGGGAAGTCCCTGGTAGATTTTTATTTTTATAGCCACCAATGAGTCATGGAGGGCTTCCTTAGTGGCTCATCAGTAAAGAATCTGCCTGCAATGCAGGGGAAACAAGTTTGATCCTTGGGTTGGGAAGATCTCTTGGAGAAGGAAATGGAAACCCACTCCAGTGTTCTTGCCTGGAAAATCCCATGGATAGAGGAGCCTGGCAGTCTATAGTCCACTGGGTCTCAAAGACTCAGACACAACTGAGCAACTAAACAACAGCAATAGCAATGAATCACGTATCTGGTACTCCTTCCCTTATGTACCTCCTTCCCACAGTGACTCTGAGCTTGGCCATGGGACATGCTCTGGCCAATGAGGCATCAGCAAATGTTGAGTCAGAGACTTACTATGTGCTCTTGTACTGAAGCTTGTGTTCTTGGATCACCTCTGTGTAAGAAACCCAGGCAATCTTGTTGGAGAGGTTAGCCTCAGCTAACATGAGTGAGGCCCTCTTGGATTTTCCATCCCCAGATAAACTACCAGATGATGGTAACCACGTGAGAAACTGTAGATGAAAAAAAAAAAAACCCAGAAGGACCACTCAGTCGAGTTCACTTGTAGAATTATGAGTAAATAAATGGTTGCTGTTCTAAGCCATTACATTTTGAGATGGTCTTTTATGTAGAAACAGAAAAACTGAGACTTATTGGATATTGCTCAGAGAAGTTATGGCTGGGGTTAGGGTTATGGGTTGATCATATCCGCTAACCACAAGGCTGTAGTTTTAAGAATATTCTTCAGTGAGCACTTGTTGTTTTCGGCCACTCAGCATCCATCTCACCCTAGGTAAGAACACTAAGATTTTACACAGGGCAAGCAATTATTTAATTCTCACATGTGATTCTTTTGGGCACAGTGTTTGGGCAGCTTGAGGTAGGTGACTTAATTCAGACAATTAAAGGTCAGGTCTAGGACTTTTGGTCAAACTCTCTTTTCAGCTAGAAGGCAGACTATGAAGTTATGAAGGATATGAGGATATTGCAGCCCTCCACTTTGGAAATTAAGTTATACCAAACAGCCACTGGAACCATACTAAATTTTTACTGTAAAGAAGTTCCTGAAGGAAGCCTTCATGTAGAGCTAGCTGGTGGGAGTGTAAATCAATGCTGCCCTTCTGCTGTGATAGACCATAATAACCAAAGTAAAAACACATATACCTTCCCTGGAGTAACAGCATATACTCCAGGGAAACGCTCATATAAGTCCATAAGGGAACACAGATAAAGATTTTTAAAGAGCAGTTTCTTGTGGCAGAGAACTAACACAGGTATCAAAAACTAGGAGAATGGAAGTTCCCTCATCGCCTAGTGGTTAGGATTCTGCTCTATGACTCCCATGGCAGGTTCAATTCCTGGTCGGGGAACTGAGATCCAGCAAGCCGTGCAGCTTTGCCAATATAAAGAAACAAAAAAACCAATCAAAAAATGGGCAGAATATGAAATCTAGAAAGATGGTAGTGATGAAACTATTTGTAGGACTGCAGTGGAGATACAGACATAGAGAACAGACTTGCGGATATATTGGGGGAAGGAGAGGGAGGGACAAGTAGAGAGAGTAGCGTGGAAACATATACATTACCATATGTAAATAGCTGGTAGAAATTTGCTGCATGACACAGGGAGCTCAGATCTGGTGCTCTGTGACTACCTAGAGGGGTGGAATGGGATGGGAGGTGGGAAAGAGGTTCAAGAGGGAGGGGACATATGTATGTCTGAAACTGATTCATGATGATGTATGGCAGAAACCAATATAATAGTGTAAAGCCATTATCCTCCAATCAAAAATAAATTTTAAAAAATGGGCAGAAAATCTAAATAGACGTTTCTCCAAAGAATACATATAGCTAGACAAAAAGCTCATGAAAAGATGCTCAGCATTGTTAATTATTAGAGAAATGCAAATAGAAATTACAGTAAGATTCCACCTGACATGGGTAAGGGTGACCATCATCAAAAAAATCTACAAACCATAAATGTTGGAGAGGGTGTGGAGAAAAGGGAATCCCTCTACACTGTTTATGGGAGTGTAAATTGTTAAAAACATGATGCAATAAGTATAGAAGGTCCTTAAAAAGCTAAAAATAGAGCATATGACCCAGAAATCCCACCCCTGGGCATATACTTAGAGAAAACCATAATTCAAAGATACACGCACCCCAATGTTCAACTGCAGCATTATTTACAATAGCCAAGAAATAGAAGCAACAAGAATGTCCATTGACAGAGGGATAGGTAAAGAAGATGTGGTGCATTTTTACAATAGAATACTACTCAGCCACAAAAAAGAGTGAAATAAGCCATTTGCAACGACATGGACGGACGTAGGGATTGTCACATGGAGTGAAGCAAGTCAGACAGAAAGACAAATATCATATGATATTATTTATATGTGGAACCTAAAAGAAACGGTACAAGTGAACTTATTTACAAAACAAAAATAGAGTCACGGATGTAGAAAACAAAATTATGGTTACCAAGGGAGAAGAGGGGGAGGGATCAACTGGGAGACAGAGACTGACAAGGACAGAGAAGCCTGGTGTGCTGCAGTCTATGTGGTTGCTAAAAGTCGGACACGACTGAGTGACTGCACAACAACAACAACAGATATTACCGTACATAAAACAGATACTAATGAAAACCTACTCTAAGCACAGGGAACACTACTCAATACTCTGTAATGATCTATATGGGAAAAGAATCTAATAAAGAGTGGTTATATATATACGTATAACTGATTCCATCTAACAACAGTCTGTCTAGTCAAGGCTATGGTTTTTCCAGTGGTCATGTATGGATGTGAGAATTGGACTATAAAGAAGGCTGAGTGCCAAAGAATTGATGCTTTTCAACTGTGGTGTTGGAGAAGACTCTTGAGCATCCCTTGGACTGCAAGGAGATCCAACCAGTCCATCATAAAGGAGAGCAGCCCTGGGTGTTCATTGGAAGGACTGATGTTGAAGCTGAAATGCCAATACTTTGGTCACCAGATGTGAAGAGCTGACTCATTTGAAAAGACCTTGAAAGATTGAAGGTGGGAGGAGAAGGGGACGACAGAGGATGAGATGGTTGGATGGCATCACCGACTCAATGGACATGGGTTTGGGTGGACTCCCGGAGTTGGTGCTGGACAGGGAGGCCTGCCGCTCATGGGGTCACAAAGAGTCGGACACGACTGAGCGACTGAACTGAACTGATGCCTCATTCACTTTGCTGTACCCTTGAAACTAACACAACATTGTAAGTCAACCATACTCCAATAAAAGATAGTTTTTAAAAATCTAGGAGAATGAACAAGTAAAATGTGGTAGAACACTCTTCAGTATTTAAAAGTAATAAAACTAAGTTTTAAAACGCTGAGGGCCTCAGTATATGCCCTTGCTTTAGAAATGACCTGAGGTGGCCAGCAACATGGCCACTGGGAGGCCCCAGTGCTCGCCTCCCCAGTAAAAACAACAGTATATCATGTCATCACATTGTACACTTTAAATATGTCTGATTATATGTGACTATTATTCCATGCTAAAGTTAGAAAAAAGAGATGACCAGTTCTAAAAATTAAGTAAAACAAAGGTAATGATGTAGAATTTTCTTCTGATAGTTTTGTTAAGATCTATCCTTGATACTCTCTGCTAACATAAGAAATAGCATAATACAACTTCTGTACTGGAATAACACACGCATGCACAAGAAACACTCTTTTTCAAGAATACAGACTTATATCTATGGCATATATGGAATGTGAAGGAAGAAATGAAGGGAGAACTTAAAATAAGACAAGAACCTTGCAGATTGGTCATGAATGTGCCAAGAATGAAGGATATGGTTAATTAAAAAATGTGTACATGAAGGTAAACAAAAACCCCAAGGTGATTCACTAGAACATGAATGACTTGCAATTTGAGACAATTTGTACATTTATACACACTCAAATATGAGACATTACCCAAGAGGAGAGTCATTTCCATATTCTACCTCCAGACTTCCAAAAGCAACAGGGTTCAAATTAAAATAACGCTTACTATTTTCCCCAGGCAGTTATAAAGGGAAAAAGAACAGAAAGACTGAAAAGGGAATATTTTTATAGGAAGGATGAAGAGAAAAGAAGAGCATTTAATGTTAGAGGAGTTACCAAAAATTGAAGTAACAATGTTAGCTTGATTAAACAGTTTTCTCCACTAATGTCAGGGCGAAATCTGATGTCACAACCTGATCACCAAAAATACGAGAGGGCAAATGTCAAGAATTTTCCTGATGTTTTCCTCATGGCATACTATTCTATTTTAGTCTTATGCATCAGCTATCCAAGATTTAATACCTCATGGAATGTACTTGCTGGAAAGAAACAAAAAACTATATCTCACAACATTGCACATGATGGTAACACAAATTTTCCTCATCATCTTTAATTACTGTTCATAGCATTATAAAAGATACTGATCTAAAAATTTTTTTTAGGATACTGCATTTTTCTCTTAGCAAGGAAATAAAAATTAGATATGAGTGATGAGGTGCTGGTATATCAATGTATGAAGATCTCTTGAAGTTAGTATTTAGGATCTTTGACTTCTTATATTACTTGCATAATCATAAGTACAACATGATGATATCTGAATGTTTAAAAAATTATTTTAGAAGTTATATCTATGAATATATAAATATGAGCTAATTTCTCTTTGAATTACATTTTTCCTTTCACTGTTTCATTATTTCTCTTCTAAATTCTGTTTTATAGGAAACTTGCATTCTTTGGATTTATTACTGGTGAAGTAAAATTTCAAGTGCTTACTTCGTCACGGAGGATAAGGAAAAAAATAATCCCAGCTCTCATAGAGTTTACATTCTAGTGGATTAGTGCTGATTAATTTGGAGTATAAACTGTTCAATACCATGATATAATAATAACAGGAAAATTATTTTTATATGACTTTTTGATTTTCACAAGATGTAATAAGATGTCCACAAGGTGAAATCTGATCTATTTTTGTCCTGATAGTGTTTCTCTTAAACACTGCACATTTGACTATTATGATTGACTATCACACAGATTTAAATATAACTTGGGTCAGATCATATCTTTGAACAAAAACAAGTGAATGTCTCATGGAATAGGTTTAAACTATAGAATACCACCATCCTTGACACACTGAAAGTTGCTCAGTCATGTCCGACCCCCTGGATTATACAGTCCATGGAATTCTCCAGGACAGAATACTGGAGTGGGTAGCTGCTCTCTTTTCCAGGGGATCTTCCCAACCCAGGGATCGAACCTGAGTCTCCTATATTGCAGATGGTCTCCTGCTTTGCAGACAAATTCTTTACCGTTTGAGACAGAGGAACCTGGTGGGCTACAATCCACGGGGTCGCAAAGTCAGACACGACTAAATGATGGAGCTTGCATGCATGCAGGCAACATTCCATTGTGTATATGTACCACATTTTCTTTATCCCTTCACTGTCGATGGACATCTAGGTTGCTTCCACGTCCTGGCTATTATTTATAGCGCTGCTATGAACAGTGGGGGCACATACGCCTTTTTCAATTATGTTTTTTTCAGGGTATATGCCAATAGTGGGATTGCTGGGTAATATTGTAGATTAATTCCTAGTTTTCAAGAAATCTCCATGCTGTTCTCTATGATGGCTGTATCAGTTTACATTCCCACCAACAGTGTAGGAGGGTTTCCTGGAGGAAGTAACATTGACCAGCAGACACTATCATGTGTAAAATAGATAGCTGGTGGGAAGTTGCTGTACAGCATGGGAGCCCAGCCTGACACTCTGTGATGACCAAAAGAGGTAGGGTAGGGTAGGGGAGGCAGGCTCAAGAGGGAGGGAACATAATTATATATAATAATATATAATTACGGCTGATTCACGTTGTTGTACAGCAGAAACCAACACAACATTGTAGGGCAATTTACCTTCAGTTAAGAAATAAATTAAAAAAAGATCCAGCACAGCCCAAAATAAATAATCTAGCAACTAAACAACAATAAATAAATAAGTAATATTCTATTAAAAAAAAAAGTGTGAAGGGCAGCCGTGGGGTAGCAAATACGAGCTCTTGTTCTCTTTGCCCTCCTATGCAGAAGACAGAACACTGAACAAACTCCTGTCTCAAGCTTACCAGGAAATATCTCAGTTTGGGAATCTAGGGCCAACATCAAGTGTTAGTCGTATCTGACTCTTTGCAACCCCATGGACTGTAGCCTACCAGGCTCCGAGGTCCATGGAGTTCTCCAGGAAAGAATACTGTGGTGGGTGGCCACTCCCTTCTCCAAGGAATCTTCCCCATCCAGGAATTGAACCTGAGTCTCCTGCGTTGCAGGCAGATTCTTTACCATCTGAGCCATCAGGGAAACCTAACATCAAAGTGATCTGCCAAAAGAGTTCCTCCAAAGAACCACTGTTACAGAGCCTTGTTAAGTAAAGTCTGTTGTGGTCAGGCAATAGATAGTTCCAAACAGGGTATGCATAAGCCATCTGGGCTTTGGGTTTTGAATTCATTCATTCATTCATTCATTCCATGATGAATTTATGGAACATCATTCAAACACTTACTTGGTATAGTGCTCTTCACCAGGCATTGAAGGGAATGTAATAACAGCTGCCATTTATTAATTTCCTACTTATACAAAGCACTGTACATCTTTTTTTCCCCCTGACTTTTCTACAACACCAGGACAAGATTATCATCTCCATTTTAGAAGGGGGAAGCTGAGGGAAAGGGGAAACTAAAGGGTAGATAGGTGAGGAGATAACCTTAGGACACACTGAGAGGCTTCTAAATGCGTTTTATTCCCGCAGGATATTGCCTTGAGAACTGGATCCCCACCCAGATTGGCCCCTTGTAAATGGAAATAAAATTTCTGGAAATAAAATCGCATGTGATCATGACCCCAAAGGATGCTGTGGGAACTCAGATGGGAGAAATGATTGTTGCTGAAGCTTGGAATAGTCAGTAAAACCTTAAGAAAAAAAAGTAGGAGAGTANGTGGCATTGCAAAGGAAGACTCTTGCTGTCTTTTGGCGAGTTAGTGAAGGGGGTATTCTTTTATTTTTTCTTAGAGCGCCCAAGGGGGCGCAGGGACTTCGGAAAGGAGTGGGGAGGAAAGAGGTAGGGTGGGCGGGGGGCAGAGGGCGAGTCCGCAGCGAGGGCAGGCGCTTTCCTGCGGCACGATGCCGTCCCTACTGGTGTTCACTTTCTCCGCGTGCGTCCTGCTCGGTTGGGCGTTACTGGCCGACTGCATTGGTGGCGGTGGCGGCGGGGGCGCGGGCCCGGGCGGCGGGCGCCGGGAGAGAGAGGCGCTGCCGCCGCAGAAGATTGAGGTTCTGGTGCTGTTGCCTCAGGACGACTCTTACCTGTTCTCCCTGGCTCGGGTGCGACCGGCCATCGAGTATGCGCTGCGCAGCGTGGAGGGCAACGCGACCGGGCGGCGGCTCCTGCCAGCCGGCACTCGCTTCCAGGTGGCCTACGAAGACTCGGACTGCGGCAACCGCGCACTCTTCAGCCTGGTGGACCGCGTGGCGGCGGCGCGGGGAGCCAAGCCAGATCTCATCCTGGGGCCGGTGTGCGAGTACGCGGCGGCGCCAGTGGCCCGGCTAGCGTCGCACTGGGACCTCCCCATGCTGTCTGCCGGGGCCCTGGCAGCCGGCTTCCAGCATAAGGACACGGAGTACTCGCACCTTACGCGCGTGGCACCCTCGTACGCCAAGATGGGCGAGATGATGCTCGCCCTGTTCCGCCACCACCAGTGGAGCCGCGCCGTGCTGGTCTACAGCGACGACAAGCTGGAGCGGAACTGCTTCTTCACCCTCGAGGGGGTCCATGAGGTCTTCCAGGAGGAAGGCTTGCACACGTCCGCCTATAATTTCGATGAGACCAAAGACTTGGATCTGGACGACATCGTGCGCCACATCCAGGCCAGTGAGCGAGGTGAGCAGCAGTGCGCCCCGGGTCCCTGGCCCTAACCCAGCCCCTTTCCGCGGCTCTCCCTACATGCCTGTCTGCTCCCCTGGAGACCCCACTACTCCCTGCTGCACTGAGGATCAGAATAGGGAGCGCCCACCGGGACTCCCGCGAGTGTGCGTAGTCTGGCTGCGACGACCTTCGACCATCACCCATGGTTATGGTGGGGTGTACGTAGAGGGTCCTGGGGAAGTGATGGAGTCTGTGGGTGGGGCATGTGAGCAGGCAGCCTTCTCGGGCTCGGGCCCTGGTCCAACAGGTGCTGTCAAACCTCTTGGGTTTTTTCTTTCTCGTTCTCTTGTGTCCAGCGCCGGGTTAGGGGCTCACTGCGGGTACCCGGCTCTAACCACGGTCTCAAAACGTGACAAGGGCCAAAGAACTTGTTACTGGGTCCTTTTCCGACGTGCGTCCGCTCCTAGCGAGGAAGCGCACACTGAGTTCCACAGCCCGCGCGCCGCCTCACGGTCAGCTCCGGTCTCCGGTTTTCCCTTGCTGCTCCTTCCACAGATCTCAGCTTTCTTTTAAAGGCTCATTGTATCGCCCTTCTCATTCCTCCATGAGCCCTCCAGCCCCTTATAAACGGGCTTCTGTGGTTTCCGTAAAAAATGCCTCGCAGTGTCTGGACCCTGGCGACACCCATTGCCCCCGGCGCACTCAGCGTCGCGGTCTCCAGTGCGCCAGCAGCTAGGCTTTGGGAGAGCGCGCGCGCTGGAGAAGCGGCCACTGAACCTCCTTTCCCTCTCCAGTTTTCTCTGTGGGTCTATGGGGGGTTTGAATAACCACGCGACTGGCCAAAGAGCTCAAGGTTGAGAATAGTGGCTATGGTTCTAGGGGATGGGAGGAGAAGCGGGTGGTCACGGATACAGAATCGCAGAAGCCTCCATTGCGGCTCATTTTACTGCCCAGTAGACCTGTGCAAAGGCGGGCGGAGAACCCAGCATAGCGCAGTTCCCTCCTTACCGGTGTCGTGTTTGGGGTGCAAACGCTCGGTCGCGGGATCCCGCCAGCTCCCGCTCAGGGCTCACGCGCCTGGATTGTCAGTGGCGCAATCCCAATAAAGCTCCCCACTACCCACGCGGGGAGACGGAAGGGGAGAGGGGCAGAGCCAGGCGCAGGGGTAGTTTACGACTTGGCATGGCTGGTCACCTGGGCGCTAGCTGTGGGATTAGTGCAACCGGAGGCAGGGGGTCTCGGGAACAGGTGAGAGAGGGTAAAGACGCCGCGGAAGAGGGCGCTGCGGCCATCCTTACCCAATTTGGCCACCCCGCACTCTTGAGTGAACGCACTCTTTAGAGTGAAGAGGCGCGAGGTGTTGACAGTGGGGAGGCATGGCCAAGTTTTGAGCTTTCGTACTCCAGGCTGTCTGCGCCGAATTCCTGCCAGCCAAGCAGGCCGGGCGCCGGCTTTGCTGATTATGAAAAAGGGCACTTGTATCCAAGGGCGGCGGATTCGCCACGCCGCGCCGAGAAAGTCCCATCTACTTCTTTCCTGTTCTCAGTCTCCAGGTCACTGCAGACCCCGAACGGCGTTCTTCAGCTTTCGGCTCTCAAGGGCCTGGAGCTAGACCTCCCAGCTTGGGCTGGGGATGGGGGTGTGTCCCCCTACCTGCAAGAACCGCGGTTGGCCAATGTGTTTGTGCTGCCACCGCCCTGAAGGTCTTAGTGCCGGCAGTGATTCCCTGCGCACGTGGCCTGGAATTCGTGGTTGAGGTCAGCCCGGATGAGGGCAGATCGAGGCCACCGGGAAGCCCCTCGGCCTCACATGGTGTGGCTGAGCCAGGGGGTAGGGAGGGCTGGGGCTAGGGGGCTTCGAAGAGCTTGGGCTACAGTCTGCTGCTGCTATTTTTTCAATTCCAAAAAGCAGATGTTCCCAAGTGTCTTTACTTTTTTCTTCCAAGTTTGAATTTAGTGGTCAAAGTTTGCTTGGCTGACTCGTATGTTTTGCAGGTGATAAAGTTACCAGTCTTACTCTAAAAATTATTTCTGACAGTGACTTGGCAGATGTTCAGAAATAAAAAATCAAAATAATTTATCCCCCTAAGGCCTCCTCCCTCAGCTGAAATTCCTTACACTCAAGAGAGAAAGAGGTTTGGTAACAGCTCTCTCTGGCGGTCTTTTAGGTTTTACTGATCACCTTTACTTCACCAAAAGTGGTTAATGGGTTAAATAAGGGCCCAATACAATGACTGAGTAGAGTTTGAATTTTCAGAGCTCTTAGCCTGCCTCAGGCATTCACTGGCCAGGGAGCTTGGGCTGCTATCAGACTCCAGTTATAATGGGGGGTACCGAGGCACAGTCTGTTGTCAAGTCGTGTCTGACTGCATTCTCATGGACTATGTGCAGCCCGCCAGGCTCCTCTGTTAATGGGATTCTCCAGGAAAGAATACTGGAGTGGGTTGACGTTTCCTTCTCCAGGGGACCTTCCGGACCCCAGAGATCAAAATCAAGTCTCCTGCTTGGCAGGCAGGTTCTTTACCACCCAACTGCCAAGGAATCCCCAGTCAGGGCATATCTACAGAGATAATCTCCTTTCCCACAAAGTGAGATCACACCGTGGGAAGAGAACCCAGAGGTGAGAAGCAGACCCTTCGGAACTGGCGGCTGCACTCAACTGCTGCAGGGCCTGTCCGAGTCACTTCCTGACTTTCTCAGGGTTTCCTCCTCTGTGAAACAGAGGTGGGGTGAGAATCAGGCCTGTTCAGACCAGTGTTTGGTGGTTCTGATTTCTGCTCAAGTGTAAAATGGAACTGTTTTTGTCTTTGAAAATTCCACATTAAACATCATAGAACTAGGGAGTGTTTTTCCGCCCTCTTTTGGAGATAAATTTTTAGCACTTCTTTTTTGGACTTGAAGTTCATCTTTAAAATCAAATCACAAAAGTTTTAATCTCTTAAAGGGTTAAACTAATAATGCCACCATCTCGATAATATGACTAAAATTTAATTTGGCTATGTGTGTGCTATAGAATTAAACACTGAGGGGTATTATTTATTCTTCTTAGGGATTTACTATCAAAGTCAATAATAAATTTTTTTTCTCACAAGTCATAGCCAATGCATATCACTAAAATACATGCATGTGAGCATTGTTTTTAAATGTCGTTTTTAAAAAGTCAACTATGCCCTCAATATTTAACACACAGTAATTTATTTTTATAAAGGGGCGTTAAAAATATTTTTTCAAGCAATAAAAGTGAGCAGTTTCTTTGTCACATATCTCATATGATGCAGGACGAGAATGATTGTGCACACAACTTTTTGTATGAAGAACTGTAGTTTTGTCTTTTTTGGTTATTAATATGTCATTATTCTTGACCTGCATAACAACTATGGTGATAACAGCATTTAATCAATACAAGAGTGATTCATTTTTAGAATAGGCTGGGGTAAATGACTGAGCAGTTGGTCAGAGTTTTTAACCAAAGATGTTAGACTTTCGAGATTTTGTTTTTCTTATCTCTTTTCTTGTATTTACCACCTGTCATTTAAAAAAAGTTCCTCTTAGTTATTTCTTTGGAAACTCCAAAATACTGTTGAGTTTTAGTTTTAAATTTCTCCTGGCATATTTTCAATTTGCAGCACATGGCATATCTTGCTTTGCTTCCATGGAACATCTCTTTTCCCTTCTAAGTTTAGAATTAAGTAGAAGCTGAATGCAGGTATTAGTTGGAGAATATGAAAATATCATTTTTATTATTGATGAAAAACCTATTGCAGAACATGGATTTAGATCAGTTACCAAAAAGGGCCTGTCTGCTATTATTTCCCCCAAGAATTTGGCAGGGTCCTCCACTAAATCATAGCTAGTACTGCACACCCCACTCCACGACAGACCTCCCTACAGGGCGAAAGTTGCCCATGATGTGTGCTCTCTGGAAGCAGACGCACCTCAAAGAGGAAGGAAGAAAGGGCTGAGTCCAGTATGCCCAGTTTTCTCTTCTAGACTCAGCCACCAGACACATCCCTCCTTTTCCTAGGGGGGTGGGGAGAGGGGGATAAATGAAAGCACACAGGGAGATGAGGAGTGTCTTTCTCTTAGAGATTGCTCCAGATGGAAAGCTGAAATGGGTGAAAGGGTATCTCCCTCACTCAAACATGCTTCCTGGGTTGTTTTGGGGATCCCCAAGTTGACTTCTCTAGCCACCTCTTCGCAAGTGATTGCAAGAATGTGTTGCTATAGGGAGAAGCCACTTACAGAAGACATTGTGGGAATCAGGGAGTGGAGGGTGACGTGGAACCCCACAAGTTCTCCAGCAAGGAGGGAAAAATGGAGCAAAATGATGAAAAGTCTCTCTGGAAACTTGGACTCACACCACCATTTCCTCTCTTAGAAGTTTTAACAATTTGACCCCCAAAGTTAGTATTTATATATTTAATATGCTTAAGTATATATTTAAATACATACATTTTAAATCTGTTTAAGTAGAGAAGGAATTATCTGAATTGACCTCCACTTAAGCCGCTTTCAGGATTAGCTGATGCTCTCCTTTTCTCTATAAACTTTTTTGGCTGATGGTGAAAGCTGGTAGCTAGCTAGCTTCTCCCAGGTTTGCCAGCACACTTCTCACAAATCTGTTTATACCAGTTGTACTTATTATAAGTATGCAGTTTAATTAGTCATTATGTAAACTGATGAAACATGAGAAGAAGAGAAAGTTATTTTAGTGAACACTATTTTAAACCTTCCAAAAGATTGTATAAAGGCATGTTGCTAAAAATATGTGCTGTTGAATTGGGCATGAATGAAAAAGCCATGACAGATTGGGGAGCATCCCACAAATCTAGAAGGACTCTGCGTTCTGACTGCTCGGCCAATGTGTTTAAGTGTTTGCTTCAGCTTAAACTGAGTGACAGTGTGCACTATGGGTTTTCTTTTCTGGAAGGAAAACAATACCTAGCCCAAGAATTCGGGGGTTAGGATTTCCTTCTGAGAGCTGGACTACATTTGTCCACATGTCCGTTTCATTTGTCATGAAATGGCTGAGATCTAAAATAATTCCAGTCTGTTTAGATAGGCCCAGTGCTGCTCCAGGTCACTCTTGCTCAGTTTAAGCAGGTACTGACATTTAAAGAAAGAATGTGCCCATTGGAGGGGGTTGATCTTGGTGGTGATGAGGAAAGAGAGGAGATGGGCCAGGGCTGTAAAAATAGAAAAGAAGTGACAGGCCAGTGTAGGGCACGGCCCATCTAGGGCTTGGGGAAGCATGTGCTCTGGCCTGAGGACACAGACTGTTTGGACCTGAGCCAGGTGTAGCTCTCCGATGGATGCTTCAGGTTATCAAGGCCTGATGCCTTTGGATGCCTGGACCCTCCAGCTGAACCTCCTCATCCTTCTTGCATCCTTACTAACATCCTGCTGTTTACAATTTGGCTCCTTAATTGGCACCTCCAGGTCTATATTGACACAGACATATTTGTGACTATTTTGGTCCTCATTGAAATTAATCTTCATTTCAGATTAGCTAAAAATATCTATGTTGGGTTATTAGAATTCTTCTCCCCAAACAATGACTCTACCCTTTATGTGCTCACAGAGTCCTGTTCTGTTTATGGGATGTGATCTAGAACTAGACTCTTGACGACGATCAGTTGATAGAAAAATGGTGATGACTGCAGTTGGACAGTCAGCCAAAGCCTCCTGGAGCCTCTTGGGATCCGCTTGTCCAGCCTTAGTCCAGGCTGTTCTGTAGGACACCTTGGCTCTTTTGTCTTCCCAGGTGGTGCTAGTGGTAAAGAACCTGCATGCCAGTGAAGAAGACTAAGAGAAGTGGGTTCGATCCCTGGATTGGGAAGATCCCCTGAAGGAGGGTACAGCAACCCACTCCAGTATTCTTGCCTGGAGAACCCCCTGGACAGAGGAGCCTGGTGGGCTACAGTCCATGGAGGTCACAAAGAGTCAGGCTCGATTGAAGTGACTTAGCTCGCACACATGCATAGGCGTTTTTTTTTTTTCTTTCAGTTATTCTTTTTTTTTTTTAGTCTTATCATTTAAGGGACTAGAATCGAATGAGAGCAGAACAAACATTTAGGTCACAATGAGTAACGAGAAATTTCTTCAAAAACTTCATTACTGATACATCTTGGAATTAGACTATTTATTCTAGGTATATAACTATATTTCCAGGCACAAACAGCACTTACTCCTGCAGTTAGACATCTTAAGAAGTTTGGTATGGTTTTAAAAACTTGCTCTGCAGAGCTTTCAGCCTGTACCCTGAGCTGTTATGTCGTAAGAAATGTCAGAGTCATGACCTAACACTCTGAATTAACCTGTGCAGTAAACGAAATGTCAGCAAGCGCCTGGCCCTCAGCGCAGGTTGCCAAGGCGGCTTTGGCACAGCCTAAAGTTTGTTCTGCATCATTCCTCACCCATGCTTTTACAAAGAACGTACACACGGCACTGGGCTGGCGCGTGTGGTGATAATGCGGTTATGGCACCCAGGCCTCTCCTCTCCTCTGTGTGTGCAGAAAAGCACAGTGGGTGCTGTCATGGGGGTCAGGGGCCATCAGCAGTGATCCAAATAAGTGGATGAAGGCCAGCTCTCTCTTCTGTTTCATCCCTTGTAGTTGTTATGTGACAGGGAACAGTATTCTACAGCTGCTTAAAGCCTCTCGGCTCTGACAGTGTGGAAGTGAACCGAGAGCGTGCAGGAAGGGACCTGGAATCTTGGTAGCTATTTCCTCTATGTGTTGAGACAGCTTTAAAAAATGTGTTCTTCATTCAAACATCAGAAAGCCTGTCCCACCTGCTGCATCCTCTGATTTGCCAAATGAAAACCCTTTGGGTTGTTTTCTGAGGAAAATGTATTTACTGTGCTATGCTGTGCTACAGTTTCTTCAGTCGTGGCCGACTCTTTGCCACCCCATGGACTGTAGCCCACCAGGCTCTTCTGTCCATGGGATTCTCAGGCAAGAATATTGGAGTGGATTGCCATACCCTCCTCCTTGAGGGATTGCCTCCAGGATTGCCTCCATACCCTGGATCTGGAAGATCTTCCAGATCCAGGGATCGAACCTGCGTCTCTTATGTCTCCTGCATTGGCAGGCAGGTTCTTTACCACTAGTGCCACTGTGCTAGTAAGGTATAAAAAGCAGTTGACCATGTCTCACTATCTTATATTCGGCCAATGTGGGAATTTACTTGAAGAATTTAAAAAGATTTATTTTGAAATAATCTTGTGTTTTTGGAAAGGATGTAGGAAAGTATAAAGCACCCCTGTCTTGCCTTCACCCAGATTTTCACTAGTGGTAAATGTTCTGCCACTATGCTTTGTCATTCCAAATCTCTCCCTTCCCTCCCCTACCCCTTCCAAATATATACTCGTGTACATATATATGCACAAATATTGCTATCTTTTTACGAACTATTTGAGGGTAAGTACAGTCATCATGCTCTTGGACCCCTAAAAATTGAAGTGTGCACTTCCCAAGAACAAGAACATTCACTCATAGAACCACAGTAGAGTTATGAGAAGCAAGAACATTAACACAAACATACTACTATTATCCAGTTTATAGACCTTATTCAAATTTCTCCAGTAGTCTCAACAATGCCCTTTATAGAAAAACTTTTATTATTATTACTTTTAAGGCCCAGGATCCAATCCAGGGTCACACAGTGCATTCTGCTTTCCGTTTCCCTAAGTCTCTGCTAGTCTTGAACGTCTCAGGCCGTTTTTGTTTTTCCTGAAAGTGACCATTTTAAAGGGTCTAGGTTCACTGTTCTAATCACTGTCCCCCAAACTGGGTTTGCAGCTGCTTCCTTCTGATTAGATTGAGGTAGCCACTTTTGAGGTTTGGGGCCCCTGATGTGCTACAGCAGGGGGCTCATGAGTCTGTTCACACGGTGGATATCGTTGGCATCCATCACTTGGTTGTGGTGGTGACAGATAGCTTTCTCTACTGCCAAGCTGCTCTTCTGCCCTTTGTAACTCTCGAGTAATCTGTGAGGATTCTGCAGGACCTTAGCAGAGCCCTGGTCCATGTCAGACGCTGTCCTCTGTGCAGGGCCATTTCACGCATCTGTTTTTTCCTCCCCACAGTGGTGATCATGTGTGCGAGTAGCGACACCATCCGAGGGATCATGCTGGCGGCACACAGGCACGGAATGACCAGCGGGGACTATGCCTTCTTCAACATCGAGCTCTTCAACAGCTCCTTCTACGGTAACTCTGCCTCCAGTTTCCCTTCCTGTTGCTAGGCTGTCAAAAAGGGGTTGTGAGACAGGGCCAATAGCTCATTTCAGTCAATATGATTTCCATAGGTGGTGGTGTTCAGTTGCTCAGTCGTGTCCAACTCTTCGCGACTCCATGGACTGCAGCACGCCAGGCTTCCCTGTCCTTCACTATCTCCCAGAGCTTGCTCAAAGTCATGTCCATTGAGTCCGTGAAGCCATCCAGCCATCTCATCCTCTGTTGCCTCCTTCTCNCATGGGCTGAAGATCTTCTGGATGTTCTTAGAAGCTGGGGTCTTTCTAGCAAATGAAATTTGGCCCCTTGACAAAAGGCCATGTTGTCTGTGTCTTGAGTGCCCGGCAGGGTTGACCCTGGCCTGGCCAATGACAGTGACACACAGCTCACTTGTTTTCTGAGCACGGCCATAGCTGTAGCCTCATCAGTATTCGGGAGGCTTTGTCTGGGAGAAGAAGGACAACTTCATCGAGTTTTGTTTGGTGGCTTGAAATTTAATCTTGTGCTTATCGCTAACCGATCTAGCCCTTAATGAATTCTGTCTTTGGCTCTATCTTATTTATCTTTTAACAGCTCCCTGGCACATAGTAAGCAATTAACAAATGGTTGCTATTATTAGGATTATGAGTAAAGAGAAGTCTCCACAAACAAATTCTTTGTCCCTGTCTTTTCTCCTGCTCCAGACTGAGGTTCCCAGCTGCCAGTGAATGGCATACACGTTTGCACCTTTGCCCATGGCATTGTAGCTTCTGCCAAGCATGCCTTTCCATCCTCTTCTCATCTTATTAAAATCCTATTCACACATTTCAGGCCAGGCGGATGCCTCTTCCTGGCATGAAACTTCCTTCATTGGAGCTGGTTGCCTCTTCCTCTGTGCTCTGTGTGGCTTTCATGTGCCACTCGCCGCCCTGTGTAGTACGCTGTTATCTTGTAGTGACTTCAGTTTTTTCACATGTCCATCTCTAAATTCCTCTTTTGAAGGTGGTGGAGACCATTCGTAACATTTATGATGCCCACTGTGGTAGCTATCATAGAACCTTGTGTGTAGTTCAGTTAATCCATGTTTGTCTGGGTTAAGCTATGATAGAAATTGCAAAGCCACCAGCTCTTCACCAGACATTTTCTGTAAGACTGGAGCGAGGCCCACGAGTCCTGGCTGCATATTCTGGGAACATCCTCACTGTTCTGCTGCTGGGTTCTGGGCCTCTATGGACTGTGGGCTTGGGGGGCAAACAAATGACTTGGATGTTGGACTCCAGCCTGTTGAATTCCTTGCTGTATTTGCCTAAATTTCTAGGAATCATAATGATAATTCTCAGAATTACTGTTACTATGATAAAAAGTCAGAGGTTCCTATTTCTTTTTAGGGTCCCACACACTACTTCTTTTCTAAAAAATGAAATGATAAAGAGAATAAGAATGATTCTTATCCATGTAATTCGCCCTTGCTTTTGTGAAAGGGAGAGTCGTGAAACAGCATGTTTCTGAATGCCTTGGTTTCCAAGAATGCTGGGGTGGGTTGCCATGCCTTCCTCTAGGGATTCTTCACAACCTAGGGATTGAACCCAGGTCTCCTGCACTGCNAATGAAATGATAAAGAGAATAAGAATGATTCTTATCCATGTAATTCGCTCTTGCTTTTGTGAAAGGGAGAGTCGTGAAACAGCATGTTTCTGAATGCCTTGGTTTCCAAGAATGCTGGGGTGGGTTGCCATGCCTTCCTCTAGGGATTCTTCACAACCTAGGGATTGAACCCAGGTCTCCTGCACTGCAGGCAGATTCTTTACTGTCTGAGCCACCAGAGAAGCCCCTATCTGTAAAATAGAGAAGATTACTATAACCAATTATCTGTAAAATTGTACCCCCAAATCTGTAAAATTAATATGAGCAACCTAGACCTCTATTAAAAAGTAGAAACGTTACTTTGCCAACAAAAGTCCATCTAGTCAAAGCTATGTTTTTTCCAATAGTCATGTATGGATGTGAGAGTTGGACCATAAAGAAAATTGAGCACTGAAGAATTGATGCTTTTGAGCTGTGGTGTTGGAGAAGACTGTTGAGAATCCCTTGGACTGCAAGGAGATCCAACCAGTCAATCTTAAAGGAAATCAATCCTGAATATTCATTGGAAGGACTGATGCTAAAGCTTAAACTCCAACACTTTGGCCACCTGATGTGAAGAACCGACTCATTGTAAAAGACCCTGATGCTGGGAAAGATTTAAGGCAGGAGGAGAAGGGGATGACAGAAGATGAGATGGTTGGATGGCATCACCAACTTGATGGACATGAGTATGAGCAAGCTCCAGGAGTTGGTGATAGATAGGGAAGTCTGGCGTGCTGCAGTCCATGGGGTTGCAAAGAGTTGGGCGTTACTGAGCAACTGAATTGAACTGAAACTGTACCCACAAGTCACATGATCTTGAGAGAGTTAAATGAGTTTATACATATAAAGTGTTCAATAATGAGGCTTTTATTATTATTATAACATATGTATATGCTCAAGAAATGCTAGCAATTTTTATTTTGTTGCTGCTGGCACACTGATGGACTTGTCTAATGAATAATCTTTATGATGTTGCCAGCACTAAAGAGATATACATTTTCAAGTTCACCTAAGCTACTTTTCAGCCTGAAGAGATTTGAGAAACAGTTCAATAATCTCAAATCTCTTTTTCTTTTAGTACCAACTTTATAATACTTTATAAATTCATTTTCATGTGTAGCCATCCTTGCCTTCCACACTTACATAGCACCAGGTTTATTGTAGCACATTAACAACTTGGTTGACCTTCACAGTTGATTGTAGATATTGAATAATAAGTAAATTTGTTGTTCAGTCACTAAGTCGTGTCCAGCTCTTTGTGACCCCATGGACTGCAGCACTCCAGGCTTCCCTGTCCTTCACTGTTTCATGGAGTTTCCTCAAATTAATGTCCATTGAGTCCATAATGCTATTTAACCATCTTTTCCTCTCTCATCCCCTTTTCCTTCTGCCCTCAACCTTTCCCAGCATCAGGATCTTTTCCAGTGAGTTAGCTCTTTGCAGCAGGTGGCCAAAGTATTGGAGCTTCAGCTTCAGCACCAATCCTTCCAATGAATATTCAGGGTTGATTTCATTTAGGATTGACTGGTTTGATCTCCTTAAAAAATAAGTGTGAATGGAAAGGGATAAACCTTCTTGCTCCTGCAGTGCTGTAACTCTTGAGGGCCTGAAATTCCAGTTACATGGTTATTATAAGGCAATGAATCTAACAGTGCTTTTCTCTCTGTCTCACATTTCAAAGGCACATGTGTCCAAAGGGCCTTCTTCTCCCTTGATGATCTTGACATTGTCACTTTACACCCAAGTACAAAACTGTGACAATACCTCCTGCCCCAGCCGCCAAAAGAAACAGAGAAGCACATCATGGGAGAAGAGGGAGAATGGCCCCTTTGTGGTGACTGGCTTGGAATTATAAATATTTTTACTTCTCCCGTAGGAGATGGCTCGTGGAAGAGAGGAGACAAACACGACTTTGAAGCTAAGCAAGCATACTCATCCCTCCAAACAATCACTCTACTGAGGACAGTGAAACCTGAGTTTGAGAAGTTTTCCATGGAGGTGAAAAGTTCTGTTGAGAAGCAAGGGCTCAGTGAGGAAGATTACGTAAGTGCTTGACTAGCAGCCTAGACCTTCAGCATCCCCAAAACAGTCGTCAAATTAAATCAGATGTGATAAAGCATCCCTTTCTGAATCATTCAAAGATTCCTAGGTTCAAATCTGAATGTCACTTGCTCTCTGTGTGTGTGTGTGTTTTATTTTTCCTGGCCAACTTTCCTCTCTCCTCCCCATTGGGCCCCCATCACCCCACCCTTCACTTAAACTTTTCCAGCTGCTGCAGGAAGAGAAATTGCTTTCTGTGGGTACTTGTGGTCATGCTAAGCAGAGGTCTGGAGACTTCCCTCACCTCTTCTGCTAGCAGCATGTTGGGGGAGAAGACAGATGAAGGATTGCCAAAGTTTGGCATGCCTTAACTTTTCCAAAGCTTGGTAGAGGAAGGTATTTTGGATTTTAGAAGGCTCCTTCTTTTGGCAATCTGTCTTAGCTTCGTGGTCCATCTGCTTCTCTCGCTTGTGGCCCTGATGTTGCCTCTTTCCACCGCAGGCTGTTTTCTACTGAAGTATTCCAGAGCATCCCACTTCATTACTGTGGTTGTTACTCAGCATCTTCCAAGATGCATCTTCTAACTCCAACTGGAGTCAGGAGCTCAGGCCAGGCTCAGGATTAGGCAGCAGGACTGTGTGATCCAGGGCAAATTCCTCAATCTTTCTCATTTAGACGAGGGTGGGAGGATCATAGATAATCTAGCTGAAGTCTTTAGCACTATCTGGTCAAAAAGTTGGAACTAAATGAATGGTGCCTCTTTTGTACTATTGTTATAAGATCATAGTTGTCTTTGTAGGAATTTGCTATCCAGTGACATACAAAGGGTCTTATAAACAGATATTAATGTCTTAAATGCCATAATAATACATGTATATAACACATCATTTAAAATAGCTTTTGATTTTCTAAATCAGCCCTGTCTTCTAGATATGTAATGTGAACCACGAGTGTAATTAAAAATTTTTTGGTAGTCACATGCAAAAAAGTTAAAATCAGGTGAAATTAACTTTAATAATACATCTTATTTCACTTAGATATAAAAATATTTCAACATTTAATCAGTGCAAATTATGATTGAGATTGTATATATTTTTTCTTATATGAAGTCCAGTATGTATTTTGCCTTGCATGCTAAATTGTTTCAGTTATGTCTGACTCTTTACAACAGTTTGGACTACCAGGCTCCTCTGTCCATGGGATTCTCCAAGCAAGAGTACTTGAGTGGGTTGCCATGCCATCCTCCAGGGGATTTTCCTGACTCAGGGATTGAACTTGCATCTTTATCTTGTGCATTGGCAGGCAGGTTCTTTACCACTAGCATCACCTGGGAAGCCCATTTTACCCTTACAGAATATCTTAATTCAGCTAAAGTGCTTGACCAGTGGCTGCCATATTGGACATCATGGTCTGAATTATGNAAATGTAGCCACTGTATTGCAGTCAGTACGGCACTGTTGGGTGGTGACAGAGTCCTATGCTTAGACCTTAGCAGGTGCATAGCGCCAGGAGTTCAAATCCACTCCTACTGTGGGAGATGGTATTGGGGGGTTAGTAGTGGATTTTTATAGTGGGGATTCTGAAGGCCATCTGAGGGGGCATCAGAAATCTAAAGTTAGCAGTAAAGTCCCATGGGAGAGGCCTGGTAGTATCAGTAGAGCTTCCAGCCGGGCTCAGACAAGTGCTCGCCAACTGTCTGTCTAGCCTTCTCTGGTGGTTTTTATTGGATTGCCCACATGTGCAGTGGCTCTCACTCAAGGGTGTCTTAATGGAGCTGTTTGGCTTCTACCACCGAATGGTTCCAATTCTAGAGCACTGGTATTTGGTTTTAGAATGCGCTGTGTGGTGGCCAAGCCAAGATTAGTGGCGTCCCCTGACTCCCAGTCCAGTGACTTTCTTTTTCCACTACATCAGTCTGACCTTTTTAACAACAATGTGCCTAATACGAGGGCAAACCCATGACCCAGAGATTAAGTGTCTCAGACCCTACAAGTGAGCCTGGCAGGCAGCACAGGCAGGAGCGCTTCCTTCCTTTCCCTGCATCCCGCTTGCCCAAACACACACTTTTAAGATATCAGTGTCTCTTTACTCTTTCACACGCTTGACAAAGTCTGATCAGGACTTGGTCTTCTCTCCATCTGCTGGGATTTATTTTGCATGTTTTCTTCTGAAGTGTAACCTATCATGTCCTAAGTCATCAGAGGCTGTTTACTGAGCACCCCAGGGAGCATGGCTGTGAACTTGATCCTGGGCCATGTAATGGTCCCATCTTGGGTGGGATCTTCGTCACCTAAAAATACTTGAGCAAGGATATAAATATCCATGAGCTCTGGGAGCCTACAGAGGCCACAATTCCTGTGCCAGCACGGACGTAAAACATCATTCCCTTCAGGGTCAGCACTCTGACACACTGATGGCATTCACACAAGTCTGGACAGTTTATCTTTTAGTAGACCAAATATGGTACATGTGTGAAAATATCCATGTTTCAAAAGAAATGAAATCAAACACAGTGGAGTGGGTTCACTTAGTTCTTTAAAAGGAGGCTCCTTCAAAATTCATCCAACTTTCCATGACCTCTTTACATGGATGAATTAGGGTGCATTAACTCTTTATAATTATGTGCAAAATTTTGTATGTAAGTGCACATGTGTATATTTCTCTCAAGCAATATGCACCCTTCATCTGACTTTTAATGGGATCAATCTCACGAAAAGGTGAGAATCATTGAATTAGACCAGGGTTAGTCAGCATATCATTTGACCTGTTATTGTCCCAAACCCTGTTTATTCACATGGATAGTGTACAGTGTTGTGTAAGCAGGGCTACATTGAAAAATCACTCCCTTGGAAGAAAGTGAAGAAACACTTAAATGCTCTAATATTTTTAAATCTTATTCTGAAACCATTTGTTTTATTTCTGAGATGGAATTATTTATTAATTCCATTTAATCATACTTTCATTCCGGATGGGGGAGTCAGTCTAGTCTTTACACCTACCAGTGTTTTCACATCTTTAAGAGGTAGACTTAAATTTGCCCCAGCTACTATTTCTCAGTTTAGACTGAGCCAGTGTTGGAGACATCTTTTCCCCTCTGGCAGCCACCCTAACTTCTTGGCCCTGTAAATCCCACTCTTGGCTTTGCCCCATTCTCCTATTGTGTTTGGCACTTCTGACACCCATTCACTGGCTGGCCCTTTAACAGTTGGCTCTGCTCTTGGGTGAAGCTCACCCTCTTTCCCTGATGTTGTAGTTGTTTAAATCAAAATAATACATGAATTTCTAGATTGTGTACAATGAAAAAAGACCCACACTAAATTAAAAATAAATTCATGGTACTCTTAAGATAAACATGAGTCTCCCATTCTGCTCTGCTCCACTCCTGACACCCGTTCTTTGGAGGCCATAATTCTTAATGCTTTTATTGGTCCCTGCTGTTTCCCTTTATATTTCTAAATTAGCTTATTTATATTGATGTTTTTAATATTAAAATTTTTGATATCATGTTGCAGTTTCCTAAAATGGAAAAAGATTTAACTCCTTTATACACTTTTCCTCTACCAGTACTACCCATCTTACCAGTATTTTATGACATAATTTTTAGTTAAAGGTATAGTCACAGAATAAAATCTGAAGAGAGACTAAGAAATAGAACTTTTAATATTATAACATACATATATATGTATATAAATATGTATGTACTTATAACACAGTCATGTAGTATTCTGTGATTATATTTCCTTTCCTATGTAGCTTTTTGTTTTTTCTGGAGTTAGTAATTTCCTTGATTTTTTATTTGCTTCCATGTAGTTCTGACTATTTCATTCTCATTCCTTCAGTCAAAATTTTTAGAAAATGATGTTCCTTTTTTTTTTTTCCTATTGTCTTCCTGCTCTAGTTTAGAGTAATAGCTTTCTTTAATATCAAAACTTTAGTTCTCTCCTGTACCAGATCCTTCTTTTTCTTAGATACCACAACTCCTTCTTTGTTGAATTTCAACTTAGTTTTGTAGGACAAACTGAGTATGGGTGGAAAAACTTTTCACGCCTTGCATGCAATCAGAAAACATTTTTTATTGTTATATTTAATTGATTACTTATCTGGATATAAAACTATAGTTTGAAGATTATTTTCTCTTAAAATTTTGGGGTCATTGCTCTATTTTTTTTTTTNTAGTTTTGTAGGACAAACTGAGTATGGGTGGAAAAACTTTTCACGCCTTGCATGCAATCAGAAAACATTTTTTATTGTTATATTTAATTGATTACTTATCTGGATATAAAACTATAGTTTGAAGATTATTTTCTCTTAAAATTTTGGGGTCATTGCTCTATTTTTTTTTTTCAGTTTTTGGTATTACCATTCTGATTATTTATCTCTTTCATCCTATTTTCTTTTTCTCTACTTCTAGAAGCATTTAGTACTTTCTCTGTATCATTGGTTGAATCAGTTAGGATCCAGTCAGGAAAACAGAGTCTACACAAGCTATTTCAACAGAAGGAATTTAATCGGAGAAGCTAACTTTAAGGTATAAGAAAAGCTAAGATGCCAAGTAGAAGAGTAAGGCAAGCCAGCAATTGGCAATAGCAAAAAGCCATTAGTGCTGCTAGAGCTAGAAGGCTCAGAGAAAAGACAGTTTTACCAGGAACTCCAGAGTTAAGGCTGCTCATGAGAGTTAGAGGCAGAGAAGAGGCATAGCACTGCCAGAGAGGCTATCTAAGGCAAAGAGAGAGGGAGCACTATCCTGGCATTTCCCTCCTTTCTGGCTCTTTTACCAGTGCTTCATGTTGGCATCTTCATGCAAAGATGGGCTCGATAAAGGACAGAAATGGTCTGGACCTAACAGAAGTAGAAGATATTAAGAAGAGGTGGCAAGAATACACAGAAGAACTGTACAAAAAAGATCTTCACGACCCAGATAATCACGATGGTGTGATCACTCATCTAGAGCCAGACATCCTGGAATGTGAAGTCAAGTGAGCCTTAGAAAGCATCACTACAAACAAAGCTAGTGGAGGTGATGGAATTCCAGTGGAGCTATTTCAAATCCTGAAAGATGATGCTGTGAAAGTACTGCACTCAACATGCCAGCAAATTTGGAAAAGAGCAGTGGCCACAGGACTGGAAAGGTCAGTTTTCATTCCAATCCTAAAGAACGGCAATGCCAAAGAATGCTCAAACTACCACACAATTGCACTCATCTCACATGCTAGTAAAGTAATGCTCAAAATTCTCCAAGCCAGGCTTCAGCAATACGTGAACCGTGAACTTCCAGATGTTCAAGCTGGTTTTAGAAAAGGCAGAGGAACCAGAGATCAAATTGCCAACATCCGCTGGATCATGGAAAAAGCAAGAGAGTTCCAGAAAAACATCTATTTCTGCTTTATTGACTATGCCAAAGCCTTTGACTGTGTGGATCACAATAAACTGTGGAAAATTCTGAAAGAGATGGGAATACCAGACCACCTGACCTGCCTCTTGAGAAATCTGTATGCAGGTCAGGAAGCAACAGTTAGAACTGGACATGGAACAACAGACTGGTTCCAAATAGGAAAAGGAGTACGTCAAGGCTGTATATTGTCACCCTGCTTATTTAACTTATATGCAGAGTACATCATGAGAAACGCTGGACTGGAAGAAACACAAGCTGGAATCAAGATTGCTGGGAGAAATATCAATAACCTCAGATATGCAGATGACACCACCCTTATGGCAGAAAGTGAAGAGGAACTAAAAAGCCTCTTGATGAAAGTGAAAGAGGAGAGTGAAAAAGTTGGCTTAAAGCTCACCATTCAGAAAATGAAGATCATGGCATCTGGTCCCATCACTTCATGGGAAATAGATGAGGAAACAGTGGAAACAGTTTCAGACTTTATTTTTTTGGGGCTCCAAAATCACTGCAGATGGTGACTGCAGCCATGAAATTAAAAGACACTTACTCCTTGGAAGGAAAGTTATGACCAACCTAGACAGCATATTAAAAAGTGCAGATGTTACTTTGCCAGCAAAGGTCTGTCTAGTCAAGGCTATGGTTTTTCCATTGGTCATGTATGGATGTGAGAGTTGGACTGTGAAGAAAGCTGAGCGCCAAAGAATTGATGCTTTTGAACTGTGGTGTTGGAGAAGACTCTTGAGAGTCCCTTGGACTGCAAAGAGATCCAACCAGTCCATCCTAAAGGAGACCAGTCCTGCTTGTTCATTGGAAGGACTGATGCTGAAGCTGAAACTCCAATACTTTGGCCACCTGATGGGAAGAGTCAACTCATTGGAAAAGACCCTGATGCTGGCAGGGATTGAGGGCAGGAGGAAAAGGGGACGGCAGAGGATGAGATGGCTGGATGGCATCACCGACTCGATGCACGTGAGTTTGGGTGAACTCGGGAAGTTGGTGATGGACAGGGAGCCCTGGTGTGCTATGATTCATGGGGTTGCAAGAGTCGGACACGACTGAGCGACTGAACTGAACTGAACTTGTTGGCTCAATGAACCAAGAAGAAGCTGACAGGAAAATGCAGCCTGGAAGAATCACCCTTCTGTGATATAGAACAGAGCAAACAGATGTAGGGAGGGAAATGAATTGGAGATGTAATAGGTAGACTGTTGGATCACTGGTCTGAAATTTCACAATGGTGAGTTTTGGTGTGAGTCTTTATAAATATGTACTAATCACTTTGTTTGCTCTTTCTGAAAAGTTTTAAAGTTGGATGTCAGGTCTCCTCAGTTGATTCTTTAATTTTCTCTTTTATTTTTCAACTCTGCCAATTTCTTTTATTTTCTGAGATTGCCACAAATCTATCTTCCAATCTGTCTATTGAATTTTTAATTTTTGCTATCAAAATTTTAATTTACAAGATCTCTTTTTCGTTCTGAGTGCCAATACACTGACCTTGTTTCCTGGATGCAATATCTTTTTTTCCTGAGTATACCCTGTCATCAGTTCAAGAATATACTCTCACATTTTAACTTATCTAGAGTTGGGATTCATTTTATAATTGGGGGGCTGTCACAATTTTTTCTGTCTAAGGGCACATAGGAGAAGGAAATGGCAACCCACTCCAGTGTTCTTGCCTGGAGAATCCCAGGGACAGAGGAGGCTGGGGGCTGCCATCTATGGGGTCACACAGAGTTGGACACGACTGAAGCAACTTAGCAGCAGCAGCAGCAAGGGCACATAAAACAAAGGTGCTTTTTGTAATTGCAGGCATTTCATATTTGTTGATATTTTTTAAAAGTCTTATTTTATTTCCTGCATTGCCCATTTCTTTCAAGTTCTTTTAAAAATATTAATTTGGAATTCTTTCTATGTTGTATTATCAGCTTTTCTTAAACTGTTGGTAATCCTTATCTAAGTTCTGTGTGTATGGGAACTTGGCTAGTGGTAGATTTTGATGTAGGGTAATAAGATGTCAAGTTGGCATTTTCAAAAGGTCATCTCACATATGATTATGTGGAGGTTGTTTCTCTTAGGCTGGTCCGTTTCAATACATAATTGTTCTCCAAATATCTTCTTGAGAGTCGTAATGCTGCCCTACATTCTGGCAGCCTCGAAAGGGGGGACTCTTACCTTTAGGAGTGAGAGCTTTTCACTTATACCTCAGTTTTCAGCTGTGATTATACCCTCCTGGTCAGACATTCTTTGCATCACCATTTGGGAGTAGGGGATCTGACATTTAAATGTTCTTTGTACAGATTTTCACCTAGTCCCGGTATTTCCCACCCTACTGCATCCCTGCCTCCAGAGGTAGCTAGTGTCTCCAATCTAGAGCCTCTAGACTGGAGTTCCCTGCTTCTTGCTGGAGTTCCCTGTCATGCTCCCCTACACACTTGGATTTAGGTTTCTCAGGTCTGCTGAGTTACTCACCCCTTTCCAACTTTCAAAATGTTATCAACTCTCCTCATCCACTGTTTCCTTCCTGTATTCTTTGAACTTGTAAATTTACATCTTAAAAATTTCATTGTCATTTTAGTGGGGATTTTGCAGGGAATGTATGGTTAAGTGGTTGTGACTACCAGCAGTCTCTCTGGATTGGTGAATTTCCGCACCATGCAAGTAGGCAGAGATGGTGGTGCCATCCTATTTATTTTTGGGAGTGGTGGTCATTGTGATAATCTCATTAAACTCAAGGCAACGAAGGGAGAGGAAAAGAGAGAGTGTGTTTGAGAGAGGGCGTTAGTGTATTTCTTTTGGTCCAGAGTGCCCTTGTTCCTTTAGAAAGTCTCTTTTGGTTGTAGTTTCTCTTCTAGTGGCTACTTAATCCTGATTTATTAGCTCAGTGCTTACTTTCTCACCCTCACAGTTATGCCTGTCCTCTCTGATTCTTGAAAAGCAACTATACAGAGGCGACATCCATTAACAATAATACATACTCACTAAGAAAAGGGCTGTTCTTTTCTAGTTTTGTCATACTGATGTAGGAAGACTTCATTTTACTTTGAGTTCAGGGGTGTTTCCTCTAATATAGCTCTTGTGCCAGTTTCATCTGGAAAAGGAACATAGATGAGAATGTCGTCTAGGAATCCTGATGCCAGCACAAGTAGAAGTCTAAGTTTTAAGGTAGATTTTTAAAAAGCTCAATTGGCTGACTTTTAAGGTTAAGAAATGGGATATTTACATAAAATAACCTGCTTATGTCCTGGTGGGTTATTTGCAACCTATCACGATGCAGTGGTAGCAGTTTTACACCTTTCACAGAATCAGAAAAAAGTTGAAAACATTGGGAGACATAGAAACATTGGAAGACATAGACTTGTTTAGAGGGCTCCAACTTGAGGTTCAGTCATCCTCCAATGCAGCCTTGGGTAGCAGAGACCATCTCCTCTGAGCAGAATATGTTGGTCTTCCCTGGTGGCTTAGANTAAGGTAGATTTTTAAAAAGCTCAATTGGCTGACTTTTAAGGTTAAGAAATGGGATATTTACATAAAATAACCTGCTTATGTCCTGGTGGGTTATTTGCAACCTATCACGATGCAGTGGTAGCAGTTTTACACCTTTCACAGAATCAGAAAAAAGTTGAAAACATTGGGAGACATAGAAACATTGGAAGACATAGACTTGTTTAGAGGGCTCCAACTTGAGGTTCAGTCATCCTCCAATGCAGCCTTGGGTAGCAGAGACCATCTCCTCTGAGCAGAATATGTTGGTCTTCCCTGGTGGCTTAGAACGGTAAAGAATCCACCTGCAATGCAGGAGACCTGGGTTCGATCCCTGGGTTGGGAAGATCCCCTGGAGGAGACCATGGCAACCTACTCCAGCTTACCTGGAAGAATCCCCATGGACAGAGGAGCTTGCAGGCTACAGTCCATGGGGTCCCAAAGAGTTGGACACATCTAAGCACAGTACCCTAGTGGTCTCCAGTGTTGCAGGTAGCATTGTTTTAGACCCAGTGGCAATCCAGCTGGGAAAGGAACTGTAGGAGAGAAGGCTGACCCTGGACTCGGGCTGAGAAAGCCCTTGGCTTGGTCTCTTTAGTTCTTGGGGCTTCCTCTGGTGTAAGACCAGAGATTTGGGGCCACCATCTCAAGGCGCTTTCCCATTCCTAGGTTTCTGTTATTATATGTACAAAGTGTTTTTCTAACTTCAGTGTTAATTTAGAGGTTGTACTTCATTGTCACTCTCTGGGTATGGAATTATTAGAGTAAAGCATTCTGCTGCTAATAACATTACATCATAAAAATCTCTTGGAGATTTTCATTACTCCAACTTTAAAATACAAATGATCAACTTTTCTTCAGCTCCAAACTGGTCATCATTCTGCAGCCTGAAACTATTTGTATGTGCAAAGCTGATCTTTGTATACAAAAATTAAGTAATTGCGATGTTCTGCATCCAATTTGCATTTGCAAGGATCCAGCTACATGTGTAGTTTTGCAAAGACAAAATTAGAGCCTAGTTTTTAAGAGTGGATTAGAAGCTTTTTTTTTTTTAAGTATTTTTCCAATTAATCTCAGAGATGATTTTTTGATGCTGTTGTCAAAGAAAGGCGTTGTAGTTACAGAGAAAGTGCAAAGTCCATTTATTAATGAAATAATGCTGCATCCTTGGTACTCTGGTTTTCAAATTCAGTTTCTTACTTCTTAATGCAAGCTCTGTTTTTGACTTGGGGTAGAATTTGGTAAATGCTGTTTTTATTTCTAACCAGGTATTCTGAGCAGGGGGTGATTTTATAACTGTGGATATTTGCTCGCTTGAGGTTAGCAGGCCACCCGTAGCTTGTTTTTTCTCCTTATTTAAAAGTTGAAAATGTAACTAATTAAACAAATATTCCGGCCATGTCCGATGGCACAGCAGTATTGTTAGGGAGGTAGGATGTGTACTGGGCAATCCCTCTCTACCAGGTCTCCCTCTGACATTAAGAAAAGAAATGGAGGCCTGAAGTCTACACCTTATCTAGCCACAATATTTGAACAGAGATAAGGTTTAATAAATCATTGTTTAGATAGGCGAAGCACTGCATTTTGGAAAGTCCAAGATGTTGAATAGTACACATGTTATTTCCTTCAATGAGAGCAAAGCCCAGCAGTAAATCTGTCTAATTCAACTTGTGTTTTGACCCTGGTTTTGCCCAGAGCCAGTGTGGGAGGTGACATTAGTTGAGAAGTTATCAGTTCAGCAGTAAAATCTTGGCCGGGCCTTTCCCCTCCTCTTGTCTTAAAGCACCACCAGGCTCCTTTTTTCATGGAATTCTCCAGGCAAGAACACTGGAGTAGGTAGCCATTCCCTTCTCCAGGGGATCTTCCTGATCTAGGGATTGAACCCAGGTCTCCTGCATTGTAGGAAGATTCTTTAAGATCTGAGCCACCAGGGAAGACCCTCTCCTCTTGTCTTGTATATTATTTAATTGGATCTGTATACTCTCACTGAGGGCTTCCCAGGTGGTGTTAGTGGTAAAGAACCCACCTGCCAATACAAGAGACACAAGAAACTGAGGTTTGATCTCTGGGTTGGGAAGATCCCCTGGAGAAGGGCATGGCAACCCACTCCAGTCTTCTTGCCTGGAGAATCCCCATGGACAGAAGAGCCTGTTGGGCTACAGTCTAAAGTGTCTCACAGAATCAGACATGATTGAAGCGACTTAGCTGGCATGCATGGACACACTCTCACTGAAATTTCCAGTTAGCTCTTCAGTAAAACCAATGAAAGAAGGGAAAAAAAAAAAAAATACAGCCAAGGCAAGCAGGATCTGTCCAACTTCTGGTAAGAGTGTGCACAGGCTGCCTTTGTGTCTACCGGGGCTGCCTCAGATAGAGGATCTGCCCCACACTACCCTGCCCTGTGCCCTCACCCTCTTCCTTTCAAGTCAGCCCGAGAATACTTTGTCCAAATGAAAAGACCCTTTCAGGCACTGGAGGAGGGCTTTGCCAATTGTATTGGAAAGAATAAGAGCAAACCACAAGTTGATTTTTAACAATGGAAAAATAATGTGTTCACATGCCAACATATCAATAAGATTAGTTTTATTAGGAAAATGTAATCAGGCAGAATAAGGATGCCAAGAGGAATGGCTTATTAAAAGCCATTTTTTCTTCTAGCTAAAGAAATTGTCAGTCGACTTTGAAAACACATTTAAATAAAGATGGCCTAAAATCTAAAAAAAAAATCATTTGTTTTCCTTGACATAAAAGAGAAAATGCTTTAAAATTGTCTTTCTGTAATTTTAAATAGCTTTAGTTGTGCTACTAAATATTAGAATACGAAAATATTAGAATTAGAATATTAAAAACAGTTGGGACTCTCCTGGCTAAAGGATTTTTATTTGATTGTAAATAGGCATTCATCTGCTTGTGATTCCCACATATTGGCAGAGGTGGATCTATTCATTGCTATTGAACTGGTGCAACTGGGAAATGTTCAAGGGAGCTCCACAGCACCTAGAAGAAGTGGTTTTTCCACGCAGTAGCCTTCATTTGGACCTGTCAAGTGACAACCACTGCATTTTGTTTTTGTTGTTTTTTACTGTTATGTGCAGCGATGCAATTTTAGTTAGAAAGGTATTTTGCAATAATGGTGACAACATACTCAAATATGCACAACTGAAATAGCAATGCCATGTGGAAATATGTTTCACAATGAAGACCAAGCTGCTTTCCTTTGTTTCTTTTTTTTCCCTGAATTGTCACTGAGTGGAGTAGAAGGGCCAAACTCTTTAAAGTGGAAGCACATTCTTTTTTTTTTAATTTAAAAAATTCTTTATATTTAATTGAAGGATAACTGCTTTACACTATTGTATTGATTTCAGCCATACACCAGCAGAAGCACGTTCTTTTCAGAAGAGTTGAATCACTTACACTATGGACTAGAGACACATTGCCAGTTCAGTTTCCAGAAAGAACATATATCAGTGTGAACCATTGTACCCATTAGTGAAGAAGCACGGAGGCAAAACTGTAGGGGAAGAAAGCTCAGATTTCTGTTTTCTGCCTTTCTCTTTCCTTTTGATGTCTCTGTGCTCTGGGGGGCCTCAGGGCCTCAGCGTCCCCTTTTCTCTACTTGGTGAGGAACTCATTTCTACACAGATATTGAGGGGTCAATAGATTAGCTTTATTACCAGGATATTTCATTTCAAAGAGGAAGCTGGAAAAGGAAGACAACGTAAATGAATCTAAAGGTGATATTTTGATTTTGGGTGGAGGAGATGAGCGACTTTCAGATGCCAGGGTTTAGTTTTTCTACAAGAGAACTCTACTCAGGAAACATTTCTTTCGTCAGGCCACCCTGTGGCTGGAGCGATGTGGTCCTTTCTGAACATTAACTCCTTTACATGAAGCTTAGCATTTACTAATAGGGCAGCAAAGTACCGCGTTGCACATAACTTGACAGGAGACAAGAAGGAATCTCATGTGTTCAGCCTTGCAGCTTGGAAGATGGGAGGCCAACAGGCCCCTGTCAGTTTCGATCGCCACTGCACTGGCAGAGGACTCTGGTGTTTGATGCTGGCAGCAGCCACAGGTTCTGGAAGTCCTTGGGCAGAGTCGGTTTGTAAGGCCTGGCCACGGGTGCTGCTGTCTGTGTTTGTGGATGTGGCAGAGGAGTTCAAGGTCGTGGTTCAGTAAATGTTCATTGATGGGCATAAAACAATGGATGACCCCGGGGCATGCCAGCTTGTGTGCCTAAGACTTTAATCTGTGAAATGGAGAAAACCACACCGAGTTGCTCTTGGACGTTGTGAAAAATGATTGTAAAAGGGTTTTAGAAGCTTAAGCTTTTGAGTGACGGTGTCCAAAGAAAACAGACCCAACCGCAGAGAACAGAGCATCCCCATGGCCCTGTAAGCAGTGTTCAGCAGCAGTGTTGAGTGGCATCCTTTTTGGGTCCAGCCAAAAGAAAGGAACTAGAATAACATTGCTGGGGGCTCAACCCTCATTCTGGTTATGAAATTTGAAAGTGGCTTAAGTGTAGCAAATTATTTTGGATTAGTCTTTATCATCTGATATCCCCCTGGAGTGAAATTACTTCATTTTATAAGGTTCTAAAAATCTTGCTCCCACAGGCTGCAATTTAGAGGTAGGGATTTTGCGTGCATGCTCAGTCATGTCTGACTCTTTGCAACCCTTGGACTGTACCTGCCAGGCTCCTCTGTCCATGGGATTCTCCAGAAAAGAATATTGGAGTGGGTTGCCACTTCCTCCTCCAGGGGATCTTCCCAAGGTAGGGAGGAAGTGAGCAAAGGATTTTTTGTGTGTTTGTATAATGAACAGTTTAACAATTGGCATAAATTTGGGACTTGTGTTATTTATTTCCTTTGCCCACTTATCTCTGTTTGGGATAATTACTAAATCACTGCAGTCAGCCAGCTGTGTTTTTATCTTATCCTTAAGATCTTAAAAAGATTTCATTTTTTTTTTAAAGTAAATAGTCCTACATCAAATTGGCACTCTAATTTTCCCACTGTTGCCTTACAAATCATAGTCATTTCAATTTGGGGCCATTTTTTTCTTTTTGTAACTCAGCAGTGACCCAAATCTCAACAGTATGTTTAAGGTAACCGCATGTCTAAGAATTCCTTGGGTAGGACAGATTTCAGATATAGCTGATATGCTATCTATATGCACATGCATTTTTGTTGATCACTTGACCCTGCTTATTACCAGGCATACAGTTAAGCCTGCAGATGGTTGTTGATTGAATGCCCACCACTGCACACTTACTGAGTGCTTCCTTCAGGCAAGGCACTGTGTCCTGTGAAGACAGTTCAGCACTTGTGTGGGTGGCTCTTGAAGGATGGGTAAGAAGAGGTGGTACAGAAGAGCTTCCTCAGAGAGACCAATAAAGGGAATCCCAGCTTAGAAATAGGATGCAGTAGAAGGCAATGGCACCCCACTCGAGTACTCTTGCCTGGAAAATCCCATGGATGGAGGAGCCTGGTGGGCTGCAGTCCATGGGGTAGCTAGGAGTCAGACACAACTGAGCGACTTCACTTGCACTTTTCACTTTTATGCACTGGAGAAGGAAATGGCTGCCCACTCAAGTGTTCTTGCCTGGAGAATCCCAGGGACGGGGGAGCCTGGTGGGCTGCCGTCTATGGGGTCACACAGAGTCGGACACGAAGTGTCCGACTAGGGAATAGTAAGCAAAATCACCCGGCTTGAATGGGGGGATTTTGTCCAGGAGGGTGTTTGGAAAGGTCTTTCTTCTTTGAAAGTTGCTCCTCCCTTGGCTGCCAAAACACCACCACGTCTAAGTGGTCTGCCTGTGTTGTAGAGCTTCCTGGTCTCCTCTCTCTTTCATGACCCTTCTTTTCCACTTGCTCCACAAATATTCATGTTTCCTAGGCTCTTCCCTTGGCTCTTTATCTCTCAAAATTTTCTGGGCAGCACATCTACTCACTTGAATGAGATGCTCGTCTCGATGTGGATAACACCTACATTGCTATCTCCAACTCCAGACTTCCTCAGAGTGGCAGGCACGCAGTTCCAGTTGTCCATTGGCACCTCTGCCTGAATAATACTGTGTCTACCTGTCTCATCCTTTCATTCAGAATTGCTCCAATCTGAGCTCTGCTGAACCAAGTGTAGAAGGGAAGTCAAGCAGGATGGAAGTTTGAATTCAAAGAATCTGTTCTGTATGCAGAAAAAAGTAGGAGATTGTAGTCAAAGAGAGATTTTCAAGAATTTTGGAAGTGGAACAGTACTAGGTGATGACGAGACCTAGGGTTTTGCTGCTCAAAGAGAGGTCTGTGTACCAGTGCATCAGCATCACCTGGGGGATTGCAGAATGAGGAGCTCTAGTGCTCTGTCCCTCAGACCTATTGAATCAGAATCTGCATTTGAACAAGATTCGCAGGTGAGCTGCTGGCACTGTTCTGAGAAACTTTGTTCCAGGGTATGTGCCTGAGGGTGAACTGAGGAAGTTCAGTGGAGTAGAAATTCATCAAATAATGGCAGTCAGGGAACCAAGGGGCTACAATATTGAATGAATGGATAAAGCACAGGGACGTTGAAATGGTTCGGTATGAGTGCAGTAAGGTGGGTGGAGAGGAAGAATTTGAGCTGACTGCCAGCCTCCTCAATGTATTCATTATGCCCTGGAGTGAGGGAGAGCCCTTGCATCGACAGTGATAGTTGATGTGGGATTTTTGACATCTTTGTTCATTGAGAACAGAGCCTCTGATTAGGATCTTTCCCTTTTCAAGTTCGGTTGCTGTGGCTTAGTCACTATGTTGTCTCTTACTCTTGCAAACCCTTGGACTGTAGCCTGCCAGGCTTCTCTGTCCATGGGATGGCCCAGGCAAGAATACTGGAGTGGGTTGCCATTTTCTTCTCCAGGGGATCTTCCTGACCCAGGGATTGAACCTGTGTCTCCTGCTTGGCAGGTGGATTCTTCACCTTTGAGCCACCAGGGAAGCCCCTTTAAATTCTATGCTTCAGGGCTTAAAAAATATAGCAAGTCCTTATATAATGGTGAATTGACTTTACAAACAGTGGGCTTATACAAATTAAACTCTTTGATAAATTTTTTTTTTTTTAAAGCAACCCTGGAGCTTTAACAATCTGGTATCCAACACCACCATCCCTCCTACTTTTGATTCTGTTTTCCTGACAGTTAATTAAAAATGTGTTTGCTGGGGCAAGTTTTTTCTTTCTTTTATTCTCTCTCCTGATACACATGAAACATCTTGAAAATCTTACACGCGTTAGAGAACTCATATTGGTGCTCTATCCTTGGGTGTGGGTTTGGTCTTTAAGGAGGTGCTTTGCTTGACAGACAAATCAACACTGATGATGAAGGTCCTGATTTGGGGTCAGGAGATTTAAGTTCCAGGCGCAGCTCTATCCTTACTATCTATGGACATTGAGTGAATCAGGCAACTGTTATGGCCTTCAGTTTCTCATTTACACAACATACTGGTTGGATTATATGAACTCTGAATTCCCTCTGAGTTGTAAACTTGTGATTCCGTACTTCTTTTAGGCTGTTAGGGATGCCTATGAGGTTAAAATAATGCATCTCCCTTAGACATGTGCTCAGGAGTCTCTCTTTATTGTGGCCAGTATATTTATTAAGCTCAGTGTTGTTCTATCCGTGATTCCAAATGAAGACACATCTGCGTCTAGAACACTCTGCATAGTTCTGGTAGCTTTCTTAGGAGAAATGAGTCTCCTCACAGAAGCAGGATATGTTAGCCCTAAATATTTTAAAAAAGAAATAGCGTATCTTTTAGTTGCCCAATTAGGTGAAATAATTTTCTTATGAAATAGACTGAAAAAGATTAATCTCTTCAAAATGTTGCACGATCCAAACTTGTGAAGACTGTGGGGCATTTCTTGAAATGTGAAGACTTAACTGAATTCTCAAAACTGTAGACCTGAAGGGAGACTTTCAGGATAATTACAAGGAATGACTATTTTTCCTGGTAGGTAGTAAGCATATGAAACTCATTACTTGCCTAGTTTCCAAAGGCTGTCTTCACATGGGTTCCAGAGTGATTTAGATGAGTTCATTATGGTAGATCCCAAATGGGGTTCAGAGTGTGTTGGTCTTTTGATGTGAGGCCCCATTCTTTGGAGCTGATATCTGAGATATACAAATGCCTTTAAAAAATATTGCTTAAAAATTTTAGCTCAGTGATAGAAAACAGAACTGGATTGGAGAAAACAAGAACGTTGACCTTATGATTACGTATTTTCTAATAGTGGCGACTGTGGGCGAATTTTCCAGGCTTGTCCTAGAATATCCATTTAGGGGATTAATAAAGAAAACTTTTTACTATGGGAAACTTTCAGTATATACAAAAATGGAGAGCACAGAATTGTGAAACTCCATGCTCTCATCACTTAGCTTCGTAATTCATTCAGTTCAGTTCAGTCGCTCAGTCGTGTCCGACTCCTTGCGACGCCATGAATCGCAGCACACCAGGCCTCCCTGTCCATCACCAACTCCCGGAGTTCACTCAAACTCACGTCCATCGAGTCAGTGATGCCATCCAGCCATCTCATCCTCTGTCGTCCCCTTCTCCTCCTGCCCCCAATCCC
>SJYA01002574.1:196400-237158 GCA_006410615.1 Neotragus moschatus | reverse complement strand
ATTTCTCATGATGTACTCTGCATAGAAGTTAAATAAGCAGGGTGACAATATACAGCCTTGACGTACTCCTTTTCCTATTTCGAACCAGTCATACTCCTTTTCCTATTTTGAACCAGTCATACTCCTTTTCCTATTTGGAACCAGTCTGTTATTCCATGTCCAGTTCTAACTGTTGCTTCCTGACCTGCATATAGGTTTCTCAAGAGGCAAGTCAGGTGGTCTGGTATTCCCATCTCTTTCAGAGTTTTCCACAGTTTATTGTGGTCCACACAGTCAAAGGCTTTGGCACAGTCAATAAAGCAGAAATAGATGTATTTCTAGAACTCTGCTGCTGCTGCTGCTAAGTCGCTTCAGTCGTGTCCGACTCTGTGCGACCCCATAGACGGCAGCCCACCAGGCTCCCCCATCCCTGGGATTCTCCAGGCAAGAACACTGGAGTAGGTTGCCGTTTCCTTCTCCAATGCATGAAAGTGAAAAGTGAAAGTGAAGTTGTCAGTCGTGTCTGACTCTTAGCGACCTCATGGACTGCAGCCCTGGTAACTGTGGAGCAAATCCAAGGCATCCTCATTTTGTCTTAAGCATTTTAACATTTATCGAAAATATTTGTTTCTTTATTCTTTAATTAAAATAAAATTTATACCCAGTGAAATCTAGAGCTCTTAATTGTACACGTTGATCACCTTTGATCCTTGTGTATGTCTGTGCAACCACCTCTCCTAGTAAGATATAGATTTGCGTGACTACATGGTTTCCCCATGCGGTTTCCAATCAGTTTCTACCTCCATAAGCAACCTGTCTCCTTCCTCCCACCTTTAATGAGGTATAACTGACAAATGAGGTTAAGGTATACAAGCATAGGGATTTGGTATATGTATATATTGTGAAGTGATTACGACAATAGAGTTGGTTAATACAGCTGTCACCTCATATATTCAGTAGTTACTTTTTCGATTTTTATCTTCTGGTGGTGAGAACATTTTAAGATTTACTCTCTTAGTAAATTACATGTCTACAATACAGTACTGTTAACTGTAGTTACCATGCTGTACATTAAATCCTCAGAACTTATTCATCCTATCACTTAAAGTTTCTACCCTTTTACCAACATCTCCCCATTTCTCCTGCTTGCCAGTCACTAGAAACCACATTGAACTCTCTTTTTCTGTGAATTTCACTTTTTTAGATTCCACACACGTGAGATCACTTAGTATTCCCTCTTTCTCCGTATGGTTATTTTACTTCACCTAATGCTCTCCAAATTTATCCATATTGACCCAAATGGCAAGATTTCCATATGGTTGAATTCTATCTAGCATCTATCTGTCTGTCTTTCTCCGTCACACACATTTTCTTTAATCATTCATCTGTCAGTGGCCACAGCTGTTTCCATGTCTTGGCCATTGCGAATAATGCTGCAGCGAATGTAGAGTGCCATTATCTCTTCCAGATACGGATTTCAGTTCCTTCAGATGTATACCCATACAGGTATACTCATGTAAACACTCATGTATACCCTGATAGACTTATTAATAGGCCTTTTTAGTCACAGCTGGGCAAGAGCAACTTTAGCTGAGTCAGAAATCCTGATTCACTTGATCTGAGCTGCTGGTTTAAATGTTAGCTTAACAATTAGCGTGTTTCCTCATGTCCCCTCTCCTCTTTTCTTCTTCCACCTTCTGCCCTCTCATTCCATCTCTAGACGTGGTTCTGTCCCTCCCTCATCTTGCAGTACATTGTTCNCGCTTGCCAGTCACTAGAAACCACATTGAACTCTCTTTTTCTGTGAATTTCACTTTTTTAGATTCCACACACGTGAGATCACTTAGTATTCCCTCTTTCTCCGTATGGTTATTTTACTTCACCTAATGCTCTCCAAATTTATCCATATTGACCCAAATGGCAAGATTTCCATATGGTTGAATTCTATCTAGCATCTATCTGTCTGTCTTTCTCCGTCACACACATTTTCTTTAATCATTCATCTGTCAGTGGCCACAGCTGTTTCCATGTCTTGGCCATTGCGAATAATGCTGCAGCGAATGTAGAGTGCCATTATCTCTTCCAGATACGGATTTCAGTTCCTTCAGATGTATACCCATACAGGTATACTCATGTAAACACTCATGTATACCCTGATAGACTTATTAATAGGCCTTTTTAGTCACAGCTGGGCAAGAGCAACTTTAGCTGAGTCAGAAATCCTGATTCACTTGATCTGAGCTGCTGGTTTAAATGTTAGCTTAACAATTAGCGTGTTTCCTCATGTCCCCTCTCCTCTTTTCTTCTTCCACCTTCTGCCCTCTCATTCCATCTCTAGACGTGGTTCTGTCCCTCCCTCATCTTGCAGTACATTGTTCGTCTTCTCTCCTACAGACGCTTGTTGGTCTTTCTGATCTACACACTCAGCTTGGAGAGCTCTGCAACTATTGGCCAGTTAGAAACAGAAACCAGAGCACAAAGCTGTTTTCAAGTATGAGCTGGCTGAACATATGTGCCAGTTGGATAGATGTCATAACCAGGCAAGACTTGGTTTGGACCCTTACTTAAGAACTTGCCCACTCAACATTTTCTGGAGTTTTGACCCCATCCACTGGCCAAGATCTCTTCTTTCTGGTTAGGATGTTAGAGTCTCTATCACAGGATAATAACAGTGTCCATTCACAAAAGCTTTGTAAGGACTAGGCATGTGCTGTTGGCATGCTCAGTAGCTTCAGTCATGTCTGACTCTGCGACTCTATGAACTGTAGCCCGCCAGGCTCCTTGTCCATGGGATTTTCCAGGCAATAATACTGGAGTAGGTTGGCATTTCCTCTTCCAGGGCATCTTCCCAACTCAAGGATGGAACTTGCGTTTCCTGCATTGCAGGCAGATTCTTCACCGCTCAGCCATTAGGGAAGACCTAAACACAGTAGAATTTAAATTCTACTAAGTATACATTTGAATCAGTTCAAATGAGGTGGATGGAACTGGAGCCAATTATACAGAGTGAAGTGAGCCAGAAAGAAAAACACCAATACAGTATACTGACACATATATATGGAATTTAGAAAGATGGTGGTGTTAAACCTGTATGTGAGACAGCAAGAGAGACACAGATGTGTAGAACAGCCTTTTGGACTCTGTGGGAGAGGGAGAGGATGGGAGGATTTGGGAATATGGCATTGTAACATGTATGATATCGTAAGGGAAATGGATTGCTGGTCTAGGTTCGATGCAGAAGGCTTGGGACTGATGGGCGGGGATGATCTGGAGGGATGGTGTGGGGAGGGAGAGGGAAGGGGGGGTCTGGATTGGGAACTCAGGTACACTTATGGCTGATTTATGTCAATGTATGGCAAAATGAGTACAGTATTGTAAAGCAAAACAAACTAAAAAATAAAAATTAAAAAAAAAATTCTACTAAGTTCAGCTCCTAGAATATAGGAGATGTTCAATATCATAGCTATAACCTGGAAGTAAAGAGCACTGTTTGACTTTGTTTAATCTGGCATTTTGTGAACTTGTTTAACCATGATAGTGCTATTTCTGGAAGTATCTGTTAACATTTTAAGGAATGCTGCTGCTCAATGGAATCCAGGTTGGAAACCCTGAGTTAAGAATTGAACAAAATCAAGCTGTTGACTGTTCACGGTGAGCGAATAAATCAGTGCTGCTTAAACTAGAAGTTGGGCTTCTGGATCTTAGCTCAGTCTTCACCACATGTTGCTTGAATAAAAAGAGGTTTCATTTTAAGATATGAGAGAATCAAAAAGGTGGCATTAGTGGTAAAGAACCTGCCTGCCAATACAGGAAACATAAGAGATGTGGGTTTGATCCCTGGGTCTGGAAGATCCTCTGGAGTAGGAAATTGCAACCCATTCCAGTATTCTTGCCTGGAGAATCCCGTAGACAGAGGAGCTTGGTGGGCTACAGTCCATGGGGCTGCAAAGAGTCAGACAAGATTGAGCGATCTGTCTATATGACGCCTGGATTTTTGCTCATCTCTTCCTTCTAATCACATCTCCAGGTGACTCAAGAAATTCAAGGAAAGCTATCTGAAGTTCTCTGGATCACCTGTCAAGGATGTCATCAAGTTGAATAAGTTAGAATTTACATGGTCCTTCTGATTTTGGCCTTTCAGAAACAATGAGGCCAGATACCGTCCTCCCGTGTTCCCTTGTCTCTGTCTCCCTCTGCCTTGGTCACCCTGCTTCATGTCTTGGGGCGCCTCACTGCCCAGCAGGTCTGGCTCCCTGCCCCTGCCCTCCCACTTGGGTGGGGTGTGTGTGTTCACCCATCTTGATGTTGTGCCTGACAGAGGAACTCATATCCCTGGAAAATGAGGCCAGTGAGTGACCAGAGCAGTGTGTGGGGGTTGGGTCCCCGAGCTTTCCGGAGGCACAGATGGTCGAGCACGGGTGGGGCATCCAGGCCAAGGACAGACATTGCTCACTTGGTCACCTGAAAGCCAGGGATGATTACATCATTAGGAATGTGCATTTCTCAACTAAGCCTTTAAGAGCGATGGGTGAGGAGAAGCATCCTTATATGACATGTGTGTGTGACACGTTCAAAGGACACACATATCAGATGACTGAATTCCCTGCATGAGCCATGGGAGAATCTTAAAAAGTCATTCTTGTGCTTCTGCTCCACACCCACTAATCCCAGGAGTCCCGCTCCAGTTCCAAGAGTCCAGTTTTCCTCCACTTCGCTTCTCAGGCGGCTCTGCTGGCTGGGCTGGTGCACGGATGTGATCTGCAAGCACCGGGATACCTGCGGGCTGTTTGCACTGCTCTTCTCTTCGTTAGAGGGACAGCCAGTTGCGGTAGTGTGGAAGATGCGTGAGGGGTCAGAACCAGACTTAACGATCTCCTCAGGACTGCTTTTGTTTAATGATCCATTTTGTCTTAGGTAATGAGATAGAGAAAAAAGTCTGCTTATATTTGCAGTCATCAGCCACACTTTAGGCTAGCTGATCCGAGTTCATTTACCAGTCTTGGGCATTACTCTGGGGGCCAGAGCTGGACCTGGGATGGAGACAGTCATTTATCAACTTAGGGCCCACTTCCATTCCAAAGAAGTCTGCCATGGGATGTGGTGGCTCTTTGGCCAAGCATAGGGCTGGACCCCGGCTCCTTCCTGAATCTGCTGTCTGACGGTTAGAAAGCCATTTGCCCTTTGCACTAGGATAGTGTTCTTCAGAGTTCACTAGGATAAGGAGGAAGGTTTTCAGCTTCAGTTTCCTCAAGGCTACAATCAGACAGCAAGTGACCAAGTATGAATTCCCTGAAGGCAGGCCCAATAGAAAAGAACAGATGTTGGGGGTGTCTGCCGCTAAGAATGAGAACTCCTCTTTTGATGTTGAAGAATTTGTGATATCACTTGATTTCTTGTTGCCCTATATTGTAGATTTTTAATTTTATGATGCAAAGAAAATTGCATAAAAATAGATCATATCTATATGTTTCTTGTATGGAGGTCATGTGCGTAGTGTTCATCAAATGCCTAATATCCTTTAACCCTTGACCTCCCAATGCAGCATGCCCGGGCCAATTTTTTCTCATCCAGTGGCCTAGGAGGGCAGGAGAAGGTTCATCTTCAGGGTCTTGTTTCTCATCATTCCAGATGAAGCTGCCATTGTTCTTGCTCTGATAGGGAGAAGCAGGTCCTGGGCTATATCTCCTCTTATTTACCTGCCATTAAAATGTCCCTGTCCCTGATGAATGGATACAGAAGCTGTTGTACGTGTACACAATGGAGTATTACTCAGCCATAAAAAGGAACACATTTGAGTCCGTGCTAATGAGGTGGATGAACTTAGAGCCTATTATACAGAGTGAAGTAGCTCAGAAAGAGAAAACAAGTAGCATATTTTAACACATATATATGGACTCTAGAAAGATGGTACTGATGCATCTATTTGCAGGGCAGCCATGGGGATGCAGATATAGTGAACAGCCTTATGGACATGAGATCAGGGGAGGGAAGGAGAAGGTGGGATGATGGAGAGAGAATCGTGGAAACATATGCACTACCATATGTAAGACAGTTAGCCAGTGGGCATCTGCTGTTTGATGCAGGGAACTCAGACCGAGGCTCTGTGACAGCNGCAGCCATGGGGATGCAGATATAGTGAACAGCCTTATGGACATGAGATCAGGGGAGGGAAGGAGAAGGTGGGATGATGGAGAGAGAATCGTGGAAACATATGCACTACCATATGTAAGACAGTTAGCCAGTGGGCATCTGCTGTTTGATGCAGGGAACTCAGACCGAGGCTCTGTGACAGCCTAGAGGTATGGGATGCTCTGGGAGCTGAGAGGGAGATTCAAGAGGGAGGGGACATAGGTTTCAGTTCAGTTCACTTGCTCAGTCGTGTCCGACTTTGTGACCCCATGGACTGCAGCACGCCAGGCTTTCCTTTCTATCACCAATTCCCAGAGCTTGCTCAAACTCACATCCGAATCGGTGATGCCATCCAACCATCTCATCCTCTGTCATCCCTTTCTCCTCCTGCCTTCAGTCTTTCTCAGCATCAGAGTCTTTTCCAATTGGTTCATCACATCAGGTGGCCAAAGTATTGGAGTTTCAGCTTCAGCATCAGCCCTTTCAATGAATATTCAGGACTGATTTCCTTTAGAATTGACTGGTTTGATCTCCTTGCAGTCCAAGGGACTCTCAAGAATTTTCTCCAACACCAGGACATAGGTATCCCTATGGCTGATTCATGTTGATGTATGGCAGAAACCAACACAATATTGTAGGGCAATTATTCTTCAGTTAAAAATAGTTTAAAAAAGTACTAAGAAAAGTCTTTGTCCCTGACCGCCTCTTTGACTAAAGGGGAGGTTAAAGGTCACCTTTTTTCCAAAAGACTTGAAAAATGCTGCCCAGCACCCTCCACTGTCCTCATTTGCACTGAGAACCATTGATTTGTGGTGAGGAAGGTAGATTCACCTGATGAATACTTGAGTTCACGTGGATTCCATAGCCAAGCCCTGGGACAGCCTCACCCTGTACTCAGCTTTGGTAGGTTTCTCCCAGTTGCCTCCATCTGAGAGCTTTATAGGCTTTCTTGGATATCTAGACAACCCTGGGAGCCAGATACTGCCAGGCTATTCATTCTCACTTTACAGAACAGCTGAGGCAGGTAGCGTTCTCCGCTGACTTGTTTGGAACACAGTCACTGAGGAATTCACCTATGAATTTGTCTCCCTGAAAAGAAACGAGAAAAGACTCTGCCCACTGTTATAGATAGGAGCCATGTTAGAAATGGCAGCTCTTTATGCTCAGTTAAAAGAACTCTGCCTCTTTTTTAAAAATTGAAGTATAGCTGGTGTACAAGGTTATACGAGTTACTGGTGTCAATATAATGGTTCACGATTTTTAAAACGGTAGTTCATTTGTAGTTATTATAAAATATTGGCTACATCCCCCATGTTGTACAAGGTGTCCTTGTAGCTGATTCCATATCCGACAGTTTGTACTGCATAATCCTCTATCTTGCTTCTCCTTCCTCTCTTCTCCCCACTGGTAACCACTAGTTCGTTCTCTATATTGTGAGTCCACTTTGAAAAAGAACTAGATTTCTATTCTGCCTTCCCCATAATGAAGAATTAAAAAGAAACCACATTAGCAGACAGACATGGCTAACAGGTACTATCAGAGAGAAAAGTCAAAGGCAAAAATGGCTTTCTTTTACAACTCCAGAGGATAAAATCAAGGGAATTGAGATGAAATGACGGGAGAGCATGCTTCCTTGTCCTGGCAAACTCCCCAGAATGATGGTGAATGATGATCATCTCATTTGAATGATAAAAGCAAATCATTACTCCCCTGGAGCTGGTCCCCTCTTAGGGGTTAACTTCACAGCTGCCTTGTGTGGAGTCCATCTCCGCACCCATGGGGAGTGGTGGTGCTGTGCAGGGAGACTGTATGGTTCTCTTCACTCCATTTGGTGTCCAGCAGGGGAATGGTTACATTTACAAATTTAGTGAAGGCTTCTTTCTTGCTGGAAAGTGAAAGTGAAAGTGTGTTAGTCGCATAGTTGCGTCTGACTCTTTGCAACCCCACGGACTGTAGGATGCTAGACTCCTCTGCCCATGGGATTCTCCAGGCAAGAATACTGGAGTGGGTAGCTGTTTCCTTCTCCAGGGGACCCTTCCGACACATAGACAGAACCTGGGTCTCCCACATTGCAGGCTGATTCTTTACTGTCTGAGTCACCAGGGAAGCCCTGGCTAGAAATGAGGCTTAATGCAAGAACAGGTCAGTCAGAAGAGGGAATCCTATTTTCTTCTGTTGGTAATGACAGCATGCTCTGTCAGTCAGGATTTTGAGGTTTGGGTGTTGTTCTGACCAGAGGCAGGGGGCGGATTAGATAACCTTCTAAAGCCTTTCAGCCTGGAAGTCCAGTGGAAAGTGTTCCAAAGGCAACTTAATACCCTGGATTTATTTTTCTCCCTTGCTTTTTACAAAAATTTGCACTTCCAATTTACAGTCTCTATAATGTGCTAACGGGCTTTCCTCCCATTAAAAAACACGTGTGGTTGTGAGAATGTTTCTCCTTAAGAAAAGACGGTCTCTGGGGCTTTGCTTCTGGCTTGAGGTCCTATGAGGTAGGTGCGATGAAACCTCCCCCGCAGTGGGTGGGGGTGTGAGCGAACCTCACTGGGGGCCAGCAGCTCTGCTGCTAATTTTGGCAGGAGAGGGAGACACTCAGCTACTTGGCGAGGAAAGAAGGTAAATTCTGTGATTCATTTGCAAATTGAGGTAAAATGAGTTTTCAGACATGTGTTCAGAGCCTGTCTGTTCTCTTCTATCATTAAACCTGTGTGTGTGTGTGTGTGTGTGTGTATCTGTGTGTATTAGCTGCTCAGTTGTGTCTGACTCTTTGTGACCCCCTGGACTGTAGCTCGCCAGGCTCCTCTGTCCATGGAGTTCTCCAGGCAAGAATACTGGAGTGGGTTGCCACTCCCTTTTCCAGGAGATCTTCCCAACGCAGAGATTGAACCCAGGTCTCTCACATGGCAGGCAGATTCTTTACTGTCTGAACCACCATGGAAACCCTTAAACCTGTTAGGACGGAAGTAATGCAAGTTCATGTTTTTCAGTCAAATCATTATTCTTCCCATTCTGGTGCTTTGGGTGGCCAGTGGCAGCATGGTGGCCTGAAATTAGGATTTTGAGAAGAAGAAGGAGAGGGAGAAGTGGACAGGTGATGTCTAGCAGCTGAAATTTTACAGTCTGTTTGGAGGCTGTCTTAGGCTCCCAGAACAAGGAATATAGATGGAAAGCTTCCAGAATACTAGAAGATTGAGAGAGAGTGATGTTCTTTAGGTCCTCAAGGTAAGGAGTCGATTAGATCAGAGCTTTTTAAAAGCACCTTATATTCACCATATTCCACCATTCTGTGATTCTTCCTGGTATAGCTGGGTGATTTTTATATAATTATCAAAGAGAAGATAGATCTTTTGAAAAAATATTTTTTATTGGAGCTTGAGGATTAAATCATGCAGCTCAAGTCTACTCATGAACTCATCAGCATACATACTTTCTCAAGCCATTATGACTTCATGGGCTAAGTGAAAATTTCGTTCCTTTGGAAAATTGAATTAGCATAGCCAAATCAGCAGAAAATTATCNGATCTTTTGAAAAAATATTTTTTATTGGAGCTTGAGGATTAAATCATGCAGCTCAAGTCTACTCATGAACTCATCAGCATACATACTTTCTCAAGCCATTATGACTTCATGGGCTAAGTGAAAATTTCGTTCCTTTGGAAAATTGAATTAGCATAGCCAAATCAGCAGAAAATTATCTTTGATTAGTAGGTGTTATTTCTACGCCATTCTGCTTTGCCAAAATAAATAATGACTCTGAGACTTTAGCATGATGGCTAAGCAATAGAACCAGTGTCTGCTTCCTTCACAGTCCCAAGAACTGTTGTAGATGTTTTACACACACTTGTTCATTTAATCCCCAGAAGGCGCTCTAGGAGATAAGTTGATACTAAACTCTCATTTAATCGGTAAGGAAGTTGAAGATTAAAGAGATCAGGCAACCTGTTAAGGCTTGGATTAAACTTTGGGTGTAGTGGCTAAGTGAGGGCTCTCCTGTAAACTCTACTCATCTGTCCTCCGCTTCTCCCAGGGGGTCAGTAAAACTGACCAGCTGCACTCATCATACTCGGGTGGAATTAAGGATGAGACATCGTGGAAGATCCCTGTTTGGGATAGGAAAGCATGAACAGGGAGTCTTAGTTTCCATGAAAGTGGGTCAGTAAGATATGCTGTAACAGTAAGTAGATCACTTATTTTCTGAACACTGCTATTAGGAATTAGAAGCCTAGCAAGATCCCTAGGTTTATTTTCTGTCTCCAAATGATAAGAACAAAAGGTGAGTATTGACGTTTACAGATTTTATATCTGCTAAATCATTTAAAATGACAGCAACCCCTTGAGATAGCTACGGCTATCTTCCTCATTTTCCAGACGGGAAAAACTGAGACCCAGAGTGGTGCAGAAACAGCCAGGAAGTGGGAGCTGGGTATGAACCCAGGCTGCTTAAGCATTGTTCTAGCCTGCCTCTCAGCAGCAGCACTTGGCTTCGGCAATTCTGAAATATTTGCTTCTGTGATGCATGTAGGACAGTCCTTCAGAGCGGGATGAGGCTGAGAGGAACTGGACGCTGAGCTATGTCTCTGAGAATGTTCGTGTATTTGAACCGAGTGGCTTTCCTCCTCTGGGGTTTTTTCCTAGGGATGGGGCAGGAATGCCCCTCACAGGGCTTCCCTGCGGTTGTCTATGGGATACCCAATTCATCCTGCTGCATGGAATTCCGTTCTTGACCCTGTCTTCTGAAATAAGAAGGCTGGAATTTGGGGGTACTCTTCTACAGAATCTGTGATTCTTAAGTGTTTTAAGATTGTATTTGCTCATTTCATCTTTAGTGAACATTAATGGGTTTAAATGTGGTATCAGAACTTGCCAAACGGTGCTTATAGAAAAAAACAGGCTCAGAAAGATCAAGTGACTTCTCCAATTTCACATGAAGTTTTACGTTGCTGAGCACAAAGGCTATCTTACTTGAGCCAGGACTCAACTGAGATAAACCAACGGCCTGTTTCCGCTCTTGTCCTTGGAGCTTGGGAGGGACCGGAAGTAGGGAGAACTCAGACGCACTGGAACTACTCAGAACACAAATTGGAGAGAGAAACTGAGATGCTGATGCTGATAGAAGAAAGGACAGTGAGGGGATAGCCACGCCCACTCCTCTTTGCACACTTAGGCGTCTGTGCTCCTCAACTAGGCAGGTGGTAGTATTTGAATATGAATGAATGGGTCCCTACTGTCCTTTCAGTTTTGCTCCATATTCAGAGCATGGAAAGCACAGGGGTTGGTGAGGGTGGAGAAGACCTCAATGGGGAGATGGCTTCAGGTAGAGAGCAGATGTGGGAGTAGAGGGCACGTGTTCAGAGGTATTTGTGGGCAAAGGCTGTTTGTACCTGGAATACTTAACCTGGCCCACAGGTACATTTTTCTTAACTTCAGTAATATCTTGTCTTTTCTCCAAATTCTCAAATGGGGAAAGGGTTTTCCTGACATAAGCCAGTGCCAGGAAAATTGTAGCCTTTCTTTGTTAGTTGCTCTTTTGCACACTTCTGCCATTGCCACGGGCTTCGAGCCTAACCTGTTAACCATTTGGATTCCCTCACATTATTCCTGAACGTGAGTCATGTAGTGTCTGGGCTCACCCACCTGGACTTTCCTTTCCAGGTGAACATGTTTGTTGAAGGATTCCACGATGCCATCCTCCTCTACGTCCTGGCTTTACGTGAAGTACTCCGAGCTGGTTACAGTAAGAAGGATGGAGGGAAAATTATCCAGCAGACTTGGAACCGAACATTTGAAGGTGAGGATTCAGTCTACAAGGTCATAGTGTCTGCTGCCAATCAAGTTGCTTTTTTCCTGGTTCTGTTTTTCTCCCTTACAACTATGGGACCTTGCTAGTGTCTTAGTTTTTCCAGCTATAAAAGGATAATAAGTCATGATCAACCTACTTCACAGGGTTGTGAAAATTGAATGAGATAAAGCTTATGAAAGTGCTTTGAAATAGGAAGCACCTTGTCTCCTGATGGCAGCAATTCTGTGCTAAGTCACTTCAGTCATGTCCGACTCTTTGCAACCCCTGGACTGTAGCCCATCCGGCTCCTCTGTCCATGGGATTTTTCCAGGCAAGACTACTGAAGTGGGTTGCCATGCCCTTCTCCAGGAGATCTTCCTGACCCAGGGATCGAATCCCAGTCTCTTGTGTCTCCTGCATTGGTGGGTGCGTTCTTTACCTCTTTAACACTAGCATCACCTGGGAAGCCCCTAGGCGTCTTTATTTTATTTTTTTTCCCCTAAGCTTCTTTAAACTTGTCATAAGCCTCATTCACAGCAATCGGTTTGTGAAGAGTTCTGTGATCAGTTTTAGAAGAAATTATCCCAGATACACTTTCCTCTGTTCAAAACATCTAGAGGTTTGAGATGATGGGCAGGTCCAGTTGAGTTCTCTGCTTTTAATTTTTGAAATGGAGGATACTGGTTGTTGCTTTTTTAGGGACAGAGGAAGTATAAGAACAACAAAAGAAATGGCATGTCATCTCCTCACTCAAGCAATTTTGTTGACATTTAAAAATTGTACAAGAATGAGACTATTCTTGGCTGGAAAGTTAAACGCTACAAAAATGTACAAAATGAAAAGTGAAAGTTTTCCTTTCCACCCTAGTCCCCTCTCCCCAGTGTAATGGCTATTAAAAATTTCCTATGATTCAGCCTAAAAATATTCTGTGCCTTCTGCCAGCACATATGCATTTGTATATCTTACCTAAAAAATTTACACAAAAGGGTCATACTAGGAATGCCATTCCTCATCTTAGCTTTTTCACTTGTATGTCAAGCAGAAGAATTTTCCATATGAGCGCTCATAAATTCAGCACATTTTAAAATGATGGTTCCACATTTTTCCACTGTTTGGATGTACAAGAATTTCTTTGCCCAGTCTCCTATTGATGGACACTTCAGTTGTCTAGTTTTTGCTATTATGCAAAATACTATCATGAGGTTGCACATCTTGATAAATTTCTGTGAGTATATCCAACAGGGAACATTCTTAGTCATGGCTTATCTGGGTCCAAAATTATATTGGTGCCTTTTAAAGTGCATTGTTGTTCTGTCATTAAGTTGTGTCCAACTCTTTGTGACCCATGGACTGCAGCATGCCAGGGTTCCCTGTCCCTCACCATCACCCAGAGTTTGCCCAAGTTCATGTCTATTGAATTGGTGATGCCATCCAACCATCTCATCCTCTGTTGTCCCCTTCTCCTCCTGGAGGAGGGAATGGCAAACCACTAAAGTATACTTGCTGTGAGAAGCCCATGAACTATATAAAAAGGCAAAGTACATTAGATATTGCCAAACAGCTTTCAGAAAAGTCTACTATCCATATTCTTGCTGATGGTGTGTAAAATACTAGTTTCCTCTCACGTCAGTTCAGTTCAGTTCAGTTGCTCAATCATGTCCGACTCTTTGTGACCTCATGAACTGCAGCACACCAGGCCTCCCTGTCCATCNAAGGACTGATGCTGAAGCTCCAGTACTTTGGCCACCTGATATGAAGAGTCAACTCATTGGAAAAGACCCTGATGCTGGGAAAGATTGATGGCAAGAGGAAAGGGGGGTGACAGAGGATGAGATGGCTGGATGGCATCACTGACTCACTGGACATGAGTTTGAGCAAACTCAGGGAGATAGTGAAGGACAGGGAAGCCCGGTGTGCTGCAGCTCATGGGATCACAAAGAGTAGGACACGACTTAGCAGCTGAACAACAGTGCCGATGGATATCATCTGAGGACCACTGACATACAGGTCACTAGCCACTGACTGTCACCTCAGTCCTTTCATTTTCTCCTTGGTCACCTGTGCCAAGAGGGGTTGGATCAGCTGATGACTGACAAAGGCCCCTTGAGTTCTGCATCATGCCAGCAATTCCGGCCCTTGAATGTACTGGGGCTGTGCCTATCTGCCTCACCAAGCTTAGATTCATGCTGTGTGTCTCACTTAGGACTCTCCTCTACTCCTCTCCCTCACCTTGTCCTTGGCCATTAGAAAGGGTAAGATGGGATAGAGGGGTCAGGTTCCAGCGCGAATTGTCTGGGCAGCAGCTATGGTGACAGTTGGTGGATTTCATTTCTCCTTGCCAGTTTTAGTAGATGCCACATCTTACTGTAACCCAGAGTGGCATCTGTTTTAACTTTGAACAGATTGTAGGACGTGAACAAATCAAATAACCCTTCAGGGTTGTCTTGCTTGACCTCTGACAGCTTTAGCTGAGGAGCTGAAGTCAAATGGGATCAGTCAGGGGTCATATTAGGACAGAATCAAATTTCCCAGAAGTTGTGTCCCATGCCCTGAGAGCTGGCATGTGTGCATACAACCTTGGTAGGCCACATCCCGTTCCTAGCTCTTCCTCTCTGCATGGTGTGGTCATTTGCTCTTGGTCTTCCAAGGGAGGTTGTTAAGGGAAGGGCAGGTGCCCATGATGGCTGGAACTCAGTTTTGCATAAAGGGCATGGACTAAATTTTCCTGTGGGCCAATCTGAGGCTTCCATGCTAGAGCTGGGTCTACACAGGCAATACTAAATGAGTCCCAGAATAATCAACTGTATAGTTCAGTCCAAACTTAGAATCTCATCTGTCCAATGTAAAGATAACTGAAGCCAAGCTAAGTGTTGACCTTGAATTGTTTGGGGAGCTTGTTCTATTTGCTAAACAATGATCAACCTGAGGGTAAACCCCCAAAGAACTATAAAAAAATCCCTAACTGTTCTAAAATGAAAAACAATTAAAATTTTAATAGTCACTGTAAGTGACCACTAAGTTGTCAAGGGAAAAATACTCTGGATGTTATTTGACAAATTTGGATTTTATTACCGTGAATCTTATGACCGACTCTCAAGACTTTCAATAAATGGCCTGGGAAGAAGCTGAATTTCCTCACTGTGGAGAGGTCAGGGTGACAAGGTAAATAGGACTGTGGCTCAAACCCTGAGCTCCATTGCAGGCCAATAGAAAGGAGGGTAGAAAGTCTAATTACTTAGGTACAGGAAAATTCTGCTGTCAGCCTGACGCTCTCACCTTATGTATAATACTCTCAGGTGAAGTCTCACTTGCTAATTGGCCACCCTGAGGGTTCACACCCCATTTCTTGGCAGAACTGTAATAGCTTAAAGTGTAATGAGGTCTTGGATTACTAGGGCCACCTTGTCTTATAAAATACTCTGCAAAACACTTAGCAGAACACACCATCATAAACACCTCCAAACAGAACGGCATATGGTTTTGGACAGCCAGGATGTTTGGAGATACATCTGTATCTATTTTTCAGTGAACTTTATTACTTAGAAGTTGTATAGACTTTCAAGGATAAGCTAGCTTGGGATACGTGTATCCTCTGTAAGCAGTCTCTATTAAGAAGACAAAAAAAAAAAAAAAAAATCCCAAATTAGGATGAATAGTAGCTCCATTCTGTTTCCGGCAAAGTAGACCAAAGTCTGGAAAAATCAGAGGGCCTTCAAACCACAACCCAGAGGAGAGCAAACCCAAATACTTGCTCTCTCCAAACCACACTAGAGGATGGAACTTTCCCTTGGGACTCCTTTTCCCAGACATTCATTTTATTTCCGGTGAGAACCAAATCAATAGAGACCCCAATTAAGAACTATACTGAACTCTGCCACAGTTTAAAATGAAAGAAAACAAATACTTAGGATGTGGAAAACAAATACACATATATTCTCTTACTTAGTTAAGGAAAATGACAATATAGACATATTGAATATCAGCTGATGATATATACATGTTCACTTTTATTGATTAGCTTCTGTAAGCCACCATTGCTAGCCTAAGCAAGCCTAACCCTTTGTGTGGCACTCTGGGCCCTCCACGCTCTGGCCTCCCTGCTCCAGGTTTAGAGCTCCCGTTCCCTTCCATACACATGGGCCACCTCCCCCCAAACCCTTCTGTCCCCTGATTCCTTTCAGCTTTTGTGCCTTTGTAAATACTTGCAAGGCTGCCTTTCTGCCTAGAACACTCCCACACCCTGCTGGCTGCTTGTCCAAATCAGAGGCTTCCCCAACATGTCTACTAAAGGCCTGCTCTTCTACTGGGTCCTCTGTGAGTCTCCAGCTCGATGTTCCAGCCTGTGCCCTGAATGGTGTGGACATCATCCTAGGTCCTCTCCCAGATTCCAGGCATAGCGATAGTAATAACAAAAGAAGAAAACAACTGACTTCTCTGAAACCCACAAGTACTTTACCTGTGTTAGCTCCCTTAATCTTTTCAGCAGCCTCTTGGCAGAGAGGTACTGTCCTGCCTTTTTTCCAGTTCTGGAGACTGGGGCTCAGAGGTCTAAATCCTTGCCCAAGGTCACAGAGCTAGGAAATGTGAAAGCTGGGACTCAGATGCAGGTGGTCAGATTCCCGCGCCAACAAGATAAATCCCTAGTCCAGGCTGGTTTTCTCTTGGGTAGACATTGTGTCCGGTTCATCTCTGCCTCTGCTGCAATGTTGAATCCAGCCCCTAGTAACTGCTGGATAAGTGATGAATGACTTATTGTTCTATAGGAGATGATGAGTGTTAACTAAACTCATTTCACAGTATTTTTGTCAAACCTTTATGATGGACTCTTGAAACTCACACAGTGAGATACATCGATTACATCTCAATTTAACTGGAAAACAAAGACAAAGCCCCTCAAAGAATGGAAGCATGAACACAAGTGGCATAAACTAGCTCTTTGGTTCTTGGCTCCCATGACCTGTGAAGCAGGCCCTCTGCTCTCCTGTGCATTCAAAGAGCTCACACGGAAGCACAGTCATTGAATCCTGGCCCTGGAACAGCTTTTCCTTTATAATGTTTGTCCAGTGATAACATGAACCCATGGCAAGTCTAGAAACATGCTACAACTCTGCTTCTTACTCTGCATTAAAAAAAAAAAATTAATACAAAACTCTGGGATAAGCATACTGCTTTCAGGATTAGCCTTAGCCTTTTTTTTTTTTTTTTCTTTAACATATTCCCCAAAAAAGGTCATTTGTTTCTTTTTCTTTTCATTTTTAAATGGAGAAATGTTAAGAATTTAGGAATGCAGACACAGATGAAATTACAATGTCTTTCTAAATGCCAACAAAAATGCTCGGAGTCTGATGAGATTCCCTGTGGCATGAGTTTGTTTAAAAAATCCTGTCAATTCATTTTCTTGTTTTTGTTGGCAGACAGAGGTATTTAAAATAACCAACTGGAGCTCCTTGCATCTCATCTTCTAGGTATTGCTGGGCAGGTGTCCATAGATGCCAACGGAGACCGGTATGGGGATTTCTCCGTGATCGCCATGACCGACACAGAAGCGGGCACCCAGGAGGTAAGCAGATGGGACCTCCACCCCAGCCCCCTCTGCCTGTTGAGATTCCAAGGAATGTGTTTGTCCTGGTATCCAAACAGCTGCCCCCAAAGCAGCCTCCAAATAAAAACGAGCTGAACACCGGGAGTTTCTAAGTGAGGATTTCCTTCTGGCTGAAGGTATCAGGGAAGGCTTTAGGAAGTGGTTCCTTGTTTACCCTAAGTGGGGACATCCTACCTTTCAAGTGGCCGAGAATCACACCTCAGCCCTAAGATGCAGGACAGCATCATCGGATGAGAGACTTAAAGTGAATTTGTGTATTTATTTCCTCCCTTAAAATTTGAAAAAAAATTTTTTTTTTGGTCAGGGAGTGGTTACAAACTGGACCATGCATTAGTATGTCAAAGGATGGTGGAGTTTCAGGATAGCATCACTAGAAAGAAAAGGGTGCCCTGGACATAGAGGTGAGTCTCTGACACTTACTGGGGTACGAGCTCTCTGCCTTAGCTTCCTCGGCTGTTAACAAGATCATCCTATCTCCCTTGCTGACCTCACATGGTGGTCACGAGCACCAGATGAAATGGAACCTGGAGAAGTATTATATAAATTTTGCATGATAAAATATAAATAAAGAGGGTGTGAATACACAGTGTTTGAGGTCAGATGATACAGTTCCTTCTTTAATTCTCTGATGGCTCTCACCCAGGGTTGATGACCACTGTCACACTTCCTGTAACCTGGCGTGAAGGACTCGCTGTTCTTCTCTTTGTCCACAGGACCTGGTCTCTGTGGGAGGGGTCAGGCCACCAGGATCTGTACTGGCTACCTCTGCTGTAAGATTTTTTTACCTCGATGATCTGAGTCTCATGTGTATTCCAGTCTCTCTTCTATAGAAGGTGGCTAGTAATAGTCTATAATAGAGAGGGTCATGGTGAGGACTCAGGCATGAGCGTGTGTGAAGTACTTGGTACATGTTCAGTATATGCCAGTGACTATTGGAGTTTGGTGATTACCTAGAATTCTTTTCATTCCAACATGAGAGCCTGTGGGCCTCTTTGAGGAGACAGAAGGCAGAGGGTGTCCCCCAGGAGCAGGGTGCCGCTGTCGAGACAGTAGGTAGGTGGATCTTGAGAACCTGGGTGCAAAGGTAGTGTTAGATCAGGGATTGGTAGCTGATGAAATAGTTGTTTAAACCAGAAGCTGAAGGTAACCCTTGAACTGAGCCATAAAAGAATACGGGCTTTTCAGAGGCCACAGGAACTAACTGAAAAGAGTTCAGCTTGGAGGTGGGGTGCAAATAGGATGTGTTCAACAGAGGAGAAGGTAACCCTCAAAGTCAAGATGGAGAAGAGCTTTCGAACCAGAGGAAGGTGAAGTGGAAGGTTCCTAAAGAGGCTCTCTGGTGCTTGAATTCTGTGTCAAGATTCACTGACCCGGGAATAAGATGGGTCGTGAACTCCTTCTTCCTGGAACAAACTGGGGCCTGACAGATGGCTGACCTGCAGGCAGGAGGGGCACCACTCTCTCCCAGGAGCAAGAGGAAAGCCATACCTTCCGAGGTCACTGCTTTCTGTATAACCACCTTCCCCGCCACGGGGAGCCCGTGCTTTCTAAATTATGCTCACTTTACAAACACTGTTGGCACCTTGATTTACAAAGATTTCAGAAACACACTATTGTAGTCAGCCTGGAGGGTCTGGGGGCCTACTTGGGCCTTCTTTGCAGAGAACTTTGACCTTTCAGTTTGTGCTTTTTTTTTTTTTTTTTTTTCTTTTATATAGGTTATTGGTGATTACTTTGGAAAAGAAGGTCGTTTTGAAATGCGGCCAAATGTCAAATATCCTTGGGGACCTTTAAAACTGAGAATAGATGAAACCAGAATGGTGGAGCACACGAACAGCTCTCCTTGCAAAGCATGTAAGTTTAGAGACTTAATTCGCTCTGTGTTTCATCATCTGCAATGTCCATATAACACAGGGGTCATTCAGGAGCTCCTGTTCTGAAAGAACAGATTTCTGTCTCTGATGTGGTAAAATCCACGACAACAGTTCACAAACTGGTATCCACCTTCATCAGGGGCTTCTAGATCCTTCTTCCCTTCTATCCTTTTCCAAGATGGTAGAAGGCGTCTTCTTATTTTTATATCTCTTACCATAATCTGTTACTATTTGAGGTTTTATACTTTTAGGGAAAGTTAAAATATCAAATACTAAATGTCACTCACTATTCATCTGTTGTTTCAAAGTTTTTATTTATTCTCTTACCCACCCAGAACCAAACAATGTTCCTTGGACACCTAAAAATTTACAAATTAGCAAGTAAATGTAAAATACGTTATTTATGAGTAGCCTTGTCATAAATGTAGAAGCAAGTGGAGGTTCTTATAAGAAGCTTACAAACAGGAAAGTGGTTGGAAATCATTGCTGTAGAAAGACACTTTGATAAGCAAAGTGGGAGAATTAAGTGAGTTATCGACCTTTCAGGGAAGTGGTTCACTTTAATATCTGGTGGCTTGGACAGTAAAGAATCTGCCTGCGATGAGGGAGACCTGGGTTCGATCCCTGGGTCAGGAAGATCTCTTGGAGGAGGGCATGGTAATCCACTTCAGTACTCTTGCCTGTTGAATCTCCATGGACAGAAGAGCCTGGCAGACTACAGTCCATGGGGTCACAAAGAGTTGGACACGACTGGGAGACTTTCACTCACTCACTCGTGTGTGCTCCTTGTGTTTTGGGAACAGTCCTCAAACTGCGATGTATCTGTGTATATGCAATAAGTGGATAGGCGTAAATGTGTTAAGAACACAGTCTCTGGAGTTATTGGGCCTCGATTTGGAGTTCCATCGCAGTTACTTACTGTGACCTCAGGATCATTTCTTCAAGCCTCAGTTTTCTCATAATTAAAATGAAAGAAATGTACCCAACTCTCAGGAACGCTTTGAGGATTAAATACAAGACTGTGTTAAAGACTGTGTCCTAAACTCTTTCTACACAAGCTAGCTATTTATCATTTTTATGTAATATCTGGGACACTACAGAACTTGATTGTTTCAAATTGTTACATTTTCACAAAGCTATATAAGACATTTTGACATGAAACTCTGGCTTTGGTGAGAGAACATCTAAAAACAGAACATTAACCCAGTAGATTTTTCACCAAATCTCCCAGCACTTGGATGTGTCATCATCCATCTGTGAAAATGAGAAGAGCCAGCTCACTCAAAAATATGTGCATAGATCTGAAAACTTCAGTCTCTAGTTGTTCTCAAATCCTTCTCGAACCTGCTCCGTTCCCATTGTGCTTACTGTTTTTGTAACAGTTTGTTCATCTAGTATTTCCTTAAGTGCTTTTAAGCTTTGCACTTGGTAAAAAAATAAAACAAAACCATACGAAATCACCAGCATCACTGCCATTACCACCACAACCACTGCCATCACCACTATGACCACCACCACCACGAGTACCACCACTGCTACCATCACCATGACCATGACTACCACCATGACCACCATGACCACCACCACCACCACCACTACCACTGCTACCATCACCATGACCATGACCACCACCACTGCCACCACCATGATGACCATGATCACCACCGCCTCCATGCCATCACTGTCACCACTGCCACCATGATCACCACCACCATGACCACCATTGCTACCATGACCATGAACATGACCACCACCACCACCACGACCACCACCATGACCACGACCACTACCACTGCCACCACCATGATGACCATGATCACCACCGCCACTGTGCCATCACTGTCATCACCACGACTACCATTGCTACCATCACCATAACCATGACCACCACCGNATCACTGTCACCACTGCCACCATGATCACCACCACCATGACCACCATTGCTACCATGACCATGAACATGACTACCACCACCACCACGACCACCACGACCACCACCATGACCACGACCACTACCACTGCCACCACCATGATGACCATGATCACCACTGCCATTGTGCCATCACTGTCATCACCACGACTACCATTGCTACCATCACCATGACCATGACCACCACCATGACCACGACCACCACCATCACGACCACCACTGCTACCATCACCATGACGACCACCACCACTGCCACCACCATGACCACCACTGCCACCATGCCATCACTGTCACCACTGCCACCATGACCACCATGACCGCCTTTGCTACCATCACCATGACCATGACCACCACCACCACCACGACCACCACGACCACCACCATGACCACGACCACCACCACTGCCACCACCATGATGACCATAACCACCATCACCACCATGCCATCAGTATCACCACCACCATGATCACGACCACTGCCACCACCGTGATGACCACCCAAATGACCACCACTGCTACCATCACTATGACCATGACCACCATCACCACCTCAAGTACCACCACCACCACAACCACCACCGCTACCATCACTAAGACCATGACTACCACCACCACCATGCTATCACTGTCACTACCACCATGACATCACCATCATCACCACCATGACCACGACCACCACCACCATGACCACGACCACCACCACCATGACCACCACCACTATCATCACTAAGACCGTGATCACCACCACCACCATGCTATCACCGTGACCACCACCACGACATCACTGTCATCACCACCATGACCACGACCACCACCACCACCATGACCACCACCACCATGACCACCACTGCTACCATCACCATGACCATGACCACCACCACCACCATGCCATCACTGTCACCACCACCATGACCACCACCACCACGACCACCACTGCTACCATCACCATGACCACGACCACCACCACGACCACCACCACTACCACCACGACCACCACTGCTACCATCACCAAGACCATGACCACCACCACCACCATGCCATCACTGTTACCACCACCATGACCACGACGACCACCACCACCATGACCACCACCACCATGACCACCACTGCTACCATCACCATGACCATGACCACCACCACCACCATGCCATCACTGTCACCACCACCATGACCACCACTACCACGACCACCACTGCTACCATCACCATGACCACGACCACCACCACGACCACCACCACTACCACCACGACCACCACTGCTACCATCACCAAGACCATGACCACCACCACCACCATGCCATCACTGTTACCACCACCATGACCACGACGACCACCACCACCATGACCGCCACCACCATGACCACCACTGCTACCATCACCATGACCATGACCACCACCACCACCATGCCATCACTGTCACCACCACCATGACCACAACCACTACCATGACCACTGCCGCCACCACCACCAATACGACGACCACCACCACAACAACAATGAACAGGATTGCATAGAAAAAGTTTCTTAAAAAGAAAGGAAAATTGGAAAATTTGCCTGAAGTGGTAAACTGCGAAATATCTTCTAATGAATGAAAATTTTCAGTGAATGAAAAGTCAGAGTGAGGCATTTCTAGCTGTTTTTCAAAATGAACTCAGATTATCTATGTTTCTTTTTCAAGCAGGTGGCCTAGAAGAATCAGCGGTGACAGGAATTGTTGTGGGGGCCTTACTAGGAGCTGGTTTGCTAATGGCCTTCTACTTCTTCAGGTTAGGACTTCTTTATAAAGTTTTAAAATTTACTCTCCTTAATTGCCTGTCATTTGCCTTTACACAATCCTCATTATGACTTGTCCATATCTTGCTCTTACCCAAAAAGCAAGGTAGTGAAAAGAGCTAAACCTTCCATTGCTGTGACTCTGGTTTTGTGGTCAGGCAGTTAGCATACCAGGCAGTGGATTAGAGTTTCTACTGTGTCCCACTGTGTGCCACAGAGCCGTTGAAGTCTTTTGCTCACAAATACTCTGACCTGAATTCCTCCCACCCACCATATNAAAAGAGCTAAACCTTCCATTGCTGTGACTCTGGTTTTGTGGTCAGGCAGTTAGCATACCAGGCAGTGGATTAGAGTTTCTACTGTGTCCCACTGTGTGCCACAGAGCCGTTGAAGTCTTTTGCTCACAAATACTCTGACCTGAATTCCTCCCACCCACCATATGCATAAGTGGAGACAGAATCTGGACAAAGGGGAAATCAACTTCCCCAGTCTCAGGCTTCCTCCAATTTAGGAATAGGTGGTGAGTTCACTTTCTGTAAAGAAGGAAGTGACTTTGAGCAGTCTGTACTCTCAGGAGGTCTGTGCTCAATCTTTGAGAGCCCATATGCTTCGTGACCACTGTGGTTAAGCCCTGAGTCTTATAAACTTGTAATATTTATGTGTGTTCAAGATACTGATAGTTTTACCTCTTGAGGGCTGTCCATTCCTTTGTAATCTTTGGGGGTTGAGTTTGAGGCTTATTAAGTCACTGGACCATGATTTTTTCATTTTTGCATGGCAGTGTAACTCTGGGTGTGTATGACTCTTTGTGGGAACAATTGCATTCCTGTATACTTCATCTGATCTTTATCTAGGGCATATCCTGGGAGCTGAGGGGTGTATTGTGGCAGAACAGACAGGACTTCACCCGCGAGGCACCCAGGGAAGAACGGGAAGGCTTGTTCTATGGTATTGAGAAAGCAGGCCAATGTTCCTCCTTGAATAAGGGCAGTACGCCTTGGGGCATCCCACTTTAATCTCTGACTAGGGTTTCATATTCTGTCACTTCTCATTTATCAACCCAAACCCAGATGTCCCTTGAGGACATTCTTTGTAAGAGAAACCATAGTATTTTGTAGCCAAGTGAGGTTTTGTTACTACATTCACTTTCCCTCTACCCAGGAAGAAATACAGAATAACCATTGAGAGGCGAAACCATCAAGAAGAAAGCAACGTTGGAAAACATCGGGAGTTACGGGAAGATTCCATCAGATCTCACTTTTCGGTGGCTTAAAAGGAAGCCTGTTCTTTTGGCTTGAGATTCTTTAAGGAGATAGATGGGATGAAAGACATCAATGGAATAGAAGGGGCGCTCTTGAAAAACTCATTCTTTTAAGCAGTTAGTCATTTTGTTATAAAATTTCTTTAGAAGCTCAGGAACTATTATTAATCACCATATGCCTGCTAGCCTCTCATCTCATGACAAACAAATACAAGACTATAACATCACTGCTAAATGTTGATACTGTTTCAAGGGCATATGATTAGATTTATGTTCTGAAAGTCTGAGGTCTCCATGTCTTGATGGTGTTTGGGGGCATTTTACACAAGGCTATAAAATGTGTTTTACTTAAGTGAGATGTTTTATAGCTAGAAGAAAATCATTTGTACATGTAGGATATTATTCAAAAGAATTTCACCCCAAGAAGAAGAAAAGGTAATGAAAATCTCAAGGTTGAAAATGCAGCATTCCTCTCTCTAGAGCTGGTGGAGGGATCTGAGGTCAATGCTCTATCTGATGTATGCATTCAGGTCCTGACTTTATGTCTTGAAAAGAAATTTTCCCCACCTCTTTCAGTGTCTTGTAAGAGCTACTCTGGAAAGCTGTAACTATGAATGAGATAAGCGGATTTATGCAGAAAAGGCAAATCTAAACTATTTCATTTTTTAAAATATTAAAAACCCTATTTCACACTAACATTTTATTTTTTAAGTATTTTTATCTTATATTTTGCTATTAGAAAATGTGTCTATTTTTTCATTTTGAAGATTAAATTTCACTTATATTTTAAAAAAACATGGGTAATGTGTACAGCAAACCAATAATGATGAAAGATGCCTCTCTTTTTTTTCTCCCTGTTTCCCTCTTCCCTGTGGCCATAGCCCAGTCGGAATTGCTGCTTTAACTACAGAGATCTAGAAATGTATTCAGCTTGTAGACTCTACAGGAATACAGCAGTTTACTTGTTTTAAATGCAAGCTATTTTAGGGATAGTCTCCTTCCAGTTCTGGCCAAATGATGAGTATCAGGATCAAGGATGAAATTTATTAGAATTAAGTCAGGTTTTATAAAGGGAGGCAACCTTTTTTTCTCAAGAAGAACTTTATAGAGAGTTAGAACTTGGCAGTATGATAATTTAATAAATGACATTTTACCAAAATTGACAATTATGATTTTGGTTAAAAGAGGGAATCTAAATAGCTACTATGTTCCCTTTTAGTAAACACCACAGAACTTTGCAGACATCCACTAATAACTTGTGTAACAGGGGTTGGGTATGGATATCAGGCATTGGTCAAGGTTGAATAATTATTTGCCAAATCTCAACTTTGCCCCTAGTACTCTGTGGATAGGTTTAAGCTTAGGTTGCCACTTTCATGTATAATTTGTGGAGAAAACAGACAGTGAGGGAAGAATGGGAAGTTGCCAGATCAGTGTACTATCTTATAATGATGTTACGAAGGTCTTTCCTCAATAATGTTTTGAGCATCTGGAAAACAGTGTTAAAGATTATCTTAATGTCTATAAAAGACCATCTACAGGAGGACAGGAGGAAACAGGACAGCTTGAAAAATAGGGGGACACAGAAATTGGAGCCATTCCTAGGTGGTGATGGAAGTTGTGGTTTGCACTGGTAGTGGAGGTGGAGGTGGGGCATGTGAGCTGCGTGTCCTGGAAGTTGGCCTGAGCTTGCTTCCCTGAGGGCGTCCGTCTCTTCTATTTCAGCTAGTCACAGGGAATGGATTATTTCCGTGTAAGGCACATTTCCTCTATATTGTTTAAAAATGGAATGCATGGAGCTGGAGAACGTGATAAAAGGATGAACTCTGATCAACCGAAAGAACTCTGTTGTAGCTCTCCATACTGAGTGCAGTGGAAAAAGCTGAGATCAAAACAGGAGGGAAAAAGAAGGCAAGAGAGGCCAGCTCCAGAAATTCTAACATAGGAAGAGAGCTTGGGAAGTGAAATCCAGGAAAGCAAAGTGTGTAGCATCTGCTCAACATGAGAACAGAATGGAAGGGTTGCATCTGTCTTATTTTTGTGAATTGAGAGTTTATTTCTCTCTATTTTTATTTTTCAGTCATATATTTTAAGCACTCATTTTCTATTATCTTGTGTTTGTAAAAAAACATTTAAATTTGAGCCTATGCACTTATTACAGGGAAGAAACTCTCTACCTGGTTGCAGTCTTTGGGTGGAAACATTTCTAACCTTTCTAGAATTTTTATAGGGGTAATCAACTCTAATTTTTTTTATTTTTTAAATTATGAAAGCATGATAACACATTTATAGGTGACTTGGAAAATACAGAACAAAGTTACATGTACTTCCACTATAGTAATTATTTTTTAAGTAGATAAATTAAGATTTTTAGTTGGAATTTCAATATAAAATTCTCAAAAATTAATAGAATGAATATATAGAGAAGTCGGTGGATATAGTAGACCTGAAAAGCACTATGAACCAATTTTACATAATTAAGATTTATACAATTTTCACACAACAGTAGGATACAAATTCTATTCAAGTTCCCATAGACTATATACTAGGAGACATTGGAACACAGCCAGGGACATAAGACCAGGTGCAAAAATTTGATAGTCTAGAGATATTGAAATCATGCGGAATGTTCTCTTGTAAGAGAACAATATCATGTTAGAGATCAATATCAAAAAATATTTGAATATAACAACTCTAGTATTTTTAAAGCAGATATCTTTAATTTCTATTTCAGGTAGAAGAATAGTAGTAAACTTAGTATTATGATTCCCACATAAAATCTTAAAAGTTTTAAAGGATAATTTAGTCTTTTAAAAATAGTAGGGCCAATCATTGAGATTTATGATATGTGGATGCCATTCTCTTCCAGTCTTAAAGCACTTCTACAGTTCTTGAGGTTGACTGCTTATTTACACATCTGTTGTCTATCCTTTCTTCCTTGAAATTGTCATATAAGTTATAAAACCCTATCAAGTTTTGAAAAGTTGGAAAACCTTTTCTAAAGCTGTAGATGTTTGGCTCAAGGTTACCCTGGTTTAAGACTTCTGGAGATTTACAACTCAGGATTTAATTTTCTAACTGCTAACATCTTTGACAACTAGTCAGTCATACTTAGCCAGTAGCCACATATCATATGGTAAGATAAACAAGACTTTAGTTGTTGAATCATTTTATAAATTATTACCCTGAAATCTAGGGTGTTCAGATTCCAAAAGGGGATACTTTATCAGTATTTTTTCATCAGGTCTAACATAATTTGACACCAATACAGGTCAAAATGAGTATATACTTTTAGTGTATTGACTCTTGGTATTGGAGATAAGTCTAGGTTTTTATGGTCATCATCATCATTTTAGATTTGTTTCTTTGCTGGACTCAGAAATAAAAGCTTCCTCTAAATGATCACTTCTATCCAGGAAGAACTTCCTGTATAGAGTGTATATCTGCCCCCACAGGTTCCCCGAGAAAATCCATGTAAACACTCAGTTCTCAAAAGAACCATCAGCTTGTCCTTTCCTGAACCGCAAACATAGTTCTGCAGGCTTTAAAATGGTTCTTGATTCTTCAGGGAAGGGAGAAACATATGGAAAGCTGATGAAAGTTCTTTTCTCCTCTTCCTTAAATTCAAAGACTTACTTTGGAATGTTAGTCACATCTCCCTACTCACAGGATCCTGGGATCACTCACTAATTCAAAGCTCCTGTGCCTTTTGCATCCAAAACTGACCACTTCCCTTCTGGTTGCTGCTGATTTTGGGAATGTGATATTTGTCCTTGACCATGGAATTAAGGCCATTGTATAGACCTTAAACAAACAGAGACAGGAATTCAGAGTAGGTCCAGAGGCCTTACCACCTTCTTGTGAGTGAACATGAAGTATCTTTTTGTGAAAGTCTCTTTGGGAGAACAAATAGAATATTATGCCACTGGTATTCAGAGAGTGTCTGTAAATGGAAAGGAATACATACCTATACTTTGTGGGACACAAAGCATTCAGATCCTGAGTGGATGCAGTCATACGGCCAAACACCAACTAAAATCAAGTCCCTTTCATGGATTTTGTTTAGTTATGCCCTGTGGTTCAGTGCTTCATGAGAAAGCTGAAGGTGAGCTGAATTTCCTCCTTAGTGAAAAAAACAGGAAAATAACATGGAATATGTTTTGGAAGCAGTGTGGAAGCACAGAGAGTAAGATGGTGCTGTTCAGAGGAACCTGTTTCTTTTTCGGTGCATCTTTAGAACCACCTATAATTCAAAATCACCTATAGATTCATCTTTAGAACCACGTATAATTCAGCTCCTCTCCCACGAGGAAGAGTCAGGATCAAGCTCTTCCAAAAGCAATGGAAGAGGCTAGTGTTGCCAGCTGCCACCATATTTACCACCCCTCTCCCCTGCCCCATCCACTGTCCGTCATGGCCCCAAAGGTGCAGCAGNAGATTCATCTTTAGAACCACGTATAATTCAGCTCCTCTCCCACGAGGAAGAGTCAGGATCAAGCTCTTCCAAAAGCAATGGAAGAGGCTAGTGTTGCCAGCTGCCACCATATTTACCACCCCTCTCCCCTGCCCCATCCACTGTCCGTCATGGCCCCAAAGACGCAGCAGCTCATGCCATGCAGGGAGCAGCCTGTGAGTAGGACCTCCGTATTTCCTCAAAGGGCAGAAAGAAGACGCCGGCTGTAAGAATGCGGCTGACTTTTGACCAGAACCCTTACCTAACTTGACCACAGGCTCCTGGGGCGGTTCAAGCCTCTGAGGTGCATATACTCCAACAAAACTGGCTTCAGTTTTCAGTGTGGAGCTCTCGCAAATGTCTCTTGCAGATGTGCCCCCATAGCTAGACTCTAGGATTAAAATGACTTTCAAGAGGTGCCGGATTGGAGTTTGTTCAGATTTCTCACTAACCACTAATGTTCATTCATACCAAAGCAATTTTAAACCAGCTGATGCTGTTCATGTTTGTATTTTCATCTACTTCAAACACAGCAAAAGGGTTTCAATGGGAGCCAAGGCTCAGAAGTAAAAGTCCATATGTTACAATAGCTCTTTGATGTACTAGGCGGTGATTCCCAGGGGACATATTTGAACAAGCAGAATTAAGAGTTAGCAAAAAGTGCTGCATTGCTTTGAGTCACATGTTTAAAGACCTAAATTTCTATGTGCAAGGAATAAAGGGCCCATTCACCAGTGTAAGTCACAACATAGGCTACCAAAGGGGGTTTTATTTGCTGGGAGAACAAAGCTGTCATAGCACATAATACCAAGGCAGAGAAGGTTGAGAAACAGGCAAATTTGGATTTTGAGACACGATGTCCTATTTATTATTCAATGTCAAAATCTTAAAGTGTGTAGTGTGGTGTGTCTTACAAAATGGCAATGAGGTGCCCTTACCACCCTGGAGATGCTGTGAGTTTGCAGATCTTTCTGCTGGATCCTGGGAATCTGAGCAGTGTTCCCTGTGCATGGTGAATAATTGAATCCAACAGGACACAGAACAGACATTGTGGGCAATTACTCCTGCAGCCCTTGTCTCCCAGGCCATATTATTCATCAGTAATTTACATATTGGACTACCAAACATTATACACTTACCATGAGTCTGGTAGAAAAATGAAAGTAAAAAGCTGACAGCTACATACAGTTTATTATTCTAATGTAAGTAGAACTATCTGCATATAATGTGATTTAATTTATTGTTGTTTTGTGTAGAAAATGAAAATTAATGACTGTGGATATAGCCCCTGTTTTGTATAATATATTTTCTTTCTGGTGCAAATTGGTCATTGAAGATATCTTCATTTGGTGTTTGGATATAAATGTGTATGTGTTCTTATAAATGTTTCTGTTAAGCAAGAATGCCACATGCTCACAGGATAACAATGTGTTCTCATTAAAAAATACATCCCACCGAAACCTTTTCCTGTTTATAATTCAACCAGTATACACTGCAGATATTCATATTCTCTGAGGACTTCTTGTTCTCCTAGGACCAGTTTAGAGAAAGTGGAAGTGTTAGTTGCTCAGTCCTGTCTGACTCTTTGCAACCCTGTGGATTGTAGCCTACTAGGCTCCTCTGTCCATGGGATTCTCCAGGCAAGAATACTGGAGTGGGTTGCCATGCCCTCCTCGAGGGCATCTTCCTGACCCAGGGATCGAACCCTGGTCCCCTACATTGCATGTGGATTGTTTACTGTCTGATTTACCAGGGAAGCCACAGTTTAAGTACAAGAATATTCAGCAGAGTTGATGAATTGGGCTCTCTGAGAGATACCCATGAAAGAACTCAAGAATTTCTTCCCAGAAAAGGGAGATTTGCAGAAATAAGAGGATATGTTATTAGAATGAGGAGTAAACCCTGAATTGTCAGGTAAGGGAAGAAATCTTTGTGAATGATATTGTAAGTCTCTGCAGCTTGAGAACACCNTGTGGCTCCTGTCACCTGCATAACAATGGTGCTGGGCTCATCGGGCTGCTGTGAGGACTTCAAACCTAAAGCACATGGTGAAGCCGTCAACAGAATAATCCCTACACTCTCCCACTTCTTTGGATAAGAAGGCAAAACCCTCAGCTGGCCATTTTTGAGGCTTTTCCAGACAATTTGGCTTGACGATATCTAGTCTTGCCCTCTTAGAGGATGAAATCAGAGACTATAAAGAGAAAGAAGTCCATTTTCTGTATACTGTCCCCCCGACAGAGGGTACAGGCAAGGCCTAGAGGGGACAGTTCCAGCCTCACGGCCTGCAAAGCTCTCACAGGGCTGGAGCAGTCACATTCAAGCCTGTTTTCACCTCAGTTGGACCAGTGTGTCACACCTGCCACACATGTCTTGCTTCCTGCCCCCCACTGAGAGGGCCCCAAGGAGCCCTCCCTGGACTCAGCCCCCTGGACCATGACACTAGCTTCTGGGATCAGTCAGAGCAGCCCCTGCTCCCCATCCCACCAAGAAAAAGGACCCTCAGCTGTCCTGAAGGACATCTTTCCCACTAGGGGCTGCCCTCTGCTCTGGTCTCCCTGCAAAGGCTGGGATCTTGTCCGAAATGCAAAAGTGGCACCTCATAAGTGTGTCAGTGGATGGGGGGATTTGCCAGTGTAGACAAAAGCGGGTTCTTATTCCACTACTACTTCAGTTAGCCAAAGAGAGACCAGGTGTCATCAAGGCTGGTGGAAAGTGACTGCAGCAAAGCCCCAGAATTCCTGGTGCTTGTGGGGATTCTCCCCCCAGGCCTAGGGCCCCAGAGACCAGATGAAGACAAGTAGGTCGCCCCAAAGGCTGCCAAGTGTGGGGAGTCAGCCAGGCCAGTCTGGGAGGCTGCATTCCAGGCTCTGTTACCTCCTCCACTTCCCTTCTCTCAGGAGCCAGTGCAGGGCACCCTCTGGTGGGGGTGGGGCGGAGGACGGGTGGATAGGCTCCATTAAAACTTGAGAAGCACCAGCTGTGTGTGTGAGCTATCCTCCCCTGGGGAGCCAGCTTCAGTGCCGTCAAAGCTATTTGATGCTTTCAGACAAAAATCCAGCCAGAAGCTATCTAAATAGAACTTGCCACCTGGTGTTTTAGTTGTGTAACCTTGATAGCAGTTCTTGGCATTTTATTCAGAAGGGAAATGAAGCATGAGCAAGACTGCGTGCCCGTCCCCATCCAATTCCAGTGGCTGTTGATGGAGAGCACCCTACAAGCCAAGGCAAGCCTGCACCGAGCACCTGAACTGGGATCATTTACTTCACCAGACATAGTTATCCATATGTCACTCCCATGAAGCGGGACTGTGGTCATTCCCTCACTTTGTGGGTATGTGTGTGTTAGTTCCTCAGTTATGTCTGACTTTGTAACACTATGGACTGTAGCCCGTCAATTTCCTCTGTCCATGAGATTCTCCAGGCAAGAATACTGGAGTGGGTAGTCATTCCCTTCTCTAAAGGATCTTTCTGGCCCAGGGATCGAACCTGGGTCTTCTGCATTGCAAGCAGATTCTCTATTGTCTGAGCCACCAGAGAAGCCCCCTTGTTATTTTAGAGGTGGGTAAACTGAGGCACAGAGAGGCTAAGTAACTTGCCGAAGGTCTCCTACACAGAAGCTACTACACAGCAGGGCTGGGGTTTGAACACCGACTGGTGACCCTATTGAGGACCACGCCAGACTGCTGAATCCTGTGGCTGGTGATCACATTAAGTCTCCATCAGTAGACTTCCTCATTACCGTCCATGTTCAATCAAATTCCTTATCTCTTCTTCTCTGTTTCCACTGCCATGAAACAAGGCCTTTATAACCTCACCCCACATGAGCAGGGAGAAGCCTCCTAACTCTTCTGATTTCTAAGCTCTCCTCTTTTAACTCATTTTTCTCACCATTGCCGTGTCAGTCTCCCTAAAATAGTGCTGTGATAACACTCCTGTCCTCTTTGATAACCTATAATAACTCCCATCCTCAGAGGTCGGTTGCATATTCTGTGCCAGGTGGCCCAGCCCTCCCCCTTCAGTCTCTCTCTATTGCCTTGTTATTTACTACCTCTTGTTCAGTCGAATGGTGCTGAAATTGACTTGATCAGATTGATTTATTTGTCATCTACTAAACATTCCTTGCGTTTTCCTGCCAGCAGTTGTTTTATTCCCTCTGTTCCTCCCACCTGGAAAACGCTTTGCTTTCTAACCAGGTCCATGCATCCTTCACCTACAGTTTACATCCCAGGTGCTCAGTAAGCTCCCTCATCCACCCTCGCTAGGCTGAGCTCCACCCTATTCTGTGACATTTATTGTCTCAGAGGTTATGAATGGTCTACAGATGTGTTTGGCCAGTCAATGTTTAGACAGGGAAAAAAAAAAAAGAAATTTGAGTGTTTTGAGATGGGACAAATGCTCTCCAGTTTGCCGGATCCCTGCACTCTTGATTTTCTTACACCCAGTTTTCTTGGGGCTTGCACACTCCGCCTGCACAGCTAATGGGGCAACCGCGTGGAGCATCCCTTCTACTGCCGCCTTACTTATCTTTGCAGCATCATAACTTCCAAGTTTCTGGTCTTCAAAGAATTCTCTGACACTTGGATTTGTTTCTCTTCCTTTACCATCTTTGTCAATTACGAAGTGACTCTAAAATAAAAGATTTCCTGTCCCAGGGGAATTATTACCCCAAAAGATTCCGTGTGGTTTTGCAATGTTAATATTCAATACATAATGTTTCTGCTTTGTGAAAATTTTAAAAACTGGGATATTCTTAAATGGTCTCCCGCAAGGAGGACTCTAGAGCTTAAATTCCTGCTTTTCTATTACTAACTGTGGGGCCCAGCAAACCTCACTAGCTGTGAGGCCTTCCTCAGCCTCAGTTTCCTCCTTTGTACCATCAGGAGAACAATAACCACTTCATTGGGTTCACATGGCACCTGATATGACCAGAAGCTCAATAAATCAAAGCTGCTACTATCTTCATGAGGCAGCCTTATTTAACATCTCAAGTTCTTGGGTTCCTGGGGTGAAGTCTGGCCATAAACTGAGACCAGGGGGTCTTTTGGCATGGACCTTGCCTGGTGGCTCAGATGGTAAAGAATCTGCCTGCAATACAAGAGGTTTGATCCCTGGGTCAGGAAGATCCCCTGGAGAAGGGAATAGCAACCCACTCCAGTATTCTTGCCTGGAGAATTCCATGGACAGAGGAGCTTGGTGGGCTGCAGTCCATAGGGTCACAAAACATCAGATAGGACTGAGTGACGGTGCATTCATGCGTGCGCGCGCACACACACACACACACACACAGTGTGAGACTAAATCTTGTCTTCTGGGCCAGCCTCCCCTCACCTCCTTTGTGCATTCCAGGAGCTTAAAGATGTCCGTTGAGTAAATCTTCACTGGCGGATTCTTTTAAGGGCTACACAAAACCTGTGTCCCAACGCAGGTTCCTGATAGTTCATCTTTGCCTTCCTTTGAGTGATCCCTCACATTCTGACTAGTTGGGATTAAGAAGTTATCTTCAAACCAAAACTGTTGGCAGAACAAACCTCTCAGACTGAAGCTCTTTTCTTCAGAGGTTTCACAGCTGTTTCTCCAAACCAGTCTCCAATGCTGAACTTAGAGCAGCTAAGTTTAAAAAGGCTTAGAAGTTTCAATATGATGATTTGGAAGGATACAGTAAGTGGAGTAGAGGGGACATATTGTTGCATGATTGTCACTATCCTGATTGTTGTTATTATGATAAGCTGATCGGTAGTGATCTGTCTTACTATAGAAGCTGCTTGTAAAGTACCTAAACAGTAAACTCAGGTCTAGAAACCAGAGTTTCAAAAGTCTATTTTACTTTTTACACTAGCAGATGAAAGATACCCCATGCCCTAAAAAGAACCTTGAATGTTAGGATGAATTTCTCAGCTTAATAATAGCCCTGGTGAGTGTTCTGCCCTGAGGGTCTGCTGGAAGATCAAATATTTTGATTCTTTTCATGGAAACCCTTAAAATATGAATATGTTTTTGTGATCTCGGCTAAGATTCCCAGTTGTCCCTCAGTATTTTGGTGAGATTGTGTATGCACTGCAAATTGGAGGATTGTTGCTGAAGCTGAAGTCCAATACTTTGGCAATCTGATGCAAAGAGCTGAATCACTGGAAAAGAACCTGATGCTGGGAAAGATTGAGGGCAGGAGAAGAAGGGGGTGACAGAGGATGAGATGGCTGTATAGCATCACAGACTTAATGAACATGAGTTTGAGCAAACTCTGGGAGATAGTGGAGGACAGAGGAGCCTGGTGTGCTGCAGTCCATGGGGTTGTAAAGAGTAGGAGAGTCAGACATAACTTAGTGACTGAAGGACAAAAGAGATGGTTTTTGAGAGGGAATCAGGATTAAATGAGAGCATGAGGGTACAGCCCCTATGATGGGATCAGTGCCCTTAATACCGCTCTTTTACCAAAAAAAAAACCCCACTCTTTTTCATCTCCCCAGTACTCCACCAATTCAGTCAATCACCAACTCTTCATTTTGTCTTTGAAGTATCTATTGAAATGGTCACTTCTCTGTCTGCACTAACACCAACTTAAGTCATTAGTTATCATTGGTGGCCAGAGTGGTTGCCATCATTTCTCACCTATTAATGCAACAGCTTACTTTCTGGACTTCTGGCATCCACGACTCTTTTTTGGATCCCCTCCAACTCTTTCTCCTGCTATCACAGTAATCTTTTGAAAACATAAATTTGATCGTGTAAGTCTTCTACTTAAAATCTTGGGCTTCCCTGGTGGCTCAGTGGTGAAGAATCTGCCTGGCAATGCAGGAGACACAGATTCTAATCCTGGGTTGGAAAAATCCCCTGGAGTAGGAAATGGCAACCCACTCCCATATTCTTGCTGGGAAATCCCATGCACAGAGGAACCTGGTGGGCTACAGTTTGCGGGGTTTCAAAGAGTCAGATACGACCAACTGCCTGAACAACAACAACAACAATGGGGAGAATGACACAAAAGGGTAAGACTTAGTGGGAATTTGATAATTGGATACTTTGCTGTTGAACTTTTTAGACCCCCTTCCCATCTCTTTAAATGTACACCCACATTCCCACACATCACATAGCACATGTGGTAAAGTTGGGAATATGATAAAAAATATAGAAAATAAAAATTTAATTCAAAACAATTGAAATAAAGTAGGCCTTCCAAAGAAGCAGTCCATATCATTTGTGCATCACTATCTCTTGTGACATTTTCAGTACTGATATTATATTATAGTGTTCAGTTCAGTTCAGTCGCTCAGTCGTGTCCAACTCTGCGACCCCATAAACCGCAGCACGGCAGGCCTCCCTGTCCATCACCAACTCCTGGAATCAACCCAAACCCATGTCCTTTGAGTCAGTGATGCCATCCAGCCATCTCATCCTCTGTTGTTCCCTTCTCCTCCTGCCTTCAATCTTTCCCAGCATCAGAGTCTTTTCCAATGAGTCAGCTCTTCGCATGAGGTGGCCAAAGGATTAGAGTTTCAGCCTCAGCATCAGTCCTTCCAATGAACACCCAGGACTGATATCCTTTAGGATGGACTAGTTGGATCTCCTTGCAGTCCAAGGGACTCTCAAGAGTCTTCTCCAACACCACAGTTTAAAAGCATCAATTCTTCTGTGCTCAGCTTTCTTTATAGTCCAACACTCACATCCATACATGATGAAAAACCATAGCCTTGACTAGATGGACCTTTGTTGGCAAAGTAATGTCTCTGCTTTTGAATATGCTGTCTAGGTTGGTCATAACTTTCCTTCCAAGATATAAGTCTTTTAATTTCATGGCATAGAAGCTATCTAAGACACTCATAGTAGAGCAAAGAAAAATTTCAGGGCTTCCACAGAGTAATGAATGCATGCCTGCATGCTAAGTCACTCCAGTGGTGTCCAACTCTTTGCAACCCCATGGACTGTAGGCCACAAGGGTCTTCTGTCCATAGGATTCTCCAGGCAAGAATGTTGGAGTGGGTTGCCATGCCCTCCTCCAGGGGATCTTCCTGACCTAGGGATTGAACCAATGTCTCCTGTGGCTCCTGCACTGCAGGCGGATTCTTTACTTGAGCCACTGGGGAAGCCCAGAGTAATGGATACAATTTCCTAAACAGAATGAGAAACCCAACATCAGCCTCCATCTTGGAAACCATTTGTGTGAATGACATAAACTCTGAGACTGGCTACCATCTTTTTTTAATCTCTTAGAGAGCAAACAGTGTTTTTAATATACCCTCATAAAGCCAAAAATGAATACAATAACATAATAAGTCAATTTCCAGGTTATTATCTGCATGGCCTAGCTACTGCCTCAAAGGACTGACATTTTCCTCTCTCTTCCCTCACGAATGCTTAGTCCTCCACGTGCATCACATCTATGCTTTCATAATGGTATTTCTGACTCAGTTTTCGACTCTCAGTTTCATACCCAACCTCCAACCATCCAAACTTGACCTCCTTTTCTATCTTAGGAGCTCAAGTACATTGTAAATGTTCCTGTTGATGAACTCAATGTACAGTGTTAATAGGGTGTCCACATAGATGCAGTTATGTTAAATAAAAAAGAACAGGGAATGTTCTTTGCGCCAAGCCACGGACTCACATTCGGGTATTCAGATTGCAACGATGCCCTGAAGTTTCAAGTGTGAGTGATGGTTTCTGCTCCACAAATGAGACTGTGAATGGGCGTGAAAGAGTGGGTGCAATCCAGTACCCTCTGCAGGCGAGGGGCCATTTAGATGTTCACGCTTCTCTTCTTTACTGTTATTACATACGACCAGGATACGGGACGTGTCGGAAGGCTACACTGCTAGCGTAACACAGAACTCAGAGCGAAACCTGTCTGAGTCACCTGGGTAGACTTTCTATCGCTGCTCTTACGTATCATGTAGAAGACAGAGCGTCCAGGCATGGCTCACCTCAACGAAAATCCGTCTCTAATTCTTTCACTCCACTTGGGGAGGAGATCCCCGATGTGATCTTGGCTCCTCACTCTTTGCTTGAGAAGCCCATGGTAACTCGCTTCAACTGGTCGGTCCCCAAGGGCTTCATTCTTTAAATCCCATTCGAACATGTACAGGAGACATTCCTGCAGCCTACTTAGGAAACTATTTCTTGAGGAACAGTCATCACATTTCTGAAAAATTATGGTGGCAGCTGATCCAAAATCTTGGCCTTGAACTCCAGCCAATGTTTTCTTGACTCCAAAGTGTCCTGCCAAAACAAAGTAATCGCACAGCTGACAGAACCTCTCTTGTTACCTCTTAGGAATGACCATAATTTACAGCCTGCACTGCCAACGGGGGTCTCCCAGTGAGCATACAGCTACTCTGGGTGCGTTTCAGTGAGTCATCTCAGGGCTAATAACCTCATGTTTACCTTCTCAGGGAAACACGGAATTCCTTGTTTGAGGAGAGTGAACATCACCGATAAGGAACTCTGTTTTTACTGTAACTGTGTGCCCCTTTTTTCCTTCCAAGGTGCCTTACTGGTTTCCTAACCTGACAGTTTGGTGCCATGTCCTGAGGCCTCCAATATTTTTCCCAGATGCTTGTTCCAGACTTGAGGGGGCCATGACCAAAATTGTCACTATGGAGACTTTTTAAAGGAAACACATCACATTTGGCTTTAAAAGCAGACAGACTCCCTCCTTCTAAAAGGAATAATTGTGTAATTTTCAGAAAGGACATTCTAGTCTTGACTATTCATTTTAAGGCAGAGTAGGCCGTGGACTCAGGACCCTCTGGGCTACAGATTCTAGACACTAGGAGCCTGGGAGTGGGGCAGGCAGGAAGAGCGAAAGAGGTAACCATCAACTTTGGGAACCTGCGTGAGACAATAAGGAGCTAACGGTTCCTGAGAGACTAAATGCCCAGAGCTGGAGGACTCTGAGGGTCTCCAGGGTTTTTTAAGTTGTACTGAAGTAGCTTCAATGCCCTCTGCCTTCTGATAAAGATAAACATACCCAGAAGACCCACTGAAGAAAGATCACCCTGTCCTTCCTCAGGACTAGTCAATGGGAAGAAAGATCTGGGCGCTAGCTCTGACCAGAAGGCTACGAGTCACCCAAGGTCACCCGAGAGACACCAAGTCATGGCACATTTTCTCAGAAACTTTCATTCTCTGTTCCTGTATGGCGAAAACCCAAGTCCTGGTTTCTGTAGACTGGCAAATCCCTCCCCTCTTTGTACCAGGGTTCATGCTTCTACCGATCCAGTGTTCGTTCCATTCCTTACGCATTTTGAGCCCCTGGAGCTCTCCGCTGAGTGTTTTTGGTGAGCTCAGGTATGCATTTGAAGGAAAGTTTGTTAGCGTTATCCAGCATTTCTAACTGTTCTGCAGTGGGAAGTCTCCAGGTAATCCTATCTTCTGTACTACCTGAAGTGAAGTCTTTGAAATCTGATGTAAAGGGGACGGAAAGAGATCAACAATGGATGTGCTTTCTTACCTTTAGTAGAAAGTGTCAGACACCATGAAGTCCCAAATCAAGGTCTTCGAGGCGAGGTAAACTTCTGTAGTGGGTGGTCTGTATTACTCCTGAGAGGAGCTTTCTGACAGAGGGATCAGTTTCATTTTGTGCAGGGCTTAGTTTCATTTTGTGCAGGGCTTCTGTGTCTGCTGCCTAGACTACATCTGTTGGCCACACTTCCCACCTGGGGAAGGGAGGCTCCTATTCATGCCTGCGGACCAGACTACTGGTCCCTGTTTCTTAGACTCTGAACCATCGGCTGGCCTTCTTTCATTTTTTGGTTATCCTGTGCCTGAATGTTTTGAACCATCACCTTGCTCCAAGCTAAAGAACCATGCTATTCCATCCTTAGAATGCTCCCCCGAGTCCCAGCCTGCTCCCGTGTTCTAGCTCCCAGGATGCAGCACTTTCTCTGAGTTTTCTCCCCAGCACAGACAGGCGCACAGCATATGAAGACTCTGCTTTGACAGTTCAGGTAGTACGCATTCTAAGGAGGACGGAGGGAGTGGGTCTGTGGCATCAAAAGATACAGATCTACCAAGAAATTCAGAATTGAGGAGATCTGAAGGTAGCAGATAGGAGGTCTTGCATAAGCCTTCTCAATCCCTTTTATATCCAAGGTTACTGTTTGAGCTCTCTCTTCATTCATTCTCTGCAGCCTCAATATACCCAAGTTACTGGGAAGGACAAGTCTAGGGCCCTTAAAATTCTCCATATTCTTTCCCCCTTCCATCTTCCTCTTACCTGTGAAGAAACCTCTCATCCAGTCTCTCCTGAAGTTAATTGTCAATGAAGGGAGTGGTGATGTCTTTTTGTTGCAGTGGTGGTAAAAAAACACACCACATAAAATTTACCATCTAAGCCACTTTAAGAATACAGTTCAGCAATTCATATTGCTGTGAAATAGATCTCCAGAACATTTTTTATCTTTCCAGATAAAAATCTTTTTAATCTTAATTCTACACCCATGAAACAGCAACTCGCCTTGTCTACCTCACCATAGGCCCTGGTAACCACCATTCTTCTTTCTATTTCTATGAATTTGACTACTCGATGTCTCATATAAGTGGAATCATACGCTATTTTTACCTTTTTGGGACTGGCTAATTTCACTTAGCATAATGTCCTCAAGGTCATCCATGTTTTAGTGTGTGTCAGAATTTCTTCTTTAAGGCTGAATAATATTCTACTGTGGGAATATTCCATTTTGTTTTTACTTTCATTTGTCAGTGCACATCTGGGTTGGCTATTGCTAATATTGCTGATATAAATGTGGATGCAAATATCTCTTTGAGATCCTGCTTTCAATTCTTTTGGATATATACACAGAAGTGGGATTCCTGGGTCACATGGTAGTTCAATTTTTAATTTTTTGAGGAAGCTCTCTACTATTTTCCATAGCAGCTGGCTATTCCCACCAATAGGGCACAAGGGTTCCATATTCTCTACAACCCTGGCAACACTTGTTATTTTCTGTTTTTTTTTTTTTTTTTTTTTTTTTTTTTTTGTTTTT
>SJYA01002574.1:164037-196279 GCA_006410615.1 Neotragus moschatus | reverse complement strand
TTTTTTTTTTTTTTTTTTTTTTTTGACAGTAGCTATCCTAATGGATGTGAGGTAGCAAAGTCTTTCTTATATTTCTTCATAAAGTTCCTGGAATTATGGATGTTTTGAAACTATCCCATCAGTCAACCTCTAGTTGTTGTTTTCAGTGGTGGTGGGGATTCAAATAATCTTCAAAATTCAAAGAAGTTGTTACAAATTAAGAGTTTTCTGATCAAGAGTAAAAACATCTAGAAAGTGCATGTTTGCTTTCCATCCAAAATTATCACTCAATTAATGTTCACCACCAAATTCCACCTAGGTTCATTACATAAGTTTTATAGAGCTCTCCTTACAAGCCTTCTGCATGTTTTCCTAATGATGGAAAGACCTTTTCATATTGGCTTCTGCTTTTCTTGTGCCATGTTTTTTTTTTTTATGCTTGGACTAGACTAGAACCATAGGAGTCCATTACCTTCTGATTTTCATTCTTGCTCTCTCTCCTCAGTCTTGGATTGTTGGCTTCTTCCTGGAGGTCACAAAGGTTGCCTTGGCTGCCTTTAAGTAATGACTATAAGCAACATAGCATTTTTACTGCAAAAGACTTTCTGTTCATCAAATCTCATTTGCAGTTGATATTGGATTAGAACCTGATGATTTAGCTTGGCAAGCTGTTTCCTGTCAGCATCATGCCATTTCCAAGGAGGGCATCTCATGGTGTTTTCTGCCTGGTATGACTCTCTCCAAAGCATGGCTCTGAAATGGGAAATTATACCTTTTACATTCCCCTTTATTTCCTTATTATCTCTTTAGTTACAGCTCTGTATCCATTCAACACAACAAAATACATGGCAAGGCGAGAACTTATGAGTTACAATCAATGAATATTTTATCTTATTGGGAGATAGCCTGAGGAAACACAATGTGCCAACCTATGCTTGACCCAACACTATTAAACATTTCAGTCAAGTACAGCTGAATGCTTCTGACCTTGAAACTCACTGGCAGCTGGGACTTTATAGATAAGTTAATCTGGGACCATGACACTTTTTGGTTATGTGACCGGGGTGGTAGTTCTCAAAATATGCACCTTGGGGAAGCAATGTATCCCATGGACCCTATTTATTCACACTTAAAAATGCCTTTCAAAAATGCCCCCACTGTAATTAAAGGATAAAATGAAGGCACTTTAAATAACAATTCAGTGAGGGATTGACATAAGAAAATTTTTCCTTCATGACTAAAACAATGGTGAACACAAATCAGAAATGTTAAAAAAAAATTCAATGGCAGAAAAGAAAGATGGAAGAAAATTGGGTCCTTGAAGAAGCTGATGATCCATCTGGGGCCACCATTATAAGGACTTCTTCTTGTTAGGTGATATTATTATTATTTAAGATAGTTGAGTGGGTGTTCTCTGTTATTTGTAGCCAAAAGCATCTCAAGTCATGAAGCCTTATATAGGGTTTGGTGTTTAATGAATGAACAACGGGAAGTTGTTAAAGGATCTCAGGAAAAGTGTGACAGGGTCAGCCACGAGCTGAAAAAAGATAATCTAATTTCAGTGTGTGGAGACAGGGTTGTAGGGCTTTAAGGAAGAATGTGTGCTAAGTTGCTTAAGTCATGTCCTACTCTTTGTGATCCTATGGACTATAGCCCGCCAGACTCCTCTGTCCATGGGGTTTTCCAGGCAAGAATACTGGAGTGGGTTGCCGTGCCCTTCTCCAGGGGATTTTCCTGACCCAGAGACTGAAGCCATGCCTCCTGTGTCTCCTGAACTGCAGGCGAATTCTTTACCACTGAGCCACTGGGAAAGCCCAAGGAGGAATACAGGGTCTAACTATTAAGGAGAACCAGGCTTAAGGGGGAAGATTATGAGATACAGCTTGAAAATGCTGCATTTTCCTGCTGGAGATGCCTAGTAGGCAGTGAAATATATGGAACTTAGAGATGAGATTTTGATTAGAGAGATAAATTTAAGAATTATTGATATTTATAGCTATTGAAGTCTTGGGTATGGATGAAAGGGGCTGAGATGAATATTTGAGGAACTTCAGTATTTAAGGACAGGACAGAAGAGGATGAGTCTTCAAAGGAGACAGAGAATGAGAGGCAATGTAGAGGGTCTAAATACCCTACAGTCAGTCCATGGGTTTCTACTTGAGAATCCACAGGGTAGAGGATTGCTTGATGATTTCTCAGAATTTCCTTATTTCTGAGATCCTTGATTCTAAGAGAAATCTTGATTTCTCCATATTGTGAAATCAATGAAAAATACTGTTGAATATTTTTTTTTAACTCCTGTCAACCCCCAATAATCCTTCTGTCTTCAGACTCACACTGAATATTATCTGTCCTCCTCTTACAGCATACCTTACCATGTATTGTGGTTGTACATGACTATGTCTCATTTCTCCAAGTAGGACTAGTTATTCCTAGAGGCCAAGAATTATGTCTTATTTATTTCCTTATCTATTTCCCCAAACTGCTGTCCCTCATCAGCAAGACATTTTGAATGCAGTTGGACACCGATACATTTTTTGGCAAATATGTATTTGGCACATAATTTAATACACTGGGTGAAACTGCTAACATTTTAAAAATTGAATTCTTGAACATGAACTAGAAAGGCTGAATAAACTCAAAGATTCATGAAAGAAAAAGCCCATCCTGAAGAGATCTTAGGGTCATGAAAGATTTCCCTGAAGTCTTCCCTCTGATGAGCATGCAGCTAGCTGTCTGTTTAAGACGGTCAGATCACTACAAATAATTGGCTTCCTGATTTTTGATTCAGTCTAATTATCAAGATATATAAGAGATAAAATAATCTTTACTTTGACCATGGCAATATTATACCCCCCCCAAATTTCTCATTTTCCTATCTCTTGCAGTCTTCCAAATTAGATCCTTTCTCAAATGAGAAAGAAAGGGATGTTGCATTTGACCAAAGCAGGCTTTACAAATGGCTGGAGCAACAGAGACTGATATGATCTGCAATCTGAGTCAATATTCTCAGCTTTGTCTTACTATAGATTTGTTTTGTGACTGTGTTTTTAACTGATGTCCATCCAAAGCAGCGCATTTAACATTTAGCTAAATTCATTATAAAATCTAAGAGTTGGCAAACAATTGATCCATTATTATGGGACATTTGAATAAACTGCAGAATGGAAGATGACACATACATTTATTTTTATTTTTAAATTAAGAAATTTAACTTAAAAAAATAAAGTATAGTTAATTTACAATATTGTGTTAGTTTCAGATACACAGCAAAGTGCTTCAGATACATACATATATGTATATATATTTAAGTTTTTAGATTCTTTACCATTACAGGTTATTACAAGATATTGAATATAGTTTCCTGTGCTATACAGTAGGTCCTTCTTGGAAACTTATATTTATTGATCCCTTCTATTGCTGGGCTCTTTAATAGTATTATTTCATTTGATAAGAGGAAAAGAAGTATGTGTATATTTGTTTTCTGGTTTTACCTATATGTTAATAGATAGTTGAGAATTTTGAAAATCACTAGTCCAATTACATGACAAATTTAAGATAAAAATTAAACGCAACGATTTAAAGTCCTGGGTTTTTAAGAAATCTAGATTGGCTCTTCTGCTTTCACACATCCAACAGCCCCCCAAAATTCCCTCTTTCTTAAGCCAGCCACCATTAAGTTACTCTTAAACCCTCACTAAGTACTATTTAACACATGGGACAGAAAGCCAGATAGGTCTGGCTTTTGGTATCAGTAGTGTCTTTGTTGTGGACAGATGTTAGCTTCCAAATTTTTACTACACTGTACAGACTTGTGTACCTCAGGCAACTTCATAGCTCAAACCCCACTCCTTGGGGACTTATAGCAACTTGTAAATCCATAAGGAATTTTTCAGCAAAATTCTATTTCTTAGTTTATTCATGGATTAGACTTGTAAGAGTAGATTCATTCTAAGGCCCTAATGAGCAGGGATTTTTTTTTTTTCTCTTCCACACTGAAAAGAACACTTGCTTCTCTTTTCCCAACATTCAGCTTATGATGGTTTTAGAATTTATGCTCTCAGTTTTATCCCCCATTGACTTTGAAATCTTAGAAAATACTCACCATGGTTCTTCCCAGAATCCAGTACTATTCAAAGCCTTTCTTTATGTAGCATTAGAAAATGGAGACCCACAAAACTATTTCACATGAGCCTGTTGCTCTGGCTTACTTCTAGGAACATGGGCTCTGCCCTTCCGACTAACCAGAAGTTATGACAGTAGTCTAGTAACTGAGCGATGCCTGTTATTAGAGGTGGAGAACACGAAGAGGATTCTCATGCCTAGTTTCTCAGAGTTGGGGTAAAGGTAAGTTCTTTTTTCTTTCACTAGAAAAGATTTGATCTAGATTAAAACAACAACAACAAAACTCCCAAATAATAGATGTCTTTGGAATGAGGTTCATAGAAACAAGACGGGAAGTATTAATCCCACTGCCCACTTGGCTGCATGTGCAAGCATCATGTCTGGAATTGGTTGGGGGCATTTCATTGATTTCTATGGAGCCATCAGCATATGGGTTTTTAAACTTTCTGTTCTGAGCTGAACTTCCTTTTAGTCTTCAATATTTGCTCATTTCTGTTCCATTATTCCCAAACTTCATCCTTTTCTGCTTCACTTCAGTTCAAGTGCATTTCAAGGGTACCTTCTTTTGGAGGGGGGGCATAGAACATAAAAAACAAGCTGAAACTGAAACGTTCCTTAGAGGTCACCTACTATGATGTCTTCATTTTACAAATGAGGAAAATGAGGCAAAGGGAAAGGAAGGAAGTTGCTGGTCACAACTTAGTAGGATCTTAGCTCTCCTGAGTTCTGACTCAGCCACCAGGCCAAAAAGGCAAGATAATTTGAAGCAGAGATCAGAATGAAGGCACAGGTCTGGATAGTTTGTCCCTTCACTTATTGAGCCAGTCAGTTGCATACCCAGTCATACTTGTCTCTTTGCGACCCCATGGACTGTTTTCTGGCAGGCTTCTCTGTCCATGTAATTTTCTAGGCAAGAATACTGAAGTGGGTTGTCATTTCCTACTCCAGGGGGTCTTCCAGACTCAGGGATCAAACCCGAGTCTCTCACGTCTCCTATATTGGCAGGCAGATTCTTTACCACCTGGGAAGCCTCTGGTTCCCTCACTATATGACCCTATATTAGCTTTCTGTGTTGTGACAAATCTCATCATAGTATCTTAAAACAATATACATTTACCTTGTCACTATTTATATATATAAATATATATATATATAAAATATGCTATTTGTATCTTACTATAGCTATGGGTGAAGAATATATATCAAGGTTTAGCTGGATTCTCTGGCTTCATGCTGTAATAATTGAAGTATTGGCCAGGTTGTGTTCTCATCTGGAGGCCTGACTAGAGAAATAGCCTCTTCCGAGCTCTCTCAAATTGTTGGTAGAAGTTATTTCCTTGGGACTGTGAGACTGAGACCCTACGTGCCTTCTGACTGTTGCACAGAGGCGATCCTTAGCTCCTAGAGTCCATCTTCACCCCTTTGATATGTGGCCTTTCTATCACGGCCACTTAACTATTCAAAGCCGGGAAGGGAGGAAGTCTGTAGCAGCCAGAGTCTTATATAATTTAACAATCAAGTGGAGACATTGCATCACCATTGCCATATTCTAATGCTTAGAAACAACTCACAAGTAGTGCCCAAATTCAGTGGGAGAGGATTATACAAGGGCGTGAATACCAGAAGAGGAACGTCATGGGGTTCACTTTACCGTCTGTCCACTACAACCCCAAATGATTTGCTTGGGCTGGTATAGGAATAAATTCCACATGATCAATATTTTCACTGTGGATCACTGTCAACTCGCAAACATGTTTCTGTGGTGCGTCTCTAAACTCCATCCTTTATCTCATTCAATGATCTTCTTTTTACAAATGACCCCATGAAGATACAAACGATAAGCTTTTCAAATTTATGGGTGAAAGAGATGAGTGTTAGCAAATAATTTGACACAATTATGGCCCATTTTTATTTTGATGCTAGTGTAATGGAAATAGTATTTTTCATTTATTTTAACATAGTTTTGGTATTTGAATTTCCTGGTATGTGACCTCCTGTTTCTCTAGAGGTACCATTTGCTTTGGGGAAAATTAGAATTTTTGAAGCAGGGGTGCAAGGACAAAAGTGATGCTGAATTTATAAATTCCAAAATGGAAGTTTTGAGTTAACAGATTGACAATATTTTGAAAGGGGCTTTGTTGAGAGAGAAGAGATTGTCTAAGATTCAAGAACATTTTCATTACTCCAATAAGAAATCCTATACTATTTGCAGGCACCCCCTCTCTCCCCCAGCTGCTGGCAACCCTACTTTTGTCCCTAAAGGTTTGCCTATCTTGGACTTACATATAAAAGAAATGATAGAACATGTGGTCTTTTGTTACTGGATTCTTCCACTTAGCATAGTAGTCAAGGTTCAGTTCATTCATTTCCATTACCAAATAATATTCCTTTGTAAGACAGGCCACATTTGACTTATCTATTCCTCAATCGATGGACATTTGGGTTGTTTCTGTTTTTTGGCTATTATGGATAAAGCAGCTTGAACATTGCTGAACAGATTTTTGCATGGACGTAGGTTTTATTCCTCCTGGATGTGTAACTAGGAGTTCGGTCGTTCCTCTTCAAGATTTGGTATCAGATCATTGAGTTTTACTATAAGTAACAGGGCAGAGGGAACTTAGGTATGAGACCTCGGAAGCTTCTTCCATTAAGGAAGGAAGGAGAGCTCATCCCTTGCAACCTCAGAAGGCTGTGGGAAGGAGGAAAGAGCTAGAATAGGTTGTAGAGGTCAGATGTCAGGACCTTGGGGACTGTATTCAAAGCCCAAAATTCAAGGGCTGCACAAATATCCAGATAAGTATACAGAAACCTAGTCATATTGGAGTGATGAGTCGGTTTCCATAGATGAAGCTCCAATACTTTGGCTTCCTGATATGAATAGCTGACTCACTGGAAAGGGCCTGATGCTAAGGAGGATTGAAGGCAGGAGGAGAAGGGGGCAACAGAGGATGACATGGTTGGATGGCATCACTGACTCAATAGACATGGGTTTGAGTAAATTCTGAGAGATGGTGAAGGACAGGGAAGCCTGGCATGCTGCAGTCCATGGGGTCCCAAAGAGACTTAGTGACTGAACAACAACAAGCCTGAAGTAACCTGCAGAATTCTGGAACTGGCCTCGCAGTGGGCTGGCAGCCATAATTTTTAATGTGGTGTGACCCTGATAGGCTGACCGAAGGATCAGACACACCACAGTGGTCTCCTGTAATCCATTTGGGTCATTTTCAGAGCCCAGACATTCTCCCATGCCCCAAAGAGGGCACCTGGAGCAGCTGAGAGGCTTAGAACAAAAGTTCACAGTGACAATGTTAGACCTCACCTAAGCCCTGTTATCCTGAAAAACAAGTGAAGTATAAGAAATCGCCTATCCTTTTGTGTTCTAGGAAAGGGATCACTGCAAAGAAACACCCTCCCTCATAGGGCCTAGCAAAGACTGTTGTTGTTTTTAGTTGTGGCATGTGGGGCCTAGTTCCCTGTCCAGAGATTGAACCTGGACCCCTGCACTGGGAGAAGAGTCTTAGCCACTGGACCTCTGGGGAAGTCCCCCAAAAGACTCTGATGCTACCTGGTTTACCTGCAACAAGACTAGACACACACTCTCCACAGTCTCATCTTGCGTCATAAAGGATCATCGAAACTGCCTGTGTCTACAGATCAAATGGAACAAAATAACTTATTAGGCAACCTTTAGTTAGAGTTCGTATTCTCTCCTTCCTTCAGGTCTCTGAATGTCGGCCAGCCCTCAGCCTGAGCCAGCAAACAACCCCTCCTGAGAATAGGCTGGCCTCAGGGTATAATAACATTCTCTGCCCGGCTATTCCCCCACACCGCCCTGTCATCCAGTTCTTTTTAGCCTTGTTTACTCCTGCCAATAAAAGAAAAATTCTTGCTGAACTCTTGAGAGGCTTTGCAGACTTATGGTCAAGAAGTCCTCCTATTGCAACAGCTCCTTCTCCTGCAATAGCCCTTCCCCTTTTGTAACAATCCTTTCAGATAAAGTCTCCTCTTACTAAGTCTGGATTTGTTTTTATTTGACAACAGCAAATGACAAGTTTGTGACCAGAGGCAAATGGCTACAGATCCGGCTGAGAATGCCAGTGTGGTAACTCCAGGCTCAGCTGGGGCAATCGATCTCTCAGGGATGACACTGGACAAGCGGCTCCTCGGTATGGACCAGTGGGAACCAGAGTGCCATGTGGACTTGGGGCCGCTTTTCCATCATCATAAAGTCTCATGATTCCTTCAGCCAGTGGGCATCTGGGAGAAAAGGGACTGGAGTGCCCCCAAGGACTGAAAATTTACTCAAAAGAACCGAGTCAGTTTCTTCTGGCTTAAAAATCTTTTTTAATGAGACATCATTACTGGAAAATTTATTTTTTTTTTTTCTTGCTACCCAGCAGGGTCTTATGAGGGTGACTAGCTCTGTTACCAAAAATTTACAAAAGCTGCATTTTCTTAGCACAACTGAAGGTAGTGTGTGCAAATTTGTGACCGGCTACACTAGAATTATGAATCACATAAAACCAGATGATGTTCCACAGCAGTAAATGTAAGATTTTGCCTTTGAATTCAAAAATACGTAAGTACAGGATGCGATTATTTGGTTTAGGAGCTACACGGCAACACTCAGGAAGAAAAAATTAGGGGTTGTATTAGTCAGGAATTTTTTGGTTGCAACTTACAGAAGCCCAGTTGGAATTAGGCAAAAGGGCAGAGAGGGAATTTATCGGCTCTCAGACTCCAAGAACAACCAAACTGAAGGAAGGAAGGGAGGCAGCTGGGTTTCAGGATTAAATGGGGCAAGGGACACGAGAACTCCAGGGCTCTCTACATTCTAGTTTTGGCTTCTCTTTGGGTGGCACTCTCCTTTGGGTTTTTGTCTCTCTCACTACAGACTATCCTTTTGTGTTGAGCAAGGTCATGGCCCTGAAACGTTTAAAAATCTTCTGACTTTTGCTATTGGACTTGAGAGAGGCTCAGAAAAATCCTGTGGAAGCTTTCTGATTGAAAACCTGGTAAGGTCTCTCCTGTAACCACGGAAATGGAATCATATTTTAAAAGGGCAGTTCTCAAAAGAGCCATTTAAATTCCCAAATTTCAAGAAGTAAAGGGAGTTTCTGGATAAATAGCCCCCTATAGTCCAAGCATAAGTGTGTGGTCAACGTTGTTAATATTAAGTCAGAGAGAGAACGTGTTTTTTTCAGTGAAGCTGATGTGGCAGGAGGCTGGGCCTGTGGATGTGGAGTTTCAGGTGCTGAGGTCAGTATACCTGGAGGCGGGGGTTCTGTTATGGGGGTTGTGCTCAGAAAGGTTATAGATCAAACAGAGGGCCTTTTGAGGGAAGCAAGAAGATTGGTGGGGCAACTTAAACCATTCCATGCTGTTCCTCATGTAGTTGCCTCAAGGAGCCCCTGAAAACACTGAGGATGTTCAGACTGGGGAGGAGTTGGCGCAGGAACAAGGCAGTTTGTCATTAGCTGTTCCGATTCTTTATGGACTAGTACATAGAAGCTTCAGGGTAATAGGCTTTGATTCAACATCAGGACTTCCTCATAGGTAAAGCTGTCCTGGATGGATGGGGGTATATGCTGAGGTAGTGGGATAACAACATGAGGCAGTAGTGGGTTCATTTATTTGCTCCTTCAACCCTTCATTTATTCTGCAAATATTTAGTCATTAATGAATAGACACCATTACCAAATAGACAATGAGTTCTACAAAGCAGCTCATCACTGCACTGTTAGCACTGCGCTGCTAACACTATATTAATGTCTCTTAACTGAATTGAAGAATACATGAATGAGCAGATGGTGTGATCACTGGGCTGGGTACTAGAGATGGCCATAGGAGCCTCACGGAGCTCACACATCTCAACAACCAAGGTAACCGACTGAACAGCGGTGCTGCCTTGTATGCAGTGCTCTGATGGATGTACGCACATGTCACTTTGAAAGGGCAGAGGAGTGGTACTGTCAGGAAGGGCTCCTGGGGCCCAAAGAAGGGCTGGTAGAGTCAGAACCTTCTTATTGGAAAAGGTGAACAAGGTGGAGAGGAATGGGACGAGTAGTCCCAGAGGGAGAGAGTGGAGCTAAGGGAAGGAGGTGGCGCTGGGGGCAGGGAGGTGAGAGCTTCTGCTCCTGGATTGCTCCACAGCCTGAGGAAGTTCCCTCTGCACTTCCTATTCTTGCCCCAAGATACATACTGGGAAGGAGAAGGGCAGCCAGGGAACTCCGGGTATACTGGAGGTCTTCAGCCTGGTTCATCCCCCACCTTCATATGGGGAGAGTGCAAAGATTTAGGGTCACCAAGGTGCCCTACCCTCCTCAGAAGAAGCCCTTTACCCACTCCTTCCTTGGAGCATTCACGACCTCACTCCCACCTCCTCCCTTATCCTACCTGACCTCCTTTCTCTACTGTGATGTGATGGATGTGGTGACGTAATGGAATAGACTCAGAATCATAAAGGTGTGCATGATGGACCAGATTTAGCCTCTTATCCATACAGTGTTCATTTTAATTAGAGAGACTATTTCATCCTCAAGGGCTTCCAGGGTGGCTCAGTAGAAAAGACCCACCTGCAATGCAGGAAATGCAAGTTTGATCCCTGGGTCAGGAAGATCCCTTGGAAAAAGAAATGGCAACTCACTCCAGTGCTCTGGTCTGGAGAAGTCCATGGACAGAGAAGCCTGGTGGATACAGTCCATGGGATCGCTAAGAGTTGAACAGCTTGTTGTTTAGTCGCAGTTTAGCGACTAAACAACAGCAACGACATCCTCAGTGGGAAATTCTGAACATCTCCAACAGAAGTGAGAGGACTTAGAGGATTTGTGATAAGGATTGACTTCTTTATCCCCCACCCTAAGAGTTTTTTTCACACTGTGAGAATGGTGGATTGGGAAATCAATTTTGTGGGTCACAGCTAGAATTTTAAAAGAATGAAATGTAATTGAATACAGTAGAATACAAGAGATGAATATCAGAGTTCATAGCATGTAATAAAGGTAAGCTATGTTTAAAAAAATATATTTCAGACAAATATATACGTGAATGTAAATGATAAAAGGTATATTTTTGCTGTGAGTTACAGTAAAAACAAAAGTTTGAAAATGCTGTCTTAAGTTTACCCTCTCCTGCTGTTGCTGCTGCTAAATTGCTTCAGTCATGTCTGACTCTGTGCATTCCCATAGACGGCAGCCCACCAGGCTCCGCCGTCCCTGGGATTCACCAGGCAAGAACACTGGAGTGGGTTGCCATTTCCTTCTCCAACACATGAAAGTGAAATGTGAAGGTGAAGTTGCTCAGTCGTGTTCGACTCTTAGTGACGCCATGGACTGCAGCCTATCAGGTTCCTCTGTTCATGGGATTTTCTAGGCAAGAGTACTGGAGTGGGATGCCATTGCCTTCTCCGAAGTTTACCCTCTAGAAATGTACAATTTGATTTCATCTGAATGAGTTCTTGGCTTTTTCTTAGAAATGGGACAATCTTGGCTTGTTGTGGATTCTAAGCAGAATATTTTTTCCCTATGTCCTCTATCAGAGGAGCGGAAGTCTCTCAGTTTTTCCAAGTCCTCTCAGGAAATGAAACAAAATGAAATACTAACAATTGTTTCCTGCCTACCTAAGCAAATGATTTTTGCCTGAGATTTCCCCAGGGACCATTATAAGAGATGAAAACTTGACTCAGTGTTTCTAAGAGACTTTGAGGATTAGAGTCAATAGTGCATATCTGCTATCCACAAGAGTAAACGTGGATTTCCTACTGGATGTTTCCATTTGTTGAAGGCAAAAAAACCAATGGGGTCTCTTTAAATCAAATAAGGTCACTGAGTAACTAATCTTGAGGAAGTTAGTATCTCAGAGCATTCCCCTGTTCCCAAAAGCAAAGGCAAGACGATCTCTTGGGTCCACAGCTCCAGGTGATGGGAGCAGAATGCCCAGAAGAGTTTTAAATCATTTGTCCATTTTAGGGTAAATGCACCTGAAAATAATAGGCTACAGAAATTTTCTTTTTTGGAAAAGCTTTCTGAGCTCTGAAGAGACACATGGAAAATTCCATTTCACCGGGTTATGAGGATGACTGAAAACGCCAAGTCTGTTAGGTATAAAGTGATATAGATCCCACCAGAAACTCAGAGGACAGGTTTGAGAATTTCTGCTCCAGGGAAACCATCCAGAATTGTAAACTGGTTGCTTATGTGATGTAACTTGCCCAGAATCTGTACCACCCAGATGCAAACCCCCTCAAACAAATGAACAACCCACCCCTAAAAACCAAAACTCACCCCCAAACAAAAACCGCAATCCTCCCACCCTCAATTCTTTGGCAAAATTGATAACAAGTGTGGTTAACAAAACATTCTTTTCCTTGGCTAGACTTCCAGAAGAGAGACTTTGTTCTCCCAGGTGACTTAAGGAGGAGCATGGCTTTGTGTGTTTTTCAGGAGGTGGAGTGACTGCCTCTTCTGTGGTGGAATTCCCTTTTGTAGGTGGTCTTTATGGCTCAGGCTGCCTCCTAACTACATTCTGATCATTTAAAAAGTGAAACTCTATCTTGTTTACCATTTCCTTTGCTGTGCAAAACCTTTTTAAGTTTAATAAAGTCTCATTTGTTTATCTCTGTTTCTATTTTCATTACTCTAGGAGGTGACTCATATTCATTGGAAGGACTGATGCTAAAGCTGAAACTCCAATACTCTGGCCACCTGATGTGAAGAGCGGACTCATTGGAAAAGACCATGATAGCGGGAAAGATTGAAAGACAGAGGAGAAGGGGATGGCAGAGAATGAGATGGTTGGATAGTATCATCAACTCAGTGGACATAGTTTGAGCAAACTCCCAGAGATAGTGAAGGACAGGGAAGCCTGGCATGCTACAGTCCGTGGGGTCACACTGTCTGACGTGATTTAGTGACTGAACAGTAACAACAAAAGAGGTAGATAAAAAAGATATTGCTGTGATTTATGTCAGAGTGTGTGCTGCCTATGTTTTCCTCTAAGAGTTTTATAATTTTCACCCTTACATCTAGGTCTTTAATCCATTTTGAGTTTATTTCTGTGTATGGTGTTAGGGAGTGTTTTTATTTCATTCTTTTACATATAGCTGTCCAGTTTCCTCAGCACAACTTGTTGAAGAGATTATCTTTTCTCCACTGTATACTCTTGCCTCTTTTGTTATAGAATAGCTGACCACAGGTGTGTGGATTTATCTCTGGAGTTTCTATCCTGCTCCATTGATCTATATTTTGGTTTTGGTGACAATACCATACTGTATTGATTACTGTAGTTTTTTAGTATAGTCTGAAGTTCAGACATTTGACTCCTCCATCTCCATTTTTCTTTCTCAAGATTGCTTTGGCTATTTGAGGTCTTTTACGTCTGTGTTAGTTGCTCAATCATGTCCAACTCTTTGTGACCCCAGACTGTGGCCCACCAGGCTCTTCTGTCCATGGGATTTTCTACCAAGGATACTGGAGTGGGTTGCCATTCCCTTCTCCAGGGATCTTCTCAACCCAGGGATTGAACCTGGGTCTCCTGCATTGTAGGCAGATTCTTTACCATCTGAGCCACTAGGGAAGCCCTAGTAAAAGAGATCTTTTATGTTTCCATACAAATTGCAATTTTTTTTTTGTTCTAGTTCCATGAAAAATGCCATTGGTAATTTGATAGGGATTGCATTGAATCTGCAGATTTCTTTGAATAGTATGGTTATTTTGACAATATTGATTCTTCAATCCAAGAACGTAGTATATCTCTCCATCTGTTTGTGTCATCCTTGATTTCTTCCATCATCATCTTATAGTTTTCTGAGTACAGATACTTTTGTCTCCTTAGGTAGGTTTATTCCTAGGTATTTTATTATTTTTGTTGTGATGGTAAATAAGATTGTTTCCTCCATTTTTCTTTCTGATCTTTTGTCGTTAGTGTTTATAAATGCAAGAGATCTTTTTGTATTAATTTTGTATCCTGAAACTTTACCAAATTCACTGAAGAGCTCTAGTAGTTTTCTGGTAGCATTTTTAGAATTTTCTATGTATAGAATCATGTTATCTGCAAACAGTGACAGTTTTACTTCTTTTCCAACTTGGATTCCTTTAATTTCTTTTTCTTCTCTGATTTCCATGGCTAGGACTTTCAAAACCATATAGAGTAATGGAGGCAAGAGTGGGCACATTGGTTTTATTTCTGATTTTGGAGGAAATGCTTTCTGCTTTTCTTTATTGAGAATCATGTTAGCTGTAGGTTTGTCATACATGGTCTTTCTTATGTTGAAGTAGGTTCCTTTTGTGTCCACTTTCTGGTTAGTTTTTATCATAAATGGGTGTTGAATTTTGTCAAAAGCTTTTTCTGAACCTATTGAGATAATCTTTTTGTATTCTTCTATTTGTTGATATGGTGTATCAAATTGTGCATATTGAAGAATCTTTGCATTCCTGGGATAAGTCCTACTTGATCATGGATTATCTTTTTAATGTACTGTTGGTTTGGGTTAGCTAGTATTTTGTTGAGAATTTTTGCATCTATGTTCATCAGTGGTATTGACCTCAGAATGGGAGAAAATATTTGCAAGTGAATCAACTGACAAGGTATTAATCTCCAAAATATACAAAGAACTCATGCAGCTCAATATCAAAAAGACAAACAACCCAATCAAAAAGTGGGCAGGAGTTCTAAACAGACATATCTCCAAAGAAGACATACAGATGGCTAAAAATCACATGGACAGGTTTTCAACATCACTAATTGTTCAGTTCAGTTCAGTTCAGTCGCTCAGTTGTGTCCGACTCCTTGCAATCCCATGAATCGCAGCACGCCAGGCCTCCCTGTCCATCACCAACTCCCAGAGTTCACTCAGACTCACATCCATTGAGTAGGTGATACCATCCAGCCATCTCATCCTCTGTCGTCCCCTTCTCCTCCTGCCCCCAATCCCTCCCAGCATCAGAGTCTTTTCCAATGAGTCAACTCTTCGCATGAGGTGGCCAAAGTACTGGAGTTTCAGCTTTAGCATCATTCCTTCCAAAGAACACCCAGGGCTAATCTCCTTTAGAATAGACTGTTGGATCTCCTTGCAGTCCAAGGGAGAGAAATGCAAATCAAGACTACAATGAGGTATCACCTCACACTGGTAAGACTGATCATCACCATAAAATCTACAAACAATAAATGCTGGAGTTGGTGTGGAGGAAAAGGAACCACCCTACACTGTTGTTAGGAATGTAAATTGGTACAACCATTATGGAGAACAGTATGGATGTTCCTTTAAAAACTAAAAATAGAGCTACCATATGATCTAGCAATCCCACTCCTGGGCACATATCCAGAGAAAATCACATTTCAAAAAGACACATGCATCCCAATGTTCATTGCAGCAGTATTTACAATAGCCAAGACATTTAGGAAGTAACCTAAATGTCTATCAACAGAGGAATGGATAAAGAAGATGTGGTACATGTATAAGATAGAATACTACTCAGTCATAAAAAANATTAAGTTCACTAATAAGTGAGATAAACCCTTGTAAGTGAAAATAGAAAGGATTTATTCTCTTTCTGAAACCTCCTTTGATGATTCAACACTAAGGGTGGAATTTTTCAAATGATTTTTACCATCTCAGTGATAAAATCTTTCACTGCCTCTTAAAGCTGCTATATTTATTTCTCAAACATTTCCTTATTGTGAAAGGGGAGGAAAAATAAATAAAAAGCGCAAATGCCCAAGGTCTATCATGATTTTGCAGAGCCAAGAGCAAAGCTCCCTGGAACTTTGGTTTGGATTTATCTTGACTCTCACCAGATTGAGAGCCTGTTCTCCTCCAGGATCCTAGCTGTGAGCTGTCTTCGGGTATTAAGTCTCTTCATGCATTATTCATCAGGGGGGGCCTACCCCCCTGGCCCATTCCTGCACCCCAGAGGCCTGCCTTCAACCAGCCAGCTTTCCACAGGACTCTCCTCCCCTCCCCACCTCAGGACCCTCCGCTTTTTTCCAAAGGAGGGACTGGGCCTCAAAGAGGCAACAAGCAAAGGCCCAGAAAAGGGAGGGGAGGAAGCGAGACCTAGAATACCCTGATTTGCATGAGAAAGACCAGTGTTAAGTGGGGAGCTTGGCTTCTAGCCAAGGGAAAGCCCAGAGCCTGGAAGGATGAGAGTGAAGCAAGGAAGGAGGACGTGATTGAAACTCTCCTGGGCGAGGTAAACGGGGGCCCTCACACCCACCGTGAGTCTGAAAACTGTGGTGCCACGGGCCTCTAGGTTCACTTACACAGTAGTGCTCTCTCAGCAGACTTCTGCTTTCAGCCCTCAGAGCTCACCTGGGCTTTGTTTCGAAGCTCTGGGAGGAACTGTGAATTCCCAGAACCTGTGTCAAAGGAAGGGCAAGAATGAAGAATAAAGTAAATACATTTTATTTATATAATTTTATATAAATATATATTTATTTATAAAGAATAAAATAAAGGAAAGAATAAAGATGGATTTGCAGGTGGTGACCATTTTGGATTTTTCTCTCGCTCACCTTCCAACACACTGTAGAAGACTTTATCTGCATGTCTGCATATATCCACATATATTCGTACATACTTATAGGTGTGCATACATGTTGCAGATGGCTTTTAAAAGGGAAAAAAAGCACAGCCATTCCCTAGCTCTTCGTAATTCTCTGAGAGACACTACATGAGGAAACCATGCAGAGAAGGGAAAGAATCTGAAGGAGTCAACTTCTGTGCTGTTTTCCAGGTTTTACATTGAGAGCATATCGTTCCTGAAGGATAAAACCACCGTGGAGCTGTTTTTCCTGAACGCGAAGTCCTGTGTGCACAAGGTAAGGGCCCTGTTTGCTATGGACTCCAGTGGGGCTGGACTAGCAGGGAGCAATGGCAGGGCCTTTGTTTTCATGTTCAAGTGGAGAAAAAAGGACATAATCTTTTTTTTTTTTCTTCTTGACATTTCTCATCCTTTAACTGCGTTTCCCACAGACATACTATTCTCTTTGAAATGATCATGACAATCAAGATAGTCAATATACCCAGCAACTAAAAATCTGCTTTTTCTCACAGTAGATTATGCACTTTCTAGAGTTCTATTTAAGTGGAATCATACAGTAGACAATCTTTTTGTATTCTTTCAATGAGCATAATTATTTTGAGATGCTTCCGTGTTGTATCAATAACCCTTTTTTCTTTTTTTAAAATTAAAAAAAATTTTCTCTTGTCTGTGCTGGGTCTTCGTGGCTGTGGGTGGGTTTTCTCTAGTTGCAGCAAGCTGGAGCTATTCTCTATTTGCAGTGCTTGGGCTTCTCATTGCAGTGGCTTCTGTTGCTGCAGAGAACAGGCTCTAGGGCTTGCTGGCTTTAGTGGTTGCAATAGCCTTTTGCTTTTTTATTGCCAAATAATATTCCATGGTGTAACTAAAACATTGTTTACTCATTCACCTGTGTGGCTATTTCTCCCTTTTCCTCCCAAACTTACTGGGATATAATTGACAAATAACACAGTGTGAGTTTAAGGTGTACAATATGATTTGGTATGTGCATATATTTTGAAATGTTCCATCCACCTGTTGATGGACATTTGGATTATGCAAGTTTGGGAAATGTTACAAGTAAAATTGCTATGAACATCCATGTGCAAGTCATTGTATGGACAGACACCTTTTTTTTTCATTAAAAAAATTTATTTATTTTAATTGGAGGATAATTACTGTACAATATTGTGGTGGTTTTTGCCATACATCGACATGAATCAGTCACGGGTGCACATGTGTCCCCCTATCCTGAACTCCCCCTCCCATCTCCCCCCTTGACCCCATCTCTCTGGGTTGTACCAGAGCATCAGCTTTGAGTGTTCTGCTTCATGCTTCAAACTTGCACTGGTCATCTGTTTTACATAATGGTAAGATACATATTTCAGTGCTATTCTCTCGAATCATCCCACCCTCGCCTTCTCCCACAGAGTCCAACAGTCTGTTCTTTACATCTGACACACTTTCTTTTTTCTTGGGTAAATACTGGGAATAGAATGGCTAGGTCATGTGGGAGATGGGATTAACTTTTTAAGGTTCTACCAAACTGTTTCTGGAAGTAGTTGTGTTATCTTAAATTCACAACAGCAGTTTATGGTATTTCTAGTTCCTTCATATTCTTGTCAACACATGAAATCAACATCTTCTCCATTTTAGTTATTCTGATAGGGGTGCAGTTTTAATTTCTATTTCCCTGATGACATATATGATATTTGAGTATCTCTTATGTGCTTATTGGACTTCCCTGGTGGCTCAGACGGTAAAGCATCTGTCTACAATGCGGGAGACCCAGGTTCAATCCCTGGGTTGGGAAGATCCTCTGGAGAAGGAAATGGCAATCCACTCCAGTACTCTTGCCTGGAAAATTCCATGGACAGAGGAGCCTGGCGGGCTACAGTCCATGGGGGAGCAAAGAGGTGGACACGACTGTGCGACTGCACTTTCACTTCATGTGCTTCTTTACATCAGTATATCTTTTTTATGTTTGAATCTTTTACCCAGTTTCTTTAGGTTGCCGTTTACTTGTTATGAGTTTTCAGAGCATATATATTCTGGATACAAGTACTTTATCAGTTATATAGATTACAAATGTTTTTTCCTAGTCTGTGGCTTGCTGTCCATTCTCTTAATGTCTTTTAAAAACTAAAAGGCTTTTATTTTGATGAATTCTAGTTTATCAACTTGTTCTTAGGGATTGTGATATTGTTTCTCTGTAAACGTTGCCTGATCCAAGGTCACAAAGATTTTCTCCTGTGTTTTCTTCTAGAAGTTTTAGAATTTTAGGTATTATATTTAGGTCTATTATCCATTTTGAATTAATGTTTAAAATTTATTTTATCTATTCATTTATTTTTAGCAGTGTTGGATCTTCATTGCTACTGGACTTTTCTCTAGTTTTAGAGAGCAGGGGCTCTCTAGTCGCTGTACTTGCTTCTCACTGCAGTGGCTTCCCTTGTTGCAGCTCCCAGGCTCTCGAGCACAGGCTCAATAGCTGTGGCACACGGGCTTAGTTGCTCTGAGGTATTTGGGATCTTGCTGGACCAGGGATCAAACCCATGTCTCCTGCATTGGCAGCTCGATTCTTTACCACTGAGCCACCAGGGAAGCCCCATTTATAGCCGTAGTTCATATTTTCTTATCATTTTAACATGGGCTGTCTATAGTGATATTGCCTCTCTTGATCCTGATACTAATAATTGGTATCTTCTCTCTTTTTTATTTCTTATCATTCTGGCAAGAGGTTTATCTTTATTGAGCCTCGCAAATAATCAGCTTTTGGTTTCAATGATTTTCATATTTTAAAAAAAACCCACTTTTTTCTATTTCATTGATTTCTGCTATGAACTTTATTATTTTTATCTTCTATCATTATTACTTTCTTTTTCTTCTTTGGGTTTAGTTTGTTCTTCATATACCATTCTTTTAAGTTGGAAGCTGAGATTGTTGATGAAAGATATTTTTTTCCTAATATAAGCGTTTATTTACAGTACTATATAGCATTTTCTGCTAAGTACTCATTTTGTATCCCACAAATTCTGATATATTGTATTTTATTTTCATTCACTTCTAAATATTTTTAAAGTTCTTTTGGCTCTTTGTTATTTGGAAGTGGAAGTCTCCAATTTTCCAGAAATTTGGAGACTTTCAGGGCTCTTTATTTTTAATTAAATCCACTGTGGTCAAAAAACACATTTTGTGTAAAGTAAATTCTTTTAAATTTGATGTGACTTGTTGATGATCCAGAATATGCTCCATCTTGGTCAATGGTCCATGTGCACTTGGGAAGAATGTGTACTCTGCTATCATTGGGTGGATGTTCTAATAAATGTCAACGAAATCAACTTGATAGTATTGTTGAAGTATACCGTATCTTGCTCATTTTATGTCTACTTCTTGTCTCAGTTGATACTGAAAGCTATGATTGTGGATTTTTCTACTTCTCTTTGTAAGTTCTATCAGTTTTTATTTCATGTATTTTATTTATTTTATTTTTTTTAACATGATCTTTAACCACTTTATTTTTCTTAGGTCTTCCCAATGGACTTTTTTTAAGTTTTCTTATTAGGGTATAAACATTTAAGAAGGCTGTGTCCTCTGGATTGTTTTTATTAAATGATCCTCTTTATTCTGATAATATTCTTTGTTCTGAAATCTGCTTTGTTTGATATTAATATAGCCACTTAATGTTTCCTTTTTTCCGTCTCTTACTTGACTCTATGTCTGTATTTTTAAAGTGCGTTTCTTACAGACAGCGTATAGTTAGTTACATCTTGAAACTTTTGTCCATTTTGTTTATCCATTTATCTATCTCTTTTAACTGGTTGTTTACTTTATTTGCATTTAATGTGACTGTTGATATGGTTAAGTTTAAGTTTGTCTTGATATTTGTTTTCTATTTGTCCTATCCTTTGTTCCTTTTTTTTTGCCTTCTTTTGGATTTATTGAGTGTTTTGTGACTCCATTTTATATCCTTTGTTGGATTATTAGTATAACTCTTTGTTTTGAGTTTTCTGTGATTGCTTTAGGGTTTACAGTATACATCTTTAAATTATCAAGTCTACCTTCAAATTTATTATGTATTGTACCATATTACAGATAGTACAAAAATCTTATAATAGTATGTTTTTATTTCTCCTCTCTCAACCTTTAAGCTGTCAGTGTCATACACTTTTAGTTGTGTTACAGATCCTTATGACATTGTCATTGTTTTCGTGTGAAAATTTAATCATGTCTGCTTTTAAGATTTTCTCTTTCTCACTACTTTGAACAATTTGCTTTCTTCTTCATGCTTTCTATGATTGTGTTTACTGAGCATCTTGGACTTGTGGGTTTATAGTTTTTATTGAATTGGGGAATATTTCAGCCGTGATTTCTTCAACTGTTTTTTGTTTTTTTTTCTGTTCCCACAAATGCCACCTTTGCAAATTCTAATTACACATGTACTAGGCCTCCTGAAGTTACCCCACAGCTAAGTGATGCTCTTTTCATTTAGTTCTTTCTTTCTGGGTTTATTTTGATACTTCCCATTTCAGTGTCTTCAATTTTATTTATCTTTCTTTTGCAGTCTGATCTGCCATTTAACCCATCCTGTCCATTGGAGTTTTTATCTTCAGAAGTTTGATTTGGATCATTTAAAAATCTTTTCTGTAGCTACATAACTTTTGGAATGTATGACTATAGTTATAATAAATGTTTTAATGTCTTCAGCCTGCTTAATCTTTTTTTTTTTTTTTTTTTTGGCCATTCCACATGGCTTGAGGGATCTTAATTCCCTGATCAGGGACCCTGGGCCCTCGGCAGTGAGAGCGTGAGACCCTCTGCATAGCTTCAAGACTCTCTCTCAGGGCAACTCTGTTTTCTCTAGCACTCTGTTCCATAAAATCCCACCCATTTGCTTTCTTGAGTCTGTGAGCTCCATCTGCTCAACGCCAGAAGTCCACCTTGCTCTGTCTGGGTTTCCCCTCCACAGCCAAGTGGGGATAGTCGGGGTTTACCTCATTCATGGCTCATGGTCCTTTGCTGCCTGATGTGCACTGTTTTGATGACTATTGTTTCATATTTATTGTCTAGCTTTCTTCAGTTTTTTCAGGAAAGAGGGTAAATCGAGCCTTTGTTACTCCAAAGCAGAGTTTTTTGCTAATTCTATAAGAAAAGTAGAATGTCTCCAGCACCAAAGGCTTTATGACAGCCTCCTTTTCTGAGATGTGGGTTTCCTCGAGAATGCATTGGGTTGCCTGATAGACTCCTGTATAGCCAACACAGCATTTACTGAGTCAGGAAAACATTTCATAAGTCACGGTTGGTCATCATCTCTTATGGAGAGAAATACAATTACCCCTTGTGATATTTCTCATTACCTAGCTGGCCAAGGCCCAAAGAAATAGTCTTCTTGATGATTTGTTTGCTGCTGCTGCTGCTGCTAAGTCACTTCAGTCGTGTCCAACTCTGTGCGACCCCAGAGACAGCAGTATACCAGGCTCCCCCGTTCCTGGGATTCTCCAGGCAAGAACACTGGAGTGGGTTGCCATTTCCTTCTCCAATGCATAAAAGTGAAAAGTGAAAGTGAAGTTGCTCAGTCATGTCCGACTCTTCATGACCCCATGGACTGCAGCCTACCAGGCTCCTCTGTCCGTGGAATTTTCCAGGCAGGAGTACTGGAGTGGGTTGCCATTGCCTTGATTTGTTTACTCTGTCATTAATAAAAAAAATAAAAGAATGAAAATTTTAACTCTTGATATTTCTCTTGTAGCTTTTTCTGCTAATCCTGTTGATCTTAAGGAAGTAGAGTTCTCTTAAATTCTCTTAGGTCAAGAGCTCCTTTCTAAATGAGTGTTTAATGACCTGTCAAAGAATTCAGAACTTTTATAAAACATGGTGAGTAAGACACTATGACTTGCATTATTGGGGTAATGTTTTTAGATTCATCTGTAGGAATTTACAGTTTTCTATTTTCTGTCTAAGTAATATGCAAATAGCTAGTTACATACAATCCTAAGAGATGTTACAAGATCCAGTAAATAAGATAACAGGATTGGGCTGCTGTTTGTTAAGGATGTATGATAATTTAAGAACATTCTGCATAAGGAATATCATCTGAATCACAGCTACAAGAGTAAATAAGTTTTATGAGAACATAGCCTCAGCAGTAGAACGTAGGTGGATGGTGAATGAGTCTCCCTTCCACACTATTCAGGGGACATTCTTCCCACCAAACGTGTTAGCCTCTCTGTTAGCCCCTAGCCATTCTTCTTCCTTTCTGCCAGACAGCTTTCCCCTTCCACTGAGGAGAGAAAAACACAGGCAGGAAAAGATAGCTATTATTTTCAAATACACACAAAATCACCGTATCTTTTTGCATACTTGGTTTGTAAGAAAGATGACTTGTGATGAGGGTTAATACAGTCACTGAAGCTCTGTGTAGCTATTTAAATATGGATTTATAGTCACGAAATTCAGCCTCATGATCTGTACTTGGAAGCACTGGGTGGTTTGCAATGGTTTTGTAAATATCATCGCCCCTACTGCATAGTGAATGAGCCATCTTGTTGTATTAGTTGCTGAGTCGTGTCTGATTCTTTGTGACCCCATGGATTGTAGCCTGTCCATGAGGTTTCCCAGGCATGAATACTGGAGTGCGTTGCCATTTTCTTCTTAAGGGGATCTTCCCAACCCAGAGATCAAATCTATGTCTTCTGCATTGGCAGGTGGATTCTTTGCCACTGAGCCACCTGGGAAGCCTGGATGAGCCATTGGTGCCACTTCAGTGCATTGAAAAAAAGATTGTGCCTCATTTTTGATTTGGGTGTCCTGGGTAGTCTAAAAAAAGGACAAATATTTCTCACTTTTATTTATTCCAAAATAATCTCCCATGTTACAGTCAATTACACATAGGACGTTCAGTTAATTGTTGGTTAATTCAATAAGTTGAATAGTTATTGATAGTCAACCCTTGATTCCGAGGAAATCAAGAGATAAACAAAAACAGCTTATCTGATATATAGTTTGACTAGTATTGAGTATGAAATGCATCTAAATATGCTAGGAAGTTGAACACCTAATATGCTAAACAAAAACAAAAACATGTTCCAGCTATTACTGAATAACATTTAGCAGTGCTATAGTAACTCTATTTACAATTTTCAGCAAAGAATGAGTTGGGGGTCCAGTGATTAGGACTCCACGCCTCTATTTCAGGGGAAAGAGGTTTGATCCCTGGCCAAGGAACTGAGGTCCTGCAAGCCATGCCACACAGTTAAGAAAGAGTGAAAAATGATTCTGTAAAGAGCAAAATTTCATGTTTAGCCTAATGTTAAAAGAAAAGTGAAAAGATCATTGGATTTTCCTCTAATCTTTTTTTAGATATCAGTTAAAGATCTGCTTCTTCTGGAAAACTGGTTCTGGTAGACTTCAATTATGAAGGCACTGGTGTGTTAGCCAAATTCAACCATCGCTAGAGCTGAGTACATATGAGTACATTTATTCTGCAGGTATTTATTGTATGCCTGCTACCTGCCACCCCATTTGAGGCTGTTTGTAACTAGAAATGCTTCAAGGATTCTTGATTTTTCTACTGGTATTTTAAATCCCAATATTTTGATCCCTTAAACATCAGTAAAGATGAAATTTGTTCTCTGAGAAAAAGTATCCTTCAGCGATAGTCATGACAAAATCTGGCTTAACATATGCCTGTCCTTATAAAGTAATCTAAATGATATGTTTCTGTTTTCTATGACCTGCTGAAATTTGCAATAGGAGAAAATAAGTTAAGAATCCTACCGTGTTTTGATCTTGACAAGGAAATGTAGCTTTAAGGGAAGACCTCAGGGCTCAGGCTGCCGCTGAGCCACAGCAGCCGTGTGATTTTAGGAAAAGTATTTAACCTTTCTAAGACATTTTTCCCATTTCAGAGTGATTCTCTGAGATTACAGCCGGACTCATGGGTAACCTTTGACTCCTTTTATCAGATTGACAACAAATGCTCATTTAAATGACCAGCCTCCTGCCTCTTGTCACTCTCCAGATCACAGACTTAGGATTGAGTGGGGAGCTGGGCATCAGTCTTTTCAACAAGGTTCTTAGGTTATTCTCCTGAACACCTTGGTTGAAGAACCATTGGACTTTCTGTGTGGTAAACATGCAGAAAGTTTAAATACATATTGAAACTTGCTTTGAGAAATGTGAATCAAGGTCCAGTGATAAGACTTCAGAAAGATGCCTTTTCATTTCTCTTCCTCTTCTTTCCTGGTAGTTTAAAAAAAAAAAAAAAGTGGAGGAAAAACAGGAAGGAGAAAAACAGGAGTTGAAAAAAGTGGAGGAAAAAGAAAAACAAGAAAGTGAAGGAAGGTGTGAAATGCATTTCCAGCTCTGAGACTAAAGAGAAGGAAAGAAACATCCAAAGAGCCTTTTCTCTACATTATCATGCGCCAGCAGTGGGCTGGGTGGCGTGCAATTAACCATTAATACATTTGATCCTCCTAGAGTCCTGGAAGAAGGAAACTATCCCCTTTTCCAAATAAAAGAACTGAGGCACAGAGAAGTTAAGTAGTTTGCTTAACGTCACAGAGCTATTATGTGGGAAAAGTGTCCTTGGCAAATTATACCAGCAGGAGACCCTGGACCTTAAAAGTACCTTGCATTTACCTCAGCTGCCCCGTTTAGGGGATTGCTCAGTAATTTGGAACTCAGGAGCTATTGTTACAGAATGGGCTGGTCACAGCACTAACAAGTAATGAATACATATGATTTGCTAGGCACTTACTGTGTGTATTCATGCATTTAGTTCTTATTCCAACCCTAGTATGTAAGAACCTATTAGGTAAAATCTATTATTATCCCTCATTTTACAGTTGGGAATTTTGAGATATAGACGTTAAATAACATACACAAACTCACATTGCTAATAAGTGGAGGAGCCAAGATTCACACCAGGCAGTATGATGCCTGAGTCCATGGGTTAACCATGACACATCCTGCCTCTAGACGGGTGAGGGTTGTCTGCCCACGGCCCATATTTGTGGCATCCTCAGTTTAAGCTCCCTCTTTCCCATTTTCCGAATGTTGTTGTCCATGTCGATACTCTTAGCTTACGGTTAATAAGGTGCCTCTGCTCGTTAGGGGTCAAATGGCTTTGACCCCTTTGACAGCCTAGGCTAGGGGACAAAGCACTTCCGAAAGAAGATTTCAGAAGGGTGCTCGGGTTGGTACAGAATGTTTGAAACTGTCCGTGTGGTTCAAGAGTTCCCCAGAAGAGAGCTGTTGTCCGAGTTGTCTGTTAAGTGAAGGCTCCCACACCTGTTTGGCTTCCTTGGGGAGAATGCAGAGGGCACACCTTGCCTGCACACAGCCACACCTGTGCCAGATGCTGATGACGGGGCAGTGACAGTAATGATGCTGAGGAGCCTGGGAGCCCTCTGTGTGGGGGCTGTTGCACAACCTGCTTGGAAAAGCCTCAAATGCGTGAGAAAGCCTGCAGATTTGCCCTCAGTGGTGATTTTTGCAGGTCTCTTCAACCATACCTGTGATTTAATAATCAAACCATTTATCACTACCATAGCTTTGAAAACATGGTTGCAAAATTAAAATAGTATCGGCCACCTTATCTCTTTGGGTATGTATGCTAGTTGCTCAGTCCTATCCAACTCTTTTGCAACCCCCTGGACTGTAGCCCTCCAGGCTCCTTTGTCCATGGGATTCTCCCAGCAAGGATACTGGAGTAGGTTGCCATTTCCTTCTCCAGGGGATCTTCCTGACCCAGTGATTGAACCTGGGTCTTCTGCACTGGCAGGCAAGTTCTTTACTACATTATTGTTATAATCATGAGATGACAGAAAAATGGAAAAGCCAGTGGGGTTCAGTAGGTGCTCTGTGGCAGAGACCATGCATGGGCAGGGGTGGGGATGAGGTGGAGGCTGGGAAATGGGAAATGGACTTACTGAGAGCTCGAACTAATTTTTTTTCCTGTATTGACTCCTCTAAGCCTCACAACCACCAATGCTGTTATTTATTATTGCTTTAACAAATGAGCAAATGGAAGCATAAATAAAGTAAAAAAATTTGACCATGGTTAAATAGTTCATACCTACTCCAGTTCTTGCCTGGAAAATCCCATGGATGGAGGAGCCTGGTGGGCTCCAGCCCATGGAGTTGCTAAGAGTCTGACACGACTGAGCGACTTCCCTTTCACTTTTCACTTTCATGCATTGGAGAAGGAAATGGCAACCCATTCCAGTGTTCTTGCCTGGAGAATCCCAGGGACGGGGGAGCCTGGTAGGCTGCCGTCTCTGGGGTCACACAGAGTCAGACACGACTGAAGCAACTTAGCAGTAGCAAATAGCTCATTAGTAGTGAAGTCATCACTAGGTAATCTGGCTGCAGAAACAGTAGTATTTGTCTTCATTCATTCAATAAAAAAATTATTGTGTTCCAGTTAAGGGCCAGGATTTCTAATGAGTGCTGTGTTATCAGTGGAATGTTTAGTAATGCTGCCTTCCCATGGCCCATGCTAAGTCTTAAAGAGTCTTTCATTTGCACATTTGTGTGTGGGCATGTGTTGTGTTCATTTTAAGGGCAATATGATGGTTTGTTGTTCAGTCATTCAGTAGCGTCTAACTCTGCAACCGACGCCATGGACTATAGCTCACCAGGCTTCCTGTCCTTCTCTGTCTCCCAGAGTTTGTTCAAATTCATGTCCATTGTGTCGGTGATGCCATCCAACCATCCCATTCTCTGTCATCCCTTTCTCTTCCTGCCTTCAGTCTTTCACACCATCAGAGTCTTTTCTTATGAGTCAGCTATTCACACCAGTTGGCCAGAGTATTGGAGCGTCAGCTTCAGTCTTCCAATGAATATTCAGGATTGATTTCCTTTAGGATTGACTGGTTTGATCTCCTTGCTGTCCAAGGGACTCTCAACAGTCTTCAGTAGCACCACAGTTTAAAACATCAGTTCTTCCATGCTCAGCCTTCTTTATGGTCCAACTCCCACATCCGTACATGACTACTGGAAACACCATAGCTTTGAGTATACGGACCTTTGTTGGCAAAGTAATATCTGTGCTTTTTATTATGCTGTCTAGGTTTATCATAGTACTTTGAATAAATGTAAAAATACGAGTGAGCCACACATTAGGAATGCTATTAAAAAAATAAGAATTATTGCAGGGCTGTCCGATCACATTTATTCTTATCCTCCCTTTTACCCCCTTTCTTGACCAAGGCTTTATTAGGTGTGCCCTTTTTTCAGGAGACGCAGGGAGAGCCTCAGCCCCAAGCACGCTTTGGCCGCACATGCAGAGTTAGAACATGCTGCACAGTGTCCTCACTCTGAATGCTGTTTGCGTGTAAGTGTATGAACCTGGGGCAGCTCACCAGGCTCCCTGTCTTTGGAACTTTGCATGCAGGAATACTGGAGTGGGTTGCCATTTCCTCCTCCAGTAGACCTTCCTGACTCAGGGATCGAACCTGCAAATCCTGTGTCTCCTGCATTACAGGCAGATTCTTTACTGCTGAGTCACTGGGGGAACCCATTGCATAGTATACATTTTTATTATCTCTGAGAGCAAGATTATGGAAGGATTTTTGCTTTCTCAGTAATGCTTTTCTAAACATTATTTAACAGGATACTTGAATTTGTTTTATATAAGAAAAACAGATAAAAACAATCAATGTCCTTTATCTCTTTTAAACTTTATCTCTTTAAAACTGCATGAAGAGAATAAAACCATTGTGCTGATCATTCTCCCTCCATTAGAAAAAATACGCAGTTATCTTTGTCACTGGACAAAGCTAAGTGGAAGCTGAAAATTCCTAATTGCTTTATCTAGAAAAGTAAAAGGTCTACTCTTAAGACAACTGACTGTAATTTGTCGATTGTAATCAGACGCTTTTCTGTTAAAAATATACTTGTTGATTGTAGAACATTTAGAAAATGCAGAAAAGGACAAAAAATTTTTAGGAAGGAATCAATCCATAATCCTGATACCAGCACATTAGTCATGTTAGTTTCACCTGTTTCTTTCTTTGAGATATGTATTTTTCTTTGTTGGGATCAGTTGCTGCCTGCATTTTACATTCAGTGAGACTTATTAAAAGTATTTTGGCATGTTGACCTCATCTTATCCACTTTTCTTCCTATTATCTATATATTCCTGTGTTGTAAGGGCCAGGAGTCAAGATGGGGAAAGATTGCAGGGTTGCTTTAAAAATTTGTGTTTTTATTTCTATATTTAATATAGACTTGCACATAGGGAGTAGGGACCAGGTTTTTTTATATATTGGAAACTCTAGAACCTAAAGGTTAGGTAAAGATTACTGAATGAATGGATAAGGGAAGGAGCGAATGTTTAAAGAATGAACAAATGGATTCATTTGTTGAAGCATTTGTAGGGTTGAGGCATTATTTATTTCATTAAAAAAAAAATTTTTTTTTGGCCGTGTGGCACCATGTGGCATGTGGGATCTCAATTCCCAAGCAGGGCTCAAACCCACTCTCCCTGCATTGGAAGCACAGAGTCTTAACTGCCAGACCACCAGGGAAATCCCACGATTTGAGACATTTTAGAATATAAAATCAGCAAGACTTCATACCTCCCATCTTGGCTTGCCCCTGCTACCTAGAGAAGCAATATAATGCAGTGGGGGAGAGGTTAGACTGAAACCAGGCAGTCTGGATTCAAAAACATGGCTTTGGTTCTAACCTTGGCATGTTACTTATGTTTTTAAGCCTCAGTTCTATTGACTGTAAAGTGAGGATCATAGTTCCTGCTACCACGGATAAATTAATATATACCAGGTGCATAAAACAGTGTCTAAGGCAGACATTGTTTTGCTATTAACATTTATACTGTTATTGCTACCGCTCTGACATATCAAACCCCTTCCTAGGACGCACAAGCCCCAGCTCATCACTCTAGCCTCTTCCCCACTCATCATGTTCATACTGAAATAACTCCTAGTTCGCAGATTAATACCGGCTTTCTCAAGTGTCTGTGCGCTTTTAATATATTTATTCCTGTGCTGACTGTCTTTCTCTTCCTCATGTCCTTCTTTCTCTGCTGAATGTTTCTCTTGCCTTTCATTTCCCTCTGATCAATTTCCACTCATGCTTCTGAACTCAGCTTCAGAGTCCCCACCCCTTAACCGATTCTTCCCTTCCCTTGTGCACTACTGCCAACCCTATCCTGAAGGATTTAAATTCCTCCCACTTTGAAAATATCCTCGAAATACTTCTGTAGCTCTCTTCCCATTGTGGGGAATTACTCATTTTTATACCTGCTCCCTATGCAGCTGGATTGACACCTTGGGACCAGGGTCGGCTCTTATTCTGCTTTGTATCCCAACCTCTGGCACAAAAACAGGCATACACTATAGACCCTCAATAAATATTTATTAAGTGACTAAAGTAAGTGTAGTTTACATTCGCAATTACAATGATCAGATTTTGCAAAATTGGCTTTCTAAAAAATTATTTATTTTAATTGGAGGCTAATTACAATATTGTGGTAGTTTTTGCTTGAAAAAGATGGAGCCAGATTGAAAAGCAGTTCTGAGTAACAACCTTAAGATTAGACCTTTCCAGCTTTCTATCTTAATTTTGTTTTCACTGCCCAAGATGGAGCCAGTGCTCCTACATTCAATTTTCCAGAGTTGATATTGTACCTGCAACCCTGAAATTTAATATACTGAACCTATTGGAATACCATTTGGTGTGCCGCGTGATCGGATTTTAAAGCACAGGAGTTTCAGCATAAGTACTGTAACCTCTGCTGCTTTATTTACTGTAAGGACTTTTTGTAGACATTTAAGAGAATTTCTGTAAAATCAGCTACAGGGGTAGGTTGACATACTTCTCTCCTCTTCAATTCAGACATTTTTCTTGAAATGTCAAGGAAATAAATCATCAAGAAATTGATTGGCTTTAAGATGGAGGAGTTTTGCAAGTGTATGCAAAGGGAGTCCAGTTAATCATAAAACCTCACTTTAGCCAAGTCTTCCAATATATTCTTCTACCCCTGCCATTCAGTCAAACTCTGAATAAAGTCAGAGTTACCTAATGGTCATTCAGTAGCTCAGCCACGTGCGACACTTTTCTACCCCAAGTGCTGCAGCACACCAGGTTTCCCTCTCCTTCACCACCTCCTGAAAGTTTGCTCAAACTCATGTCCATTGAGTTGGTGATACCATTCAACCATCTGTCCTCTGTCGTCCCCTGCTCCTCCTGTCTTCAGTCTCCCAGCATCAAGGTCTTTTCCTGTGAGTCAGCTTTTCTCATCAGGTGGCCAAAGTATTGGAACTTCAGCTTCAGCCATCAGTCCTTCCAATGAATTTTCAGGGTTGATTTCCTTTAGAATTGACTGGTTTAATCTCCTTGCAGTCCAAGGGACTCTCAAGAGTCTTCTCCAACATCACAGTTTGAAAGCATCTGTTCTTTGGTGCTCAGCCTTCTTTATGGTCCAACTCTCACATCCGTACCACATAAGCAGCAGCGAAGAAGGAGTGGAAGGAAAACTGGAGAAATGAGTCATCCCAAAAGTCAGTAATGAGGCCATGAGTAATCAACCTGTGACTTTGTTGAGCGGGAAATAGTCTCCTAAAACCTAGAACGATATTTGATAATATATTATTGTTCCAGCTGCCTGTTCATGACAAAGAGACTTTTAAAAAATAATTTTATTTATTTATATTTATTTTGGGCTGCACTGGGTCTTCATTGCTTTGTGCAGGCTTTCTCTAGTTGCACCNACTTTGTTGAGCGGGAAATAGTCTCCTAAAACCTAGAACGATATTTGATAATATATTATTGTTCCAGCTGCCTGTTCATGACAAAGAGACTTTTAAAAAATAATTTTATTTATTTATATTTATTTTGGGCTGCACTGGGTCTTCATTGCTTTGTGCAGGCTTTCTCTAGTTGCACCGAGATGGGGTGCTCTCTAGTTGCAGTACGCAGGCTTCTCCTTGTGGTGGCTTCTCTTGTTGCAGAGCCCCGGCTCTAGGCATGTGGACTTCAGTAGTTCCAGCACATGGGTGCAGTAGTTGTGGCATGCAGCCTTTGTAGTTGCATCTCGCGTGCTTAGTAGTTGTGGTGCATGGGCTTAGTTGGTCGGCAGCATGTGGGATCTTCCTGGACCAGGGATTAAACCCCTGTCCCCTGCATTATCAGGTAGATTCCTATTCACTGTGCCACCAGGGAAGTCCACAAAGAGGCTTTCTAAAAAGTACACATTCATAGTAAGACTTATTAATATCCCTGTTTACAATGACTTAAAAGAGAGGAATTAGTCTCAGCTCACCTAACAGAACATGAAGCGTATTCCTCTGTAGCCAGTCCATTACTGTCAGCGTCTCATTCATGACTCTTATCCTGGAATTATTCCATGTAGTTCAACAACCAACAATTTGAGTCCTTACCAAGGACTAAGATATATCCAGTCTGTCTGCTAGCCTGGTAGAGTTTTAGCATTTGGAATTTGAGAGTGTTTGCCCATGTGAATGTGTGTATTTTAATCCTCAAGCTCAATTCCAAGGTGCTGAAATTATTTAACGGGTCAGTAACAGAAACTGAATTTTGCAGGATGTAAGTTCTGTCTACAGAGAGGAGAGCACACTTTCTCAAAATAACTAGCC
>SJYA01002574.1:15621-163965 GCA_006410615.1 Neotragus moschatus | reverse complement strand
CCCTCTGTGCATAGCAGTACTGTTCACAGTAATCAAGACACGGAAGCAAACTAAATGTTGATCGACAGACGAATGGATAAAGGTGTACATGTATACAATGGAATATTACTCAGTCATAAAAAGAAAGAATGCCATTTGCGACAACATGGATGGACCTGGAGATTATCATGCTAAGTAAAGTAATTCAGAAAGAGAGACGAATACCGTAAATGTGGAATATAAAATATGACAAAAATCAACCTGTCGTAAAACAGAAACAGGCTCACAGACGGAGAGGACAGACTTGCGATTGCCAAGGGGAGAGGGGATGGATTGGGAATTTGGAGTTATATAGAATGGATGAGCAACGAAGTCCTGCTGTCTAGCACAGGGCACTATATTCAATATCCTATGATAAACCAGGATGGGAAAACATATAAAAAATAACATATACATATGTATAACTGAATCGCTTTGCTATGCTGCAGAAATGAATACTTTATAAATCAACTATATTTCAATTTTAAAAATACAAAGAAACCCCAAAATATGAAGACCAACGGTTCTTTGCTTAATCACTCAGTCGTGTCCAACTCTTTACGACCCCATGGATTGTATCTCGCCAGGCTCCTCTGTCCATGGGATGCTCCAGGCAAGAATACTGGANACTGACTGACTTTGCTGTACACCTGAAACTAATACCACATTGTAAGTCAACTATACTCCAATTAAAAGTATAAAAAGAAAACCCTGGAATTCCAGGAAGCAGGGTTAGTCACTTAGTTGTGTCCGACTCTTTGCGACCCCATGAACTGTAGCCTGCCAGGCTCCTCTGTCCATGGAGTTCTCCAGGCAAGAATACTGGAGTGGGTTACCATTCCCTTCTCCAGGGGATCTTACCACCCCAGAGATCGAACCTGGATCCCCTGCATTGCAGACAGTCTCTTTACTATCTGAGCCACCAAGGAGCCATAGTGGTGAGCAATTCATCTGATTTCTCAGAGCCCTCAGACCAGGGCAGTAAGTGGTTACCTTAATGTTATAATATTAATATTTCATGAGCTTCAGAACATACCTGGATGCTCCCTTCCAGAAATTTCACCTTAAATTGGCCCCAATGAAAATTCCATATACTGGAAAAAGTCACCTCTAAAGCTTTGTTGTTGTTCACTCACTAAATCGTGTCTGACTCTTCGTGATTCCATGGACTGCGGCACATCAGGCTTCCCTGTCCTCCACTATCTCATAGTTTGTTCAAGTTCATGCCCATTGAGTAGGTGATGCTATCTAACCATCTCATCTTCTCCTGCCCTCTTCTTTTGCCTTCAATCTTTCTCAGCATCAGAGTATTTTCCAATCAGTGAGCTCTTAGCATCAGGTCAAAGTACTGGAGCTTCAGCTTTAGCATCATTTAGCATTATTTTAGCAATGAATATTCAGGGTTTATTTCCTTAAGGATCGACTGGTTTGATGTCCTTGCAGTCCAAGGGACTCTCCAGAGTCTTCTCCAGCACCACAGTTTGAAAGCATCAGTTCTTCAGCACTCAGCCTTCATTATGATCCAACTCTCACATCCATGCATGACAAATGGAAAAACCATTTGAATATACAGTCCTTTGTCAGCAAAGTGAAGACTTTGCCTTGTAATATGCTCTCTAGGTCTATGCTATCTCTAAGTCTTACCTGTTATCTAAATTTTAGTATGAAATACTTTTTTTTTTTTTTTCACTTATAAGGACAAGGTTGGAGAGGGCTGGGAATATAGCATGTTACAGCATTTCTCTCACATTTGGCCCCATGCAATTCAAACAGATTTGTTTATAGTTTAATGAATAAATGCTTATATAGAAGCAATGAAATTAAAAGTAGCAAGCAAGGTTGCAGGGACCACTATTAATATTTTAAGGAGATTCAGACCGTCATGATTATCAAGAGGCAGGATGATCGCTGCTGACAGTGCTGACTGAGAAATGGCAAAGACAACCTTTTAAGTAGAGGTTTGTTTAGAAATAGCGCTTCCCTGGTAGCTCAGTTGGTAAAGAATTTGCCTGCAATGCAGGAGACCCCAGTTCGATTCCTGGGTCAGAAAGACCCCCTGGAGAAGGTATAGGCTATACCCACTCCAGTATTCTTGGGCTTTCCTTGTGGCTCAGCTGGTAAAGAAACTGCCTGGNGGCAAAGACAACCTTTTAAGTAGAGGTTTGTTTAGAAATAGCGCTTCCCTGGTAGCTCAGTTGGTAAAGAATTTGCCTGCAATGCAGGAGACCCCAGTTCGATTCCTGGGTCAGAAAGACCCCCTGGAGAAGGTATAGGCTATACCCACTCCAGTATTCTTGGGCTTTCCTTGTGGCTCAGCTGGTAAAGAAACTGCCTGGAATGCAGGAGACCTGGGTTTGATCCCTGGGTTGGGAAGATCCCCTGGAGAAGGGAAAGACTACCACTCCAGTATTTTGGCCTGGAGAATTCCATGGACTGTACAGCCCATGGAGTTGCAAAGAGTTGGACGTGACTGAGCAACTTTCACTTTTGCTTAGAAATGAATGGTCACACAGGGAACTCTGCTCAAAACTCTGTAATAACCTAAATGGGAAAAGAATTTGAAGAAGAATAGATACATGTATATGTATTATTGAATCACTTTACCATACATCTGAAACTAATATAACACTGCTAATAAATGATACTCCAATATAAAATAAAAAATTTAAAAAAAAGAAATGAATTGTCTCAGATTCTAGCAAAGTTATAAGAATTATATCAGAAATGATCCAAGTTTCACTGGAAATGATATATGAACCCAAGAAGTATGTTTGGAGAGACAGTTGAAGAAAATTAAGTGAAAGCTATGAAATGTAAACGAACTCTAAGAGGCTGGAAACTTCCATGAATGCCTGTAAGGAGTCTTTCAAGTAGGATTATTTTGGGAATGTAATTCTGGATTCTTATTTTCATCACTTGGAGCCTAATCTCCGCGTCGCTTCTCTATGTAACTGGATGTGTGCACTCGTAACATTTCACCCACTCCCCAACACTGCTTAGCAGAGTGCATGGGTTCCAAGGATAAAGGCTGAAAGGAAGGAAGGATGGAAGAATGAAAGGGAAGGGAAAGAAAAAGATACAAGGGAAAAAATGGAAGGAAGGAAAAGAAAGCGAGTATAAAGAAGTACGTGTGGTTAGAGCCTAGAAAAGAATGCAGACAGAAACAGAGGCAGGCTTTGTTTGTCTTGCTTCACCATCAGGCTGCAGTGGGGACTGAGGTCCACTTCCTTGTTTGGGGAGCAGAGAGGATCTTCTCCATCTGGGGCATGACCAGGAGTGGGATTCTTAATGAGCAGAATCCACAAGTCTCCCTAGGAGAGCTGGTCAGATGGAGTGAATTTAGAGAGGTAAGAGAAAGAGCAAAGGAGAGGAGAAGGCCCCGAAGGTGTTATGCGGGAAAAAACGAGGCAAGTGAGTCTATATCCAACGCACAGCAACTGTTTTGCAGGTTGTGCAAACTAATAGTAGATACATGAGGTTGGTCTTGGCACAGAGCAAGTACTCAGTAAATCGTCACTGGGTGAGGTCTGATCATGGAAACTTGGGGCGGGCAGAGAAGTAGGTGCTAAAAGATTTAAGGGGATGAATTAGTTTCAAGCGTAGTGAAGCATTTATATTTTGAATTGATCTGCCAGTTATAAATCTTTTTTTGTGTGTGTCTGTGTATGTGTGTGTGAAGTAGGATCTTATTGGTAGCATGCTCTTTTGTTCTGCTGTGGTCATCATATGGACCACTTCCTAATTCAGGACTCTGAAGTATTTCCTGTTTTGGAGGCCAAGCCAGAGGCTGATCTCCCTGCGGGGCATCACCGCTTCTGTGAGAGGCCACCTTTCCCTCCTCCTGTTTCCTGAATCCCTGTTTCCTCCAGTTTCATTCAGCAAGGATGGGGACCATCGTGTGAAATAATGGACGTCTGCTGCTGCCTGCCGAAGTTCACTGAAGCCCTAAGCTTCTGTTGCTGCCATCACCCCAAGTCTCCCTGTGGGATCCCATTTCTGCTTTTTGGGATCCCCACCTTACTGCTGCGAGTCCCACAGACTACCATGGTGGAACAGAAGAGTCCCAGCAACTGCTTCCTGATGTCCTGAGTTGGAAATTGCCATGTTTTTATTTCAAAAGCAGCATTTAACGTGGTGGTGAGATTTCATGGTGCTCTTAATGGACTGCTACACTCCAGGCACAAAATGAGTTAAGGAAGCATTCTGGGAGTTGGCTCAGAATCTAACCACAATGTTTCTAGGGCAAATTGACTCCTAATTTGGCAATAATCAACTTAGAAATGACTTTTAGAATCAAGATATATTCACTGAGAGCTAACCAAACTATTTTAGCTTTTGCACAAAACTCAGATGGTTGTAACTTGTTTGAATTAGGGCCTTCAAATAAAGGAGATTGAATACATCCTATGCAACAGGCTTGCCCTCATCACAGGCCAGTTTGCCCAGAGAGAAAGAGGCAATAAAGTCTGATATTCTGGTGGTACTAACACCTTCTGGATGTTTGTAGAAGGAACAACCTTGGGCCAAATGAACAAGAAAAAAGGAAGTTCCCGAACCACTTGCAAAGGGTTGAGGCTGAGGAACAGATGTCTCTGGGTTGCCCAGACGTCTGCCACATGGCCCAGCGGTGCTCCTGCTGCCGAAACCCCAAGTCTACAACTCAGGGTGGTCTGGAAAGGAAGGATTGTTTTCCTGAGAGTGGTTTCAAGAATGTAGCTCCTCACCTAATAAAAGGAATGTGCAATGATTAACTGAGTCTAATATTAGCATCTGCAAAATAAAGAGCAATTGGGCCTGCCATGAAAGAGAACAAACCTCTCATGCACCCACTGCCAGGTAAAATCTGTTCTTTTTCAGTCATAAATCTTTCTTGGAAGCTGAGAGAAGGATTCCACTTCCGTCAGAAACTGTTGGGTGAAGCAGAGAGAAGGAACATGATGTTTTGGAGATGAAAACATCTCAAGTTTAAAGCTCTTGTCTCCTCTACCTGTTTTGCTGATTGCTTCTGATTGTGTCCTTGACTTGGCTATGCCTTTCATTGTTTTTCCTAGGATGGAGTGGCATTGGGGAAAGGTCTGGGTGGGCCATTTGCTTCTGGCTTTAGCTTCAGTCAGAAGACTAGCATGTGACATGGAATCTCACTGTATCCAAGGTGTGCCTGGGTTAAGATTCTCTGAATACCAAACCTTTGATAACTGCAAAGAATATATTATAGAAATTTTAGCTATAAGAGACCTCAAAGTTCCCATGTCTGATATCATATAATAAATTCTTTAGTGGTAATGTCTCCTACATCAGTGGTCCCCAAACTTTAGTATGCATCAGAAGCAGCTGGAGAACTTGCTAAAACACAGATTGCTAGCCCAGTAAGTCTTGGGGGGAACCCAAGGACATGCATTTCTAGCAAGTTCTCAGGGGATGCTAACACTGTGGAGACCATACTTTGAGAACCACTGCCCTACATCAAAGGGTTTCCTGAAGACAAATTAAATAATATAAGTAAAGTGGTTACTACTAATCTGAATCTCTGGTTCAGCAAGAGTGGTAACCTTATAGGAGAAACAAGTCAATTCAATTTCATCTCAGTTACTGGTGTTCTTGAGTTTAAGAAGACCATAAAGTCTATAATATCTCATCACTTGGTAGCTACTTCACTCAGGCTGGCTAATCAAAGTGCTTTGCTCCCTAGATGTAACGATAGGTCCAGATCCCAGCAGGACAACTGAGAACCCTTGGGGTGGGGGAGATGAACATGAGATCTACGAAGGAGAGACTCTCCCTATTCCCAACTTGGTGAGCACTAAGAAACCTGGTGTTCCTGGCGCTCACAGCTGAACTTGAAACTTCTGGGAGGCCCGTTTGTTTCCACATGGTGATAGTCTGCCTGGGCATGAAGCCAACTCAGAGGAAGGCAAGGCCAAACTTTGGAGGGCTAGAGGGCAGGGAGTTGATGTCATCTTTTGAATCCAGAGCTTCATCATGCCTTGAAACCAGAGTCTGTCATCTCCTTGGACTTTATATTTAATTCAACTTTCCCTGTGAATATCTTGACCTAAGAACTTGGGGACATTTATATTAATGACTTTTTTCATATTGTAAAAGTAAGACATACACCTCCAAATCTGAGCTTAGTAGAACTGTGTCATGCAGAAAGTTAAAGTCTCTTTTGATTACCTCCACTTCCTTGAAAATCACTATACATGGCTCTGTGCATATTCCTTCAGATTTTTCCATCAATATACTGATGAAGTGGGATGTTAACTGAGAATTTTCTTGATGTCTCAGTTTTCCTAGAGGCTCATAAAATCAAGAATGCAACAACAGATGTGAATGCCTGTATTCTAAAGTAAGGCTATCAGACTGTTTTTGGTGGACTTGCAAAGTGAGTGATCCAAATTTGCTATTATTAGCTCATATAAGAGGTTATATATATATTTAAAAGGCTATAGATTAATGAGGAGATTGACAAGATTAGCAGAAGCACATCCCTGGAGAAGATTTTCGCATGATGGGGATAACCCCTGTCCTGGGGTAGGGGGCAGAGAGTACTCCCTTTCACCCTAAGCCAAAAGGAGGAGGGGACTTCAAGAAAATCACACAGACGACCTTTAACACATCCACTGGAATTTGGGGCATCAGTACCTGGTATCTCATTCATTCCTCATTCTTACCTGCAGGGCAGCAGAGGAAAGAGCAAGACTGAACACATAATTTGATTTGATTTGATTTGACTTGATTTCCTGTCTGCCAACTGTTTCCAATTTGGAACCGTTGCAAAATGTGAACTCATGCAGGCAGAATGCATCTATCTGGTTTGGTTGACACTAGGGAAAGTTTCCTCTATCACATTCAATCATATATTTCTCCTTCAAACCCATGGTCTTTCTTTTCTCTTGAGTCATTGCTCCTATCTTGGGTTGTTTCCACTCAACTCTCAGGCACAGCACAAATGGGGGCATAATTGTGTGAAGAGATCTTGTGAGACCAGCTACACGTATGTTGACTTCAGTGTTGAGTGCACAGACATTGGAAGTCTTTACAATAGTATCCAGGTCATTCGAAGAGTTGACTCATTGGAAAAGACTCTGATGCTGGGAGGGATTGGGGGCAGGAGGAGAAGGGGACAACAGAGGATGAGATGGCTGGATGGCATCACTGACTCGATGGACGTGAATCTGAGTGAACTTTGGGAGCTGGTGATGGGCAGGGAGGCCTGGAGTGCTGCGACTCTTGGGGTCGCAAAGAGTCGGACACGACTGAACGACTGAACTGAACTGATGTACAAGCCTCCAGGTGGCGCTAGTGGTAAAGAACCTGCCTGCCAATACAGGAGACGAAAGAGACTCGGGTTTGATCCTTGGGTCTGGAAGATACCTTAGAGGGGGGCATGGCAACCCTCTGCAGTATTCTTGTCTGGAGAATCTCATGGACAGAGGAGGCTGGTGGGCTACAGTCCATAGGGTCACAAAGAGCTGGACACGACTGAAGTGACTGAGCGTGCATGCACGCAGGTACATACCAGTTCACATCAGAAATTTCGGCAACTATCATTCTTTTTCTGCCCTCTATATCACCTTTCCATCCTTGGTTTCTTCTCTTTGTACCCACATGTACCCAACTGTAGAAAGTTTTGAATTCTGCTTCTTATATTTCCCTTCACTGAATCCCCTCTTTCCTGAGCATCTAGGCTTTAGGTTCAACTCCCTTATGAGTACTGCAAGAATGCTGTTTATAACAACCATTTGTCAACTTTAATAAGTGTGTTTTTGATCTCATTTCCTCCTCAGAACACCCCTGTAGGTGTTACCATCTCCATTCTGAAGACAGGAAAATGGAGGCTCAGAAGGATTGAGTGATATGCCCAGCATCACACAGCAAATTAGCAGTGGAGGTAGGGCAAGAATTCAGATTTTCCTGGCTTGCAAGGTCTCTGTTCTTTTTCTTACAACCCTATCTCCTCAGTCGTGTACTTCTTGAAGCCACAGGACTACATTCTGGTCCACAGGCTTCAACTATTTCCCTCTTATAGCTCCATCATTTCTCCTCAAATTCTTTAGAGTTCCTTAAGAACTCTTTCAGAAATCTCTAATACAAAGAGTTAGATTTCAAGTAGACTCACCCTGGTCAGACTGAGGTACGGTGATCTACAAAGGAAATTGGAGGAACAAATTGTTTCTGCTGATCAACCCAACTTGAATTTTTGAGATTTCTGTTCAACTAACTTTTCTTCATAGGTTTCTTTCTTTTTTTTTTTTTTAATATGTTTCTTTCTGGGCAGAACAGAGTTGAAATCCCCATTTATAAGATGGAGGAGATTTCTTAAAAACTAAGACTTTTCTGAAGAATAAGAACTTGAGCAAAAATCTGAAAAAAGTTGGTAAGTTAAAATATTCACTCAAAATTCCTTGTTTCATTCTTACCTTGTGTATGTGTAACATATTTACTTTTCCTCTTCCCGTATTGATGCCAGTCATTGACTCGATGGACATGAGTGTGAGCAAGCTTTGGGAGCTGGTGATTGATAGGGAAGCCTGGTACACTCCATCCATGGGGTTGCAGAGGCAGACATGACTGAGCGACTGAACTCAACTGAACTTCCCATGTTACTCTTGGCTAGCATCTTTAATGAAATCTTTGTTGTACATAATTGTGTTTTGGTAACTCTTCAGGTAAAAAGAAACAAAAGGATGATGTTTATTAATATTACTTGCTTTTGATAGCATATTATTTAAAAATAGTTGACACTGTTATAATGGAAATAAAGAATTAAAAGGGCTATTTTTGCTTGTACATAACTGCTTGAGCAGATCCCAAGTCATTTGTACAGCTGATTTCAGAATTTAAGTCTGTCGTTTTAAAAAATACACTTTCAAGTATGTTAGTTTTTATCTTAATCTGTTTAAATACTAGGCTTCCTGGTTTACATGTTCACTGAAAGTGGTTTGGATTAACAGTATTTATTCTTGGTTCTTGGAGAAAAAATAACATAACCTCTTAATTTCATATGTCCGAAAACATGAGTCTCAAAACATCCTTTACAGTAAATGTTTACATACATAACCTCACTTGACCTTCAAAACAACACAGTGAAAAATTATCATTATTTACAAGGTAAGAAGTCTGAAGTTCAGAGCCCCTCATCCTGTAAACATTGATTAAGCTTTACAGGGTCTAGGAGAGGAGAGGTTCAGTGAGGTTGTTTGACCCAATCTGCAAGCTTAAGAGGGATGTTCATTCTGGCTACTTTTAAGTGGGGATTTTGTCTATGGAAACAGGGTCTGTCTTTGTCCCTGATGCCAACTTTAACCTTTAATTCCTCTTCTATCTTTCTCAAAAAGCCACATTGCTGTCATTTCAGAAACTGTGATGGGTACTCGGAGGTCCTGGGAGATGGCAAGCTGGTAGGATTGCCAGATACAATATAGGACACCACGTTACATTCGAATTTCAAGTAAACAATGAATCATTTTCGATATAAGTATGTCCTGTACAATATTGGAACATACTTATACAAAGAAAATTTCATTGCTTATCTGAAGTTCAATTTCAACTGAATATGCTGTATTTTTAATGTCCTAAATCTAGCAAGCCCCACAAGCCAGCTTCCAAGGTAAGAAGCAGTTGGAGGCATAGTCCAAGCTTTAAGGATAGTGAATCCATGCAAGGTAGACAAATGTAGACACTAAAGCAAGACTTGGTTGCTTGGGTTCATGTTCTGGTTCCACTGCTTACTAGCTTAGTTCACTTATAAAAAAGTTTTTGTTTCTTTTTTAATGTGGACTATTTTCTTAAAGTCTTCATTGAATTTTTGTTATAATATTGCTTCTATTTTATGAGCTTTTCTTTCTTTCTTTCTTTTTAGCCACAAGGCATGTGGGATATTAGCTCCTCAACCAGGGATTGAACCCACACCCCCTGCATTGGAAGGCAAAGTCTCAACCAACGGACTTTCAAGGAAGTCCCTTAGTTCATGTTCTTGAGTCTCAGTTTCCTCCTCTGCAAAACAGCAGGTAACAGTCACTATTTCCTTAGGACTGTTGGAAGAATTAAATAATCTAGGGAACCTTTCACACGAAAAGTGCTCAATAAACCTTGTGTTAATATTTTTACATTACTCTTGTTTTCAGAGAACACAGTGATGATAATCCTTTCAATTATCCATAATATATCTTTATATCTGTCTATATTGTATTTACATCAATATTTATATTCAGAGTTTCAAAATGGCCAGGACACTTGTATGTAGTAACTGCACTGTTTGGTGAATCTCCTTAAAAACATTTTTTCTCCATTTGTATAGTGTCTTGTATTCAGTTGTCTACATTTATTATTGCTGATTTCAACTCTGGTTTAAGAAAAAGAAAAAGGGAAGCATTTCAATTTAAAATATTTTAACATACATATGTTTAACTTAATTTTCTGTTAGCTTCAACATAATATTTATCTTTTTAATGTATACTATATTTATAAACTTTTAATATATTCATAGTTTTATCTGCCAATTAAAAGCTCTTCTTCATTACATATTAAATTTCCTAAATTTAGATATTAATTAGGAAGCAATTTTGGTAAAAATGCCACTATTATGTGCTCTGAATACTGCAAGTATTTCAGTTTCATAGAATGTCATTCTCTTGTGTGTTTCTGTGTATATATATATTTCTGAATTTGAGTCTTTATCTTTTCATTCATGACTATGATATAATTCTGCCTAAAACTCATAAATTAAGGAATAGCTATGAATGAGGATGAGAGGATAGGGTGGGAGACTTCAACTTATATAAGCTGTTTGAATTTTCCTGACCCTTTCAGAAAGTCTGGTGACAACTATGTACCTGTCACTGTGCCAAGCATTGTGGGATCATGCAGAACTGCAGAAAATCCAGGGGGTTTATAATTTTTTTGAGGGTGAAAAGATGGGGGGATTAAAATACATAAAAGTAACCACGGTAAAAGCAGCAAGTGAGACAGGACTTAGGATGAATACTGATAATGAAGGTATGAGGCCAGATGCATTTGCCCGATTACAATAACAAGTGATGGATCCAACTACAACATTTCGCAATGATGACTCGAGGTAGGATACTTTCCTGATGAGGTTTAATTTTTCTTTCCCTTCTGTTTTTTTCTCTCCTTTTTCCCCTCTCCTTTCCTTTTCTGAATGCAGACTCGCTCATTAAGATCAACATGAAGGGTGACATTTAAAATAGTGTCTGCTGCATGACATCACTAAACAGCATGCTTTAACTTAAAAAATGTTGGTTTTTAAAAATTGAGAAGTAATCCCCACCTCATCCCCCATGCCTAAGCATATATAGTCAACCTATTGATGGATTTGCTGGAAGTCACCACACTTCATCAGAGTAATCTGTCGGTATGCAGCCAGAGGCCCAGTAATGTTTCTACCTTTGTGTCAGTAATCCTACATGTGAGCAACTAGTTTAAGAGAACAATACAGGGAAGAGTCAGTTCTATACACATGAGTGCAGGTACCCTCTGTTTATCTAAATCCATATGTTTAGAGAAGCTTGTAATTTTTAGCTTCACATCTATATTTCCCATATTAGAAGGAAACAGGGCTGGCTTCCTGAGTTGGTGCCCAGTGCAGTTATGCAAGGTCCTGCATTCTCACGTGGGCTCTGGCTTGGAGTTTACTGCTCTGCGGTCATCATTATTATTTATTTATTTTTTTGCTTTCTGGACTTTAATTTTTATTACAACAAAAATTGTATAAAATAACTGAAATTTTTTACCCTTGAGCAGCATCTCCCAATTTCCTCCTCCCCCTAAGACCCTTGAAACCTGCATTTTATTCTTTGTTTCTATTCTATAAGTTTGACTATTTTAGAGTCCTTGAAACTATTTGACTATTTTAGATTCCAAGTTGCTACAGACTGAATGTTTCTGTCCTGCTAAAATTCTTATATCGAAACTCAACTCCACAAAGTGATGGTGTTAGGAGGAGAGGCTTTGGGGACATAGTTAAGATTAGATGAGGTCATGATTGGTAGCCCAAGTGTGTGTGTTTGAGGCACATGAGGCCAAACAAATCAAAACATTGGAGTTTGGAGCAGGGCCAAGCACGGAGATGGGTGCCTCATGCTCTAAACAACCTCAAGCTCCCCAGAGGGTTTCGGTTAGGCATTTCCATTTTATTTTATTTTTTAAAAATTAATTAATTTATTTTAATTGGAGGCTAATTATTTTACAATATTGTAGTGGTTTTTGCCATACATTGACATGAATCAGCCATGGGTATACACGTGTCCCCTATCCTGAGCCCCCCTCCCACCTCCCTCCCCATCCAGCCCTGAGCACCCTGTCTCATGNCTCCTGATCTTGAAAATGGAGTAGCTCCTCTAGGCCCTCCTGCGCCTGCGCAGCCACTGCTCCTTGGATGTGGAGTTACTCCTCAGCTTTACCAAGAAGTTATTCTAGATAAAATCAGATAAAAGCAAAAAACCCCTTAGCTTCAGATCCAGGCAGCAGAAATCCTGCTAGGAAGACAAGAAAGAACACAGAGCTCAGGGCATTCCTGTGGGCAGAGTGGATGGCTTTTCCCACACTGGTAAGAAAGGGTCTTCAACTCTTGGCCCTAGGAGTTATTGCCCTTCTGGGGTGTGTGTGTGTGTAAGAGGGAGATGTGGGAGTCAGGGCTTCCTGAGTCACTNCTGCTAGGAAGACAAGAAAGAACACAGAGCTCAGGGCATTCCTGTGGGCAGAGTGGATGGCTTTTCCCACACTGGTAAGAAAGGGTCTTCAACTCTTGGCCCTAGGAGTTATTGCCCTTCTGGGGTGTGTGTGTGTGTAAGAGGGAGATGTGGGAGTCAGGGCTTCCTGAGTCACTTTCTGTAATCTTTCTTGTGGTTTGCCTCTTTGTTTCCCTTTTTCTTCCATTTAGAGGAATTATTCCATTATTCGACATGAGACTTTTCCCAGAGCATCAGCTGTTGTGTGTGAAGATTTTTCTTCAAAGAACAAAAGAGAACTAAGGTAGATTCCACAGGCCGGACAGACCCATCAATCTTGCCTGTAATTGAGTCTGCCATTGGTGAGTAGCCACTTGGGAGGAAATTGCTCACCCATGTGGAGTGAATGAACTCTTTCAGGGCGCAGGGCTCCACAGAGGGCTGCACTGTGGCCTCCTGCCAGACAGAGTCCTCGCGGTGCCTGGCTCAACTACACGCTTAGGTACAGACCAGGGAGCAATTTGTTCCTCTGGCCCTGCAGATAAGCGTCTGTTTGCTTTCCCTCTTCCTGGTCCTTCCTGGTTTAACAGCGCCGAGGTCCCTTTTCAGAGGTCTTGACATTTAAATGCATGAGGGCTTTTGGTGGTGAGAATAAAAAAGTGGACCTGCCAAGAGCTTGGAGTCCCTTTGTTTGACAGAGGGAGAAGCAAGCAACAGTAGCTTTATGACATCAGAGTGAAAGCTGATGAGGCCATTCCTCCTTCCAGTCAATTAATCTCTGGTTTATTTGAAGCCAACTCTTTAATAAAGAAATGCCAGCTTCATTGGTGGTTTCTCCATAATTGTTCTAAACCACTGACTTTACTTTTTCTTTCCTCTAACATATTCCAAATAAAGCCTTGTTGCAAGAGAGCTTGAGTTACCCATCTCAATCAACAATGTGAGATCACCTCTTTCATCTGTCAGAGGTGTTGGAGATAAGTAAATTGATAAGGAAGTGGAATTCCTGTGTTTATACTTCAGAGCATTTAACTAAGAGAACATTTAGCTGCCATTTCTTCCTGTTTTGAAAGAACCCCTTGCTTAGGGGCCAGTGACTGAGTTCACAAAATTCTACACAAAATCCTTCAAGAGAAAAGTACTTTCCTCCTCTTGAATGAATTCCATGGCACAAAAGCCTTTGTGCTTCTTAGCTATTTGAAATGGCATGATACCTTGGAGAAGACAGTAAAAATCTCCCAATGATCTTTATGAAACAGCAGCTATAATGGAACTGTGCTGTGGTATGTGCTGTGTCGTTCAGTCATGTCTGACTCTTTGTGACCTCATGGACTATAGTCCACCAGACTCCTCTGTCCTTGGGGATTCTCCAGGCAAGAATACTGGAGTGGGTAGCCTATCCCTTCTCCAGGGGAACTTCCCAACCCAGGAATTGAACTGTGGTCTCCTGTATTGCAAGTGGATTCTTTATTAGTTGAGCTACCAGTGAAGCCCATAATAGAACTACGGTAGAGCAAACAGCTTTGTGTAAGATACACTTAGACTTTCAAGGCCCGTTCATTAGAAAGAATAGAGGATAATGCTCTTTTCTGGATGTTAAGGGACCAGACCGGAGCCATGACAGGCTCCACAGGCTACACCAGGCCTACGTTTCGGGCTCTTGCAAACCTGAGTCATAATTCTAGGAAACCCCACCTTGGGAAAGTCCCACTTGCGCCAAACTCAAGCCAATCAGGATTGGGATTTTGATTTAAACCAGAGCCAATGAGATTTTGTGATTTGAAAATCCCGCATGCATGTACGGCTTAGCCAATCATTACACGCCAGCTATGCTGTTGCAGAGACATAGAACCGCCTGTATAAAAGCAGTTGTAAATCAGAGCTTGGGGCTCTCGTGAAGACTCCACTGTGTTGGATGAGACCTGAGCCCTAGCTCGAGCTAGCAATAAAACCCCTTTATGCTTTTGCATTACTGTGGACATCTTATTCTCTCAGTTTTGGGGATTTGGACCTCGGGCATAACACTGGAGAGGACTGAGCTAAAGGTGACATCTTTATATTGGGGACACTGTGAAGAGTATAAGAAGTCGGATCACAAAGATGAGTTAATAATTTAGCTGTAGACAAGATTGTTGAAAAATAACCCCAAAACATGTTGCTCTAAATCTCTCAGCAGTAATCAGCTTAGATTATAGTCTTGTGTTGACTTGTTGACCTCTCCCACTTGCCGAAGTCCTCTAAGCTGAGTATTTGGAACAAATATAATCCTTAAAGGCTTAGTAAGAGAAAGAATGAATAAAAAGACTCATTTCTATATGTTATGAGGTATAGAATAAGGAGAAGCAGTCAGGGCGTGGTGACACCCAGAGCAAAGCACTTGATTCGTTCTTATTGCCTTTGCCTCCAACAAGCCAGGATGAAAACATTCAAGGAGAAAAGCACTCCCTGAAGGGAAGGACGTATTGGCAGCACCCTGCTTGTCTTAAGCAACCTTAAACAATGTACAGCTCTTGACAGATGAGCTAGGAATTTGGAGTGTATATGCCCCTGGGAAATCAGCCAAAACTCTGCATGGCTATATATTTTAAATCTATAGCAACAGCACTGAGGAACTGAGGTTTTTCTCAACTCTGACCCTCATAGGGCTCCTCCCTGGCCAAAGCTGCTTTCCCTTTCCCCTGGTGTTCTCATTTCACTCCCTGGAAGGGAGCAAAATGTTCCACTGGAATTTTATCTTTTAATTTCTGCAGGCAGTGAGCAGAGCTCAAGGGCATGTCTAGGGAAATAGAAGGACCCAAGTGTGTAGCCTCTTTCTTATAGTGACAAACATTTAACACTTCAGTGGTCTAAATCAAGCACGTTTAACTTGGGGCCTTAGTCTAACGAGGAAAGAAAAAACATGTTTTGACAAATTTTACATGGTTCAAGTAAAATAAAGCCTGTTAACCAGAATTAAAGGCCACAGTCAACCGTCTTAGTATATCTAAACTGTCATCTAAATAGACGCTTGAGGTGACGTAGGTGTCTGGAGTAATGCTCTTTCTCAGCCCAACTTGACATGACAGGGATGCTTATCAAGAAATGTAACTCCTGTCAGGCATGAACATGTTCAGTGGCCTCCTTCAGTGCTGAGCTTGACTCTGTCACAGCACAGGACTGTGCTTGCATGTCTGGTTTACTGGAAGATCATTTTGTGTCTGACAGCTGCTACGGTAGCTAACTTCTTTCTGATTCCTCAGGGGCAGATTAAGTTGTCTCACTTGCTTTTGCCTCATATAGAGAAAAGCACAGTTTTATGGGCGTGGTGAAAGAGCAAAAGCCTGAGGCTCTGAAATCCTTCCCTCCTGGGCATCTCAGGTGAGGCTGATTTGCACTCCTGACCTGAAACAGAATGGGAATGGTGGTTCCTCCAGAATCATCAGTTCCTTCTGAGTTTCTACTAGCCTCGTCCAGCATCCAAACCCTAGGGCTGAAACAGGATCTGTGTTTGCAGATGAGGCATTGTTAGAAGATGAAAGGGGCAGTCAGGTTCACCACCTGACAGCCTTGACTACGAGCCAGGTTAAGAGGTCTGCTTGGGGAGTTAACAGACCTCGGGGCAGGGCCTACTCTTATTTATTGAGTGTATGTATTACTGGGTTTTTAGCAGGAAACAGAAAAGTGAAAGTGTTAAGTCACTCAGTCATGTCCAGCTCTTTGTGACCCCATGGTCTGTCCATGCAATTCTCCAGGCAAGAGTATTGGAGTGGGTTGCCATTCCATTCTCCAGGGGATCTTCCCGACCCAGGGATCGAACCCAGGTCTTGCGCATTGCCGGCAGATTCTTTACCACTGAGCCACCAGGGAAGCCCTTAGCAGGAAATAGAAGACACATTCAAATCAGGTGATTTGAGGAGAGTTCAATAAAAGGACTATTTACAAAGCAAGAGCCAAGTTCAAGGAAAATAACTGTCATATTTGGGGCTATTGACATGTTACCATCTCTAGGACAGAAGGAGAGAGGGAAGGGGCCATGTCTGGAATACAGAGGATGATTCAGAGGGTAAGGGATACGCCTGCAATGCAGGAGACCTGGATTCTATCCCTGGGTTGGAAAGATCAGCTGGAGAAGAGAATGGCAACCCACTGTAGTATTCTTGCCTGGAGAATCCCATGGACAGAGGAGTCTGGTGGGCTATAATCCATGGGGTCACACAAAATTGGACACTACTGAGCAACCAACACTAACACTCACTGGCAAGGAAGTATGTTGGCTAGAGGGACAGAGCTCATTCGCTGAGATCTGGTAGGAAGGGAGTAGGAGAAATAAAGACAAATGGCCCACTCTCTGTTGCCTGCCCCCGCCTCCCAGGTTCGCGTTGGCTGAGCCCAATGAGAAGCCAGAATCCCAGGGGTTGGTTGCTGCAGGCCAAGGGCTTTTCAGGCACAGTGGGCAGAGTGGAAGAAGAGGGTGGAGAAGGGCGGAGAATGGTCTAAAGTGGTGAATGGAAGAAACTGGGCACAGGGACCATGGAAAGACTTGAGTTTAAGTAATTTGCCTCCCCCCTTGCGAAGGGAGCTCCACTGAGTCCACTGAATCGGTAAAATACGTTAAAAAAATGATTTGTAAGTGGTGAACTGAAATATAGTTTAATTGAAAATGTTTACTCATTGTTTCCAAGAGTAGGTTATCAAATCATTGAACCCGTGTCCAGATCTGGGAAGAGTTGCAGGAGACAGTGATGCTGATTCAGTAGCAGAAAATCACTCGCGTGCCTGCTGGCCATACTGCATTTTGATTAATTAGTCGCTGTGGGTTGGAAAGGTCAGCTTTCAGAGTTGTGACCTTGTGACCTGAAATTTCAGCTCTTTTTCAGTTTATACATAAGCATGTAGCACATTTTCTTCTGTGAGGGGCTTTAGAATTATAAACCACAAGTGTAGCATTATTGGGAAGAATGTTGTCACTTACTTATTTGCTTAATACTCATTAAAAACAATCTATGTCATAGCTTTGCTACTCTTACCATAGCTTTCCTCTCCTTCCCAGTAGAAGTTGGCAGGCTTTCAAATCTTGAGTAAAGAAAATGTGTGCAGGCTCAATATCATTTGTGGGAAAAGAATACATAAAAAGTTGATTTTTTTTTTAAAGGTGTTTTTTTTTTCTTGAAGGCTTATCACCCTAACTTAAAAAAAAAAAGCTCTTTATTTGGTTGCGCTGGGTCTTAGTTGTGGCATGTGAGATCATCTATCTTTGTTGCAGCATGCAAGAATTTTTCGTTGTGGCATGTGGGGTCTAGTTCCCTGACCAGGGATCAAATCTGGACCCCCTGCATTGGGAGACCAGAGTCTTAGCTACTGGACCACCAGGGAAGTCCCTGAATTTTGTTTTTTAAAACTAATGATTCTCTCATTTATTTTTTATTATATTTAAATTTTAACTCTATTATTTGCTTGTGTATATGTGTGTGGATACACAAGACCTAAAAAGCTGGAGAGTCTGAACTTCCTGTGTGTGTGTGCTTAGTTGTGTTCTCGACTCTGCAACACCATGAACTATAGCCCACCTAGGGCCTTTGTCCATGGGATTTCCCAGGAAAGAATACTGGAAAGGGTTGCCGTTTCCTTCTCCAGCAGATCTTCCTGACCCAGGGATTGAACACCATGTCATGAGTCTCCTGCATTCACAGGCGGATTTTTTACCACTGAGACACCAATTTCCCGAGTCTCTTAGTACTGAGGAATGTGTGCTTCTAAAGCAGCTTCGTCATTTAATTTCCTTTTCTTTCTCCTCCTCCTCTCCTTCCCCTCCTCTCTTCTTTCATTCTCTTCTCCACCCCTGCTCCTTCCTTGTTCCACACAGTCAAGCATGAGCACATTCATTTAATACCAATTTACATCTACCAGGTACTTTTCTAGGCTCGAGAGATACAGCAATGAACAAGTGAGAAAAACTACTGCTTATATTCCAGTGTGGGAGATAGACGATAAATATACGAGTACATGTGAGATGCTGGCAACTGCTTGGGAGAAAAATAAATGAAAAAAGGGAAATAGGGAGAGATGAGCTGCATTTTTTCAAGAAGTGATCAAGGATCTTTCATATTGAACAGCATAGAGAACACTAAACCAATGTAAGATGAACTTATACGTGTATTAATATTGCAAACAGAAGCAATTTTGGTTCTTAATCCTTTAACAAAGACCTCTGATAACTCAGTGAGGTTCTCTGAGTCCTGTATTTCCCACCTGCAAAGTAACAGCAGTGGAGTGGGAGTAGGGAGGTAGCAGTGCTCTGACTACAGGGAGATGAACCTAGTGCCATATGCAAACACCACATTCAAAATCACAGCCAGTTCTCTTGGCACCACTGTCAACATACCTCCAGAATCAGATCACTGCTCCCATGGCCTTGCGACCACCTTGGTCTGAAGCACCGTCATGTCCAGTCCGGTTTATTACAATAAACAATTAATAGCCTCCCAGCTCCTAACTCGAGGTGCATCAGCTAGAGTGAGCCTTGGAAGAGCTGGATCTTGTTGGTTCAAACCCTGCATTGGCTTGCAAAGTCCTCTCGGTGGCTGAGACCCGCTCTGACCTTCTCACACCCTGCCCTCACTCACTCCGCTCTGGCCACACTGGCGTCTTCATTCTTTCTTGAATGTCAAGAATTGTCTGCTTTTTAGGCCTTCATTTTATCTTCCCTCTGTCTGGAATACTTCCCTTGACTTAAACACTTCACTATCAGCCTCATCTTTGCTCAGTTCTCTTCTTTTCACGAAGCCTAGGTTGCCTACCCTAATGCAGCTTCTCAACTCTCCCCTTCACCTTGACCCCCATCTCTGGCTTGACTTTCTTCTTGGCTTCATAGTACTCACATATGATAGCATTTTTAATTAAACATAAATAACATAAATAATTGCCTTAGTATATTTATGTGTATTGCCACTTGCTGGAAGTAACTCCATGCTGCTGCTGCTGCTAAGTCACTTTAGTCGTGTCTGACTCTGTGGGACCCCATAGACAGCAGCCCACCAGGCTCTGTTGTCCCTGAGATTCTCCAGGAAAGAACACTGGAGTAGGTTGCCATTTCCTTCTCCAATGCATGAAAGTGAAAAGTGAAAGTGAAGCCGCTCAGTCGTGTCTGACCCTCAGCGACCCCATGAAGGTGGCCCATATGTCAGGAACAGTGCATGGTCCCGAGCAGATGCTCAATAAGTATTTGTTTAGAAATAATTAATGCCATACTTTATGTGGGGAGATTAAATACACATACCAAAAAACAGAGAACAAGTCAATGCAAACTATAATCAAACTCTAAAAATTGTCATCTATCTATCTATCTATCTAGATATATATATGCTTTACCTAACTCCTTATTTTTCTTGGTTCAAATCACTTTTCCCCACATTCTTTGGTCATATCCTACTGCTATGGAATGAACGTTTGTGACCCCCTGCCAGATTCATATGTTGAAGCCCTAGCATGAAGTGTGGCTATATTTGGAGAAGGTGCCTCTAAAGAAGTGATTAAGGTTAAACAAGCTCATAAAGGTCATAATCCCATTGGATTGGCCCTTGTAAGAAGTGACAGCAGAGAACTTGCTCTTTCTTTCCATTCTTGCTCAAGCACCCAGCAAAGGTCATGTGAGCACTCATCAAGAAAGCTACAAGCCAGGAAGATTGACTTTATCTGGAACTAATCAGCCAGCACCTTGATCTAGCTTCTGGATTTGTGAGAAATAAATTCCTGTTCTTTAAGCTACCCAGTATATATGGTGCTTTGTTATGATGGCTGGAGCAGACTAATACACCTATCCATGTTCTTAGACTAATCTTAATCACTTTTGCTCCATTAAATCATTGCCAACAATGTTTGTCTATATAAATATCCATTTTCTGATTTTTGATAGCATTTTTAGATACATGAGAAATGTTGGGCTGGATGAAGCACAAGCTGGAATTAAGATTGCCGGGAGAAATATCAATAACCTCAGATATGCAGATGACACCAACCTTATGGCAGAAAGCAAAGAAGAACTAAAGGGCCTCTTGAAAGTGAAAAAGGAGAGTGAAAAGTTGGCTTAAAACTCAACATTCAGAAAACTAAGATCATGACATCTGGCCCCATCACTTCATGGCAAATAGATGGGGAAACAGTGGAAATAGTGGCAGACTTTATTTTGGGGGGCTCCAAAATCACTGCAGATGGTGACTGCAGCCATGAAATTAAAAGATGCTTACTCCTTGAAAGGAAAGTTATGACCAACCTAGACAGCAGGTTGGTCATAAAAAGCAGAGACATTACATTGCCAACAAAGGTCTGTCTAGTCAAGGCTCTGGTTTTTCCAGTGGTCATGTATGAATGTGAGAGTTGGACTATAAAGAAAGCTGAGCGCCAAAGAATTGATGCTTTTGAACTGTGGCGTTGGAGATGACCCTTGAGAGTCCCTTGGACTGCAAGGAGATCCAACCTGTCCATCCTAGAGGAGATCAGTCCTGATCTCCTCTCTTCCTCATTGGAAGGACTGATGTTGAAGCTGAAACTCCAATACTTTGGCCACTTGATGTGAAGAACTGACTCATTTGAAAAGACTCTGATGCTGAGAAAGATTGAAGGCAGGAGGAGAAGGGGATGACAGAGGATGTAATGGTTGGATGGCATCACTGACTCAGTGGACATGAGTTTGGGTAAACTCCAGGAGTTGGTAATGGACCAGGAGGCCTGGTGTGCTGTGGCCCATGGGGTCGCAAAAGGTCGGACACGACTGAGTGACTGAACTGAACTGAACTTATATACACGACAATATTTATTTGATTATAGTTTGCATTGACTTGTCCTCTGTTTTTTTTTTTTTTTTTTTTTGGTGTGTGTGTGTGCATTTAATCTCTCCACGTAATGTATAAGCTGTTTTGCTATGAGGGCAGAGGCTAAAACAAATGAAAGTTTACGGTGCCAAGTTCTCTTTGCGGAAAGTAACTGTGTCTCACTCATAGGGAGGATTACAGAATTATTTTATTGCCCAAGGTCACACAAATGGTCTTAACACAGAATCAGATCCAGTTTTCGTAAATCCTAGGTCAGGACTATTTTTGAGCAAGTACCATTTGGCACACCACAGAAAGGGCCCAAAAGGTAGACNAAGTTCTCTTTGCGGAAAGTAACTGTGTCTCACTCATAGGGAGGATTACAGAATTATTTTATTGCCCAAGGTCACACAAATGGTCTTAACACAGAATCAGATCCAGTTTTCGTAAATCCTAGGTCAGGACTCTATTTTTGAGCAAGTACCATTTGGCACACCACAGAAAGGACCTAAAAGGTAGACAACTGAATTTATAAATAAATGAGACTTTTATAAAAGTATATTTAGGGTAAAATGTAGTTTCTAAGGACACCAAAGCATGTCTTCCTAACATTAAACTAAGGAATGAGTCAAGATACAAGAAGTAAAATCCTGGATCTCATCTCATCTCTCAATTACACAAAAATGTCATGTACCCACTTTATGCTGTGTGAACAGTTGACAATGGGACTGAAATAATGAAGAAGAACAAGAAATAATGCCTTCATTGATCAAGCAGGCAGGCAACTGAATGGTATAGGAGGATAAACACATTTAGATAATTACCCTTGTGAAAAAAATAAGCCACAACCCTCTGATGAATAAGGTTATGGGAGAGGGGAGACTGTTGTCCTGACTTAATCAGAACTTCCTTTTCCTGGCTTTCCATAGCATGTTTTGTGTTTGGGTTCCCAGGTCAGCCTGGAAAAGTCTCTTCAACTCGAAACATTCCAATTTTAGAGTGAAAACTAGATCAAACTGAAAATAGCACTGTTTACTGCTGATGGTTAAGGAAAAAAACAAAAAGTTTCATTTGAGAAAGAGAAAATGGATACACATTCCTGTAGAAACTCTGGAGGAATTTTGGATATCCCTAAATCTTTGAACAGTGGTGTTGCTTACTGTGTCTACTTTTTACTTGTAAAGGCACAACTTTTGTTTCATTTGATAGGTACCTGCCTACTACTACTTTTTCACATATCAAACAAGTCAAGAAAAAAATGATTGGGAAAATTTTTTTTAACATGTTTAAAAGATTTTTTTAACTTGAAAATGGGCAAGAGGAAGCAAAGAGAAAGGGGTACAGAAAGTGTGGCTTAAGAAGACAGCATGCTTGATGCAAGTTATTATATATCAGATAGATAAACAAGATCCTACTGTATAGCACCGGGAACTATATTCACTATCCTGTGACAAACTATAGCAGAAAAGAATATGAAAAAATATATATGCATATATTACTGAGTAGTTGTGCAGTACAGCAGAAATTAACATGGCGTTGTAAATCAACTATACTTTGATAAAATTAATTGAAAAAAGAGAACATGCTTGATGAGTGTGCTGGAGATGTATAAAAGAAAGGAAGAGCTGAATGTGTGAATAATACGGCGCAAGCTGATGGGAAGAGCAATGATTTGGAGTCTAAATTGTCTTGTATTTACATTTTGGACTAATTGTAATTCTGGACAAATTGTTCCCTTTACTTCTATGACTTAATTTTTTTTCATCGGTAAAATGACAAAATCTTTGCCATATAGACGTGAAGAAGGAGCATTTCCAAACTCATTCTATAAAGCCAGTATTACCCTAATACCAAAACCAGACAAAGGCACCACAAATAAACAAAAAAAGAAATTCATCCCTGATGAACATAGATTAAAAAAAATCCTTAACAAAATATTAACAAACTGATTTCAGCAATACATCAAAAGCATCATATACCATTATCAAGTAGGATTTATTTCAGGGATACAAAGATGGTTCAACATCTGTAAATCAGTCATTCTGATAAACCATATCAACAAAGTGAAGTATAAAAATCATTTGATGATCCACAGACTTAGAGAATGAACTTCTTGCCGGGAGGGAGGAATGGATGAATGAGATGGTTAGGGCGTTTGGGATCAACATGTATACTCTGCTATATTTAAAATGGATAACCAACAAGGACCTACTGTATAGCACAGGGAACTCTGCTCAATGTTATGTGGCAGCCTGGGTGGGAGAGGAGTTTGCAAGAGAATGAATATATATAGGTATATGGCTGAGTACCTCTACTGTCTACCTGAAACTATCACAGCATTGTTAATTGGCTATGTGTATGTTAGTCTCTCAGTAAGGTCCAACTCTTTGTGACACTATGGACTGAAACTCACCAGGCTCTTCTGTCCATAGAATTTTCCAGGCAAGAATACTGGAGTGAGTTGTCATTCCCTTCTTCAGGGGATCTTCCCAATCCAGGGATCAAACCTGGGTCTTCTGCATTGTGGGCAGATTCTTTACTGTCTGAGCCAATAAAAAAAAAAAAAAAAAGAAAGAAATATAAAAAAATAAAGTGAATTTGTTGAAGGAGTAAAAAAAATGCTGAATCACTGTTATACACCTGAAACCTATATATTACGTCAACTATATTTCAATAAAAAATAAATAACCCCTCCCCCCCAAATAAAAAACCACTTAGTGGTTGAAAGAACAACAGGATTGGTGTGAGGATTAAAAGAGAGAATATAGCTGAAGCTGAGAGTAGGGGAATCCATAAAAGAGAATCATCATTAAGAGTACTGAGGGTGGGGACATATGTCATACCTATGGCTGATTCATGTTGATATATGACACAAACCAACACAACACTGAAAATCAATTTACCTTCCAATTAATTAAAGTACCGCTGCTGCAGCTGCTGTAAGCCAGCGGGGTAGGAGTATGCACAGGGGCAGCAGGGACAGAGCACTGCCTGGTTGTTGTCTGGCATGCACCGGAACACGGAGATGGGATGGGAGGGGGCCTGAGAGGAGAACTAAAGGGAGAGAGAGCACGCACATGTTGGGGACTATTCTTGTGTCACATGCCCAGGGTGGAAGGAAAAAAATGCATCAAAGAAGGTATTATACTGTGCTCTGTTCTGCAATGGAACTTTGCATAGCCTCAACTTATTTTCATTGAGAAAGTAGCGCAATATCTCTGGGATCTTTTATCTGCTAGCACTGCTGTGTTGATTGTGAATGTTCCAAAGAAATGAGGGTTATAGCTCCAGGGCACAGTCTCTGAGAAGCCTTGTGCAGTAGGGGAACAACAGAAGCATTGCTCCATGAAGCACTGTATCTAGTTATCGTTTCCCCAGGGGACTATTAGAACACAACCAAGTCACAATGATACTGTAGTAAACAGTAAAGGACCTTTTCACATCTTTTCTAGGAGCCATCTCAATCTTCGCTTTGTGTCCAGCTTGGCCAATCCATTGCCTTGCTACCCTAGGCTGACTTTTTCCTCTCTCTTTTCTTTTACCATGGAGATTTTCAGCTGGGCTTTTTTTTGAGTAGGGGTGGTAGTGAGAGAGGATATTAGGAAAGGGAGAGAAACTTTTTTGAAATACACATGCCAACTGACTGTCCAGATGGGCTTTGTGACCAGCACCCTGATGAGAGAAGTAGTTGATCACCTCTCCTGCTAATTTGCATCAGTCATGTCCGACTCTGTGCGACCCCATAGACGGCAGCCCACCAGGCTCCGCCGTCCCTGGGATTCTCCAGGCAAGAACACTGGAGTGCGTGGCCATTTCCTTCTCCACGATCACCTCTAGACCCTTTCTTTCCACAACTCACAGTCAAATCTCAATCTATTGACTGTTTCTTATACCTGTATATGTGGAAAGCTTCTCTTTGCATTGCTCATCATCTTTCCTCTGGTTGTAATCCAAAACCTTTAAAGAATCTCAGGGAGCCTGCTGCATTCATGGAAGGAAGTCTTTACTGACTATTTAAATTTCCGAGAGGTGACCATAAGAAACTTAAGAAAAAAACTTCATTGAAAAAGAAACGGAAGATTCTGTATGAACAAGAATCAATTTTCCAATTTTCTGCAGAAGCTAAACTTTATGAAAAAGAATGGAGAGTTAGCCCGTGACTTGGTGGTGTGATCAGCGCTCTTCTCTGGGATGGGCAAAAGACATCAACAGATACGGGACCTAAAGGGACCTGCCAGGCCCCAGGAACTCTGCATAGGGACCCGGAGTTATGAAAGTCTTCCTATTCACTATCATAGAGGTCCTACAGTCCGAGGCATTGCCTAGTTATTAAGATATTGTGTCCAAGGCAAGAAAAACCCACTGGGGTACTGAACAGAATATTCTAAGAATCTTTTAAGTCAACAGCTCAGCCACTTGACCATGAGGAATGTGCCCTCCCGAGGGATGCCTGGAGAAGACGGAATGTGCACCAACAGTGGGGCCTTACCTCATCCTCCTCCAGGCTCTGTGGGCCTTTGCTCTGCAACTGTGATAGCTGGACCTCCCAGCTTCCTGCGTCTGCTCTCTGCAAAACTGCCGAGTGCGCTAGACTCGCCTTCCAGTCTATCCGTTACAAACTCCATGACACCCTCCTGCTGCCCCCTGGCTGCTCAAAACTTATTTTGGGGAAAGCAGTTCATTAAAATTTGCCAACTGATAGCCTGTTTACAGATGTTTTATCTCAAGTCTTTACATTTCAAATTAAAACTAGTAAACAACATTTGCAATTCAGGAGGCAAAATTACAGCTTCTCACGGGGGAAAAAAGGAGAAGGCGGTGGCACCCGACTCCAGTACTCTTGCCTGGAAAATCCCATGGATGGAGGAGCCTGGTAGGCTGCAGTCCATGGGGTCATAAAGAGTAGGACACGATTGAGCTACCTCACTTTCGCTTTTCACTTTCATGCATTGGAGAAGGAAATGGCAACCGCGACTTAGCAGCAGTGAAAAAAAAAAATCCAAAATTCCAGCTTCAAATTGCTACAGTCCCCACTCTTCCCTCTTTATTTAAATGGACTTGTTCCACTCAAATTTTAAAAAATCAACATACCTGTAGATACTGTGGTTGCTACTCCCTCAGTGTAGCGATATGGCTTAACAACACAAGCTTTGATCAGATTTGAACCTCAGCCCATGAGATGGAAGGCACATTATTTAACTCTGGATGTCTTTTTCTCATCTGTGAAATGGCAATAATAATACCTACCTCATGGGGATGATATAATATCTACACCTCACCTAGAATGATGCCCAGCTCATAGATGCCTCTTGGTTAAGGGCAGCTATTCAGGGTACTCTTCTCAAAAGTTTCATGTGTTGTTGTTCCGTCACTAAGCCGTGTCTGACTCTTGGGACCCCGTGGGCTGAAGCACTCAAGGCTCCTCTGTCCTCCACTTCACGTGTCACATCTTCCCTAACCGTTTCCCTCAACTCTCCTCTCCCTATGCTCGTCTCCAACTGCCGAAAGCAAAAATTTTTGTCTCCTTTTCAACAAAAATGGAATTAAATAAGTGCCAGTTGATTAGGTATCGAGGGCAGTAGGATGCAGGGGAGACATATCTCCATGAACAAGACATCAAGGAGTTCATGTTTTATTATACAATAATGTCACAATATTATCACTTCTACCATTGAGCTATTTATTAGGCCATGAGAACATCAAGGACGGTACAGCAATAAAAATAGTTGTCATAATCATTTACATTAGTAAGTGGTGTGCTTATAAACAGACTCTCCTTAAAAAAAAAAAGGAAAAATTAAAAGCTGTCTCAAATAAGGAAAGCTCCCGATAGCATAATATAGATCTCAGTTATAAGTGGCACTTACATTAGCAGAATAATATAGGCATTAATTATCTATTCAAGGAATATTATGGTCTAGCTGTATTAGGAAAAGTGGAACTAAGGTGTATTCTACTGGTGGGGATGGGATGTGTGGTTGTGTTTGTGAAGGGAAATATTTTCATTTTTATGATTTAAAAATATCAAGAAGTAGTATTATGAGGATGCCATTGAATAATAAATAACTGAAAAGGTTTGCCTCTTGAACCCATAAAATGGTGTATGTGGATAGTGGGGATGTTGGGGTAACTTCGAGTTTCATAATAAGTGTGGTGGAACTATTTGACTCATTGAATAATATATATACCTTTGATTAAAAAAAACAACTGAAATAAAATTGCTAATAAATTAATATACCCATATTTTCTTGTAACAAAAAGGAATAGCAAACCTAGTGTAGTAATATTAACACCAGGCAAAAGCAAATGCATGGACTAGGAGTATTAAAAGAGACAGAGGGAGAGAGTTCAGACAAAAGGAATAATCTCACCACGAAGATATAGCTCTTCTAAACTGTATTTTACCACATGACCTCAAAAGTACTTATCAAGCCAAAAAAAAAGACTACCATGCTAGCTTTGTAAACTGACACTCAAAAACTCATAGATCAAGCAAAAATGGTGAGTAAATATAGAAAAGATTTGAATAAACTTGATCTGGAAATTGAATGTAAAATTTCAAACTTGACTACACATAATCCTTAAATACACTTAATATATTTACAAAATATCTAAATTCTAAGCTAAATAGGAAATATTTACATATTATACTAATTTGATACTAGATACGGCTAAGATAGAGAGAGACTAAGGTGATCCTTTTTATAATATTCTTGTTGTTTGGTGTTCATGCCTTCCTGTCATTCCCTTCTCTTGGAGGTAGGCAGGGTCTGTGATTTGTTTCTGACTGACAGAATATAGTAAAAGTGAATAGATGTCACTCCCATGACTATATTACACTATATGTGACTCTGTCTTACTAGCAGGTCTTTACTAGACATTCTAACTGCCAGCTTAATGAGGTGAGTGATTGTGTTAGAAAAAAAACCTGTGGACAGCCTATAGAAACTGCAGGCAGCCTCTCAGAGTTCAGGGTCTTTTACCTGACAGTCAATAAATAGGAAGCTGAACCCTCAGTTCTACAACCACAAGGCAATGAATTCTACCAACCTGAGTGACACCACCCTTATGTCAGAAAGAGAAGAACTAAAAGAGCCTCTTGATGAAAGTGAAAGAAGAGAGTGAAAAAGCTGGCTTAAAACTCAACATTCAGAAAACNCACATGACACCACCTTTATGGCAGAAAGTGAAGAGGAACTGAAGATCCTCTTGATGAAAGTGAAAGGGGAGAGTGAAAGAGCTGGATTAAAACTCAACATTCAGAAAACTAAGATCATGGCATCTGGTCCCATAACTTTATGGCAAATAGATGGGGAAACAATGGAAACTGAGAAACTTAATTTTCTTGGGCTCCAAAATCACTGCAGCCATGAAATTAAAAGATGCTTGCTCCTTGGAAGATAAGTTACGACCAACATAGACAGTGCATTAAAAAGCAGAGATGTTACACTGCCAACAAATGTCCGTCTAGTCAAAGCTATGGTTTTTCCAGCAGTCCTGTGTGGATGTGAGAGTTGGACTATAAATAAAGAAGAGCACTGAAGAACTGATGCTTTTGAACTGTGGTGTTGGAGAAGACTCTTGAGAGTCCCTTGGACTGCAAGGAGATCCAACCAGTCCATCCTAAAGGAAATCAGTCCTGAATATTCATTGGAAGGACTGATGCGAAGCTGAAATTCCAATACTTTGGCCACCTGATGCAAGTAACTGACTCATCAGAAAAGATGCTGATGCTGGGGAAGATTGAAGGCAGGAGAAGAGGACGATAGATGATGAGATGGTTGGATGGCATCACCGACTGGATGGACATGAGTTTGAGTCAACTCTGGGAGTTGGTGATGGACAGTGAAGCCTGGAGTGCTACAGTCCAAGGGGGTCACAAAGAGTTGGACACAACTGAGTGAACTGAACACTGGTACATTTATTATAGCTTTGTAGTAAGTTTTGAAATCAAGAAATGTGAATACTCTATATTTGTTCTTCTTTTTCAAGATTGTTTGGTGATTCAGATTTCCTTACAATTCAAGATGAATATCAAGATCAGCTTTTCCATTTCTGCAAAAAAGCTATCGGGATTTTTAAATAGATTGTGTTGGATCTATAAATTGCTTTGGGGAGGACAGGCATTTTTAACAATATTAAGTCTTTCAATCCATGAAGTGTTTTTCCACTTATTTAAGTCTTCTTTAATTTCTTTCAGCGATGTTTTATAGTTTTCAGCATACAACTCTTACATCCCCCTGCTTAAGTTCATTCCTAAATATTTAATTCTTTTTGATGCTATTGTAAATTAACTTTCCCTTTAATATCCTTTTTGTTTTTCCAGCTTTACTGTTAATTTCCTTTTTGGCTAGTCCATTGCTAGTGTATAGCAACCCTTATTAATATTTTAAAAAGGCTTTGGACATATATGAAAAGATTTGTGAATAAACATTTATTATACTTTAGTTAAGTGTTTAAGATAAGTAAATATAAATTAAATGAGTATTTGCTCTCAGTTAATTTTTAGGTAGCCAGTAAACAACTCTGACAGACTGATCACATTGAATAAGAGAATCCTAGTGTCTATCTTAATAATTTACATTTTCATAATATGTTTATATAGTCCAAAAATACAACCAGTGCATTATTTAGATATATTATACTTGTTACTACTGAGATTAGTTGATAATAAAAATTTAACTAAGATAAATATTTATTCTGCTAATAAGAACTCACAATGTGAATTTCTGGGGAAGCGGTCTTTATACTGTCTTTTTGATATTCAGAGAAGGTACTTCTTAAGGTATTAACTGTGGCCTTCTCATCCTTTCCAAGTTTTAAGAAGCAGCAAATATAATGGGAAGAAACTCAGGATCTGGGTTCAGGTTATAACTGTTAACTATATGACCTTGGCTAAGTAGACTGTGATTCTGAGCTTCGGTTTTTCCCATTTGCTAAATGGGAAAAACAAGAACTGTGGTTTCTGAGAATTAAATGGGCAATCTTATATAAAAATGTCTGATGGACAGAATGCCCTCAAAAAGAACAGGGTGGTTTAATAGTTTACTAATTATTGTTACTTTATTTTAATAATTTTATTCACTTATCTATTTGGCTGTGCTGGGTCTTTGTTGCCGAGCAAGCTTCTCTCTAGTTATGGCAAGTGGGGGCTACTCTCTAGCTGTTGCACACGAGCTTCTAACGGCATGGCTTCTCTTGCTGCAGAGCACAGGCTCTAAAGCATTTGGGCTTCAGCAGTTGTGACTTTTGGGCTCAGTGGTTACAGTTTCCAGGCTCCAGAAACACAGGCTCAGTAGTCGTGGCACATGGGCTTAGTTGCCTTGTGGCATGAGGGATCTTCCCGGACCAGGGATTGAACCTGTGTTTGCATTGGCAGGGGAACTCTTTACCATTGAGCCACCAGGCAAGCACCCAATTATTATTAAACATTTATTTCACCTATTTATTCTCTCAAGTCTCACTTTGGAATCAAAAGCAAGTGCAAAATGCCTATGCTGTACATAAAGTGTGTGCTGAACAAATATTGCCTTTTACACGATTAATGAGAGTCAGTGTTCTTGCTTTTGGCCATGGAAATCAGGCATGTTCACTGGCCTGAACAGAGATGAGGACGCTAGGCTTGGCTCCATTATGTTTGCTCTCACAAACTGAGATAATTGACTGTTCTAATTAAGATAGAGGAGGAGACCCGCTAGGGTTCCGAGGCAATTTCCTATAAGCAGGTGGCTAATTGAGGACGTCAAAAGCCCTTTGGTGCACTCAGTATTTGTGACTGATTGGATGATTCTAATTGGCTCTGCCCGAAACATTTAATATCTGTTACGTTTCTTGATTATCCACCGTCTTTTCCATAGTTTTAAGACAGGAAACCCAAAACGGAAAGGGGAGGAAAGAAGGCATCCTTGTTTTATGTCTACTCCGTGAACGCAGAGCTTCTTGAACAGCTCTGCCACAAAAAGAGTTTGAGTTTTTAAAATAAGAAAAGGTCTTTGAAAAGTTCATGTGTGCTTGAGGCAAGTTGCTCCAATGTCTAGGACGTAGTTCAGAGGGTGAAAATGTATACCAAATGATGTGTGAGCCTCATTAATAAAAGGAGTCTAGGAGATTTTACAGATGGTTTGCTAAAAGCAGATCTCTTAGATGGAGCCACCATCCCCAGGTAATATTAGTCCAGCCTGTTTGATGAGAGAAATTGGAAATAGCTTAAAGAATGCTGGTTGAAGTGGTGTCAGCCAAGAAGGACATTTGAAAGAGATTACGTCTTTCTAAGCTTATTTGTGTTGCTTGGAATTCCCATTTACAATATGCCCCTGGCAGAAACATCAAGCTGCCATGTAACCTAGATGGAGATTTTCTTTACTGATAGAAGCCTTCTAAATAAGTAGAATGAATGTAATTAACCTCGAGGGAGTTAGCAAAAATTAAATGTGTGTCCTTACAGATAACTCTGAGAGGGAGAATATGAAAGGTAACTGCATCTTTCCCTTGGGTGCTGTGTACTGTCTTGAGTGTAGAAAAGCAGTTGGCAACTCTATTCCTTCTTTTCTCTTCTGAAATTCTTCTCAACGTCCGGATTGCAGCAGCTTGCAAGTAAGGTGTCTATCTTTCTCATCAGACTTAAATAATGAACTCCACTCCCTTCTCTGAACAAGAAAACCTGGGCTTTATAAGCGTTCATTTCATGATTTATTAACAAGTAATGACAATACCTTGTGCCTCCTAAAGACCAAAAAATAGCAGTGGAAATGGAGAGTAAAGGGAACTTTTCAAGAGAAACTGAAGAATGATGATTTAAATTATATTGAAGAAAAAGCCCAGCAGCTGTAAAAGAATGATTTGCACTGACCGGCAACAACTCAGCCTAGAACTTGTCTTTCACTAAAGAACATCTTGGAGGCCTATTAGTCTGAGTAACCTAGGCTATGTTCTGGTATCTAAGAAACCTTAAATCTCTGTGGCTTAAGACACAAGTTTTGTTTCTTGTCAGTGTGGATCAGTAGGGGGTGTGCATTACCTAGTCCCTCAGAGACTCAGTCTGATAGAGGCTCCATCACCTTACCACCTGGGTACCAGCTCAGGCACCTCAGTTCCTTGGCTCCTATAACTGAAGAAGGGAGAATTGCAGCTCTTTCAATGACAAGTAGAGGCTTTGACCTAGCAGTGACACATGTCACTTCTATTCACAAGCTGTTAGTACCAGTCATGGGGCCCCCCCTACCTGAGAGAGGGTAGGAAAATATAATTCTCCTGTATATCTGTAAGGAGAGGAGAATTCAATATGGAGACATCCAGTGTAGTAAATAAGGGAGTAAGAAATAAATGAAGAGAAAGAAAAGAAGCATTTGTTATAACAGAATGAGCGTTACAAAGGGAGCGTCTGGCAGCTGCCCTGGAGTAATATGCAAACACTTTACTCTGGCCCTGCCTGTTATTTGCCTTTGTCCATTCTCTCGCCCTTCCCTATACTGCTCTGACCTTCAGACCTTTTGTTCATCCCACGTATCATGCTTCTCTTACTTCAGGGACCTTGTGTTGACTGTTCTTCTGTGAGGAATGGTTTTTTCTCAAACATTTGCACTCTTGTCATCCCAGACTCTGCAGTTATCTTTTCAGAGAAGGCTTTCTTGACCCTACAACCTAAATAAGCTACCCTCCCTATCCATTCCTTATCCATCCAGCTGTTTTATCTTCATTTCATCCTATCATTTTTTCATTATCTTATATTTTCATATTATGAAATAATAATTCATAATTTTTTTTTTTTTTTTACTGTTTGCTTTTCTCCATAAGAATACATTCCAAGAGATTAGGGCACTTGCTTATCTTGTTCAACATGTATCTCTCATACATAGTAGGCATTTAACAAATGTTAAATAAATGAATTCAAAAGAGGCTGGACAGCATCCTTTGGAGGCTGGAGTTTCCAGTGGTACTCCAATGTCTGTAGAAATAGGTGTTTTCAGCATGAACTGGTAAGTTACACCTGGAAATGAGGAAGAAAAGACAAGACATCCACAAGTCCCAGGAGAAGAAAGAGCTACTCAGCGTGGATGTGAAACAGCAAAAAACAAAAACAAAAACAAAGCAAAACCAAAAAAAAAACTTATTCCAAGTGGTTGAGGCAAACTTTGGATTCAACAAATAACTTATGTATACACAACAACTTGTTAGCATATTGCCTACATCTGAGTGTAACAACCAGTAGCTAGCTACACTCTAGTTACACTAGACATGCTTAGCTTCCTATTACTCATGTCCTTGTGTGGACCTTTTCATGCTGAATCAGGGCAGGCCTGGTGTGACCAATGGAACACAGAAGTGATGCTGTGTGAGTCCCAAAGCCAGGTAATAAAAGGCATTTCAGCTTTAGTCTTGGATCATCTGGTCTGGAGGAATGCCATGAGGACACTCAAGTCCATGTGGAGAGGAACTGAGGTGCCAGCCAAAAGCCATCAGTTACTTGTCAGAAAGCTGAATGAACTACCTTGAGTGTGTTCTTGCAGCCCTAGTCAAGGCTTCAGGTGACCGCAACCTCATGAGAGACCTTCGGCCAGAATCACTCCTTGGAATGGATTCTGAATTCTTGAGCTATAAAAACTGGGAGAAATAATAGATGGCCATTATAGGCCATGGGGTCACAAAGAGTCAGACATGACTGAGTGGCTTTCACCTCACTTCACTTCATTATTGTTTTTGTTGTTGTTGTCCAGTCCCTCAGTCATGTTCCACTCTTTGCCACCCCATGGAGTACAGCACACCAGACTTCCCTGTCCTTCACCGTCTCCTGGAGCTTGCTCAAACTCATGTCCATTGAGTCGGAGATGCCATCCAATCATCTTTTCCTTTGTTGTCCCCTTCTCTTCCTGCCTTCAGTTTTTCCCAGCAACAGGGTCTTTTCTAATGAGTCAGCTCTTCACATCAGGCGGACAGAGTGTTGGAGCTTCGAACTCAGCATCAGTCCCTTCAACGAATATTCAGGATTGATGTCCTTTAGGATTGACTGGTTTGATTACTGCTTTAAGTCACTAAATTTGGGGATGATTTGTTACCAGCTAAACTAACTGGAACACTTAAATTTCTTAAAATTTCCAAGAGTTTCTATTCTTAAGGATGTTCACCTTCTTTGAAGGTGAATGAGAGAAATATGGAGGTGAGGGGTGAAGTGTCATGAGCTGAGCCAGTCAGATGGACCAAATCAACTTTGCCCATTATCAGAGTGACAGATGTCTCAGACTGATCACATATTCTCACACTTTGTGGCCTCACAAAAACACTGCAACTATAAATCTGTATCAAAATTAATAAGTTAATTAGGTAAAGAATATGTCAAATGAAATGTCAGGAGCTGTATCAACATAAGTGGCTGATAGAATGAATTTTTCATTTTAGAACCTACTGGCCAACGTACAAAAAGTTCTGTTAAAGTTTTAGTTCAAAGCTCAAAAACATACGCTAGATTTTTTTGTGTGGAGGGGATCCCAGTTTTCTAGTCTTGTTTGGGTTTTTTTATAAGTGTAGTTTGGAATATGTTCTGTGAACTTTAATGGGACGTGTGATGTGGATCTGTTAATAGGAACTGGGTGTCACTTTTGGACGGCAGATTGGAACTTCAGGTGCCTTTCTTAAAGACTGTCCTAACATCGGAATAGCTGACCTGTTATGTATGTACAGAAATGCCTGACGTTTGGCCTTCTCATGAAGTGATCTGCCAGACTGTAAAAGAGTGTTCTGTTCCCAGACTTCAGGGAATTAAAATGTATGCGTCCATCTGTTTGAAATTCTCTGAAGTTCTGGGTTTTGTGCTCCCCTTTGCCTCTTTTCTCTCTGATCTGATATGCTTATCTTAGTGGACTTCTGAAGGACTTTTTAGATGTCATTATGAAGGAGGAGATTCTCTGGTCTCTGCAGCTTTCATTAGCAGAGTGCCATTCTTCTGGAGCTTACTGTTTTTCCCTATAGCCCTGGACATAGCTTGCTATTGAGCGACCTAGCCTCCTGACCTATTAGGTCATAGAATCAGAAAAAAGCGTTACCTTTTTTTTTTTTTTTTTGCATTTCTCAAGCTATTCCTTATATTCCTGTAACATCTTAATGAAACCATTCTTTTTTTTTGCACAGAAGCTCTTTTGACCTCTTGTGGGAACCTACTCTCATACTCTGTGGCTCTTGTTCATAAGAACATTCTTTCTCTTAATATCTAGTCTAAACTTTCCCTTCCTTAGCTGAAGGCTTTTTGTCTCCCATTTTGTGAAACTACAAGTGACTCCCTTTCCTCACTGAAGACTAAACTTTATACCTAATGGCTAGAATGTCAAACAAACATTAATCTTGTCTCCTGCCTCTTTACAGATGGAGGAATGCCCAAAAGCAATTTAGCCTTAGACAGCAGAAGTACTTGTGTAGTGTTCTTTAACCTCTGATTCATCTTCTCAAATCATTTTGGATTAAACTTTATTTCTCAAAGATGCCAACAGGACAAGAATCTACCCCGAAACTTCACAATCATTCCATATTTCTATATTTCACTTTAAATTATGTCTCTCCCTTACATAAGCTAACTACCGTAAAAAGGATACTTATACATTTGCAAAGGACCATTTATATTCCTCAGCAATACATGTATCAGGTTTGAAATTTTTTGTAGATAGGGCCTGCTCTAAGACCACTTAATATGCAAAAATTCATACTTTCCAAAGAGCTATGTAAGAGGCAATTGTTCATATCCAGGCAAACCTCCCCACTCCCCCAGACTCCAAACACACACACACGGGCCAGTCACACTGAAATTCCACCTTTGGGAATGTCCCCTTAGGGATAACTAACTCAAGATTTTAATGCAGAAGCCCTGGGAGGACACTGGCATTTCTTGACACTTTCTCTTCACATTTTTATTACCAAATGAAGAGGAAAAGAATTTCAATATAAAGAGCTGAAAACAGAATGAACTAGGACATCAAGGAAGCAGTCATTTATTCCTTTTAGAATGGACTCGTTTGATCTACTCTTTTATGCTTAAAATCTTGTTTTTTGAGCTAATTGGAGTTTCAACGGGGAGGGTATAGAAGTTGAGGGTTGTATCACCATGGGGATGGTGACGATGAGCAAAAGACCATTTTCTTTCTTTAATAAGAGGTGGGGGGCAGTTAGAAGGCAGAAGAACTGCACAGAGGGGCATCTGCTCTCGACCCTGAGTTGAATCTACTGCACCCTCCTTTCATTGTCGACTGCAGGCACTTAAAAGATTCTAGAAACCTTGTTGCAGTTCCAGGTTTGCTTGTCTGTCACCCTGAGTGAATTCCTTGAGTGGGGACAGGAAACTAGAGGACACAGAAGGATGCAGGTGCTGTGGGGATGAAGGATAGGATGGGGCAGCAGGAGTGTGGAGGCCTTGAGGGATAAATGAAATAATTTCATAACAACAACTGTGGAAAGTAAAGTCAAACAAAAATTAAAATGGCTTCCTCAATTAGCTGAGAAGATTTTCAGTGATGCTGATGGTAATCTATCGGAATGTGGAAACGTCGAGTGTACTGCATGAACTTTTATGCTTACAGAAATGGAGTTAAAGGGATTGAGAAATTTTGCTTCAGATCTTGCACTATAAACCTCATAAAAGAAAAAAGGAGTTAAATGGTTCAGAGAGGATAAAGTAGAAAGAAAAGAAAGTGTTAGTCACTCAGTCGTGTCTGACTCGTTGTGACCCCATGAACTGTAGTCCACCAGGCTCCTCTGTCCATGGGATTCTACAAAGCAAGAATACTGAAGTAGGTTGCCATTTCCTTCTCCAGAGCATCTTTCCAACCCAGGGATTGAACCCAGGTCTCTTGCATTGCAGGCAGATTCTTTACCATCTGAGCCACCAGGGAAGCCTCAGAGAGGATAAAGTACAAGGATAAAATGGCCTCTTGAAAGAATTGATGCTGTTACTGCTGCTGATGGTGGTGGTGACGGCGGCAGTCAACATTAACTAAACATTTCCTGTGTGTCAGGCACTGAGCAGACTCCTTTTCATAAATTATTCTTTACTCCTCACAACGATCCTGTGAGACTGGTAATGTTATTATTCTGACTTTTCAGACTAAAATACCTAGCAGCTTTTTAGAACTGAAGTCAACTGTCTAAAGTCACAGAGTTAGGAAATGGAGGAAGCAGAAACTGAACCCTGGCATCCTAACTTGGTGGCCCAGATGGTAAACAATCTGCCTGCAATGTAGGAGACCTGGGTTTGATCCCTGGGTCAGGAAGACCCCCTGGAGGAGGGCATGGCAACTTGCTCCAGTATTCTTGCCTGGAGAATCACATGGACAGAGGACTCTGGTGGGCTACAGTCTATAGGGTCACAAAGAGTTGGATGCAACTGAACAACTAACACTAATTTGGCCACCTCATGTGAAGAGTTGACTCATTGGAAAAGACTTTGATGCTGGGAGAGATTGGGGGCAGGAGGAGAAGGGGACGACAGAGGATGAGATGACTGGATGGCATCACTGACTCGATGGACGTGAATCTGAGTGAACTCCAGGAGTTGGTGATGGACAGGGAGGCCTGGCGTGCTGCGATTCATGGGGTGGCAAAGAGTCGGACACGACTGAGCGACTGAACTGAACCTGAAGAATGAAGAAGGCAATGACACCCCACCCCAGTACTCTTGCCTGGAAAATCCCATGGACAGAGGAGCCTGGTAGGCTGCAGTCCATGGGGTCACTAAGAGCTGGACATGACTGAGCAACTTCACTTTCACTTTTCCCTTTCATGCATTGGAGAAGGAAATGGCAACCCATTCCAATGTTCTTGCCTGGAGAATCCCAGGGACAGGGAAGCCTGGTGGGTTGCCGTCCATGGGGTTGCACAGAGTCGGACATGACTGAAGCAACTTAACAGCAGCAGCAGTAGCAACCTGAAGAAAGGATTTAACTTCTTATATTGATGCTGGGAAAGATTGAGGTCAGGAGGAGAAGGGGACGACAGAGGATAAGATGGTTGGATGGCATCACTGACTCAATGGACATGGGTCTGGGTGGACTCCGAGAGTTGGTGATGGACAGGGAGGCCTGGTGTGCTGCACTTCACGGAGTTGCAGAGTCGGGCATGACTGAGTGACTGAACTGAACTGATTTCAGTTAAAATGAGCACATACAGGTTGGAAAGCTCACCATCAGAAGAATTTGTTTTTGGCTGTTTCTTGAATAGCAATACCATCAATGCTCCTCTAGAAAGTATCTGCGGACAATACTAAACCTTGTGAAATGGGTGCCTATGGTAACAAGTGTATAGATTGCAAGTATGAATGTCCTAGTATTTGCTTGCAGCAGCAGGCTGCCACATTGGGATATTATGTCATTGTCACCAATTTATTACCCAAGTTAGTGAATTTCATATTTATGGTGCATTGTCAGATATAACTACTTATCAAAGTTATAGCAAGCAAACACAGATGATTTTGAGGAAAATTTTGAAAACATTGGAAGTAGCAAGAAATTAACAACTGATTCCCAAGGCTCCATTGCCACCTGAAACTTAAAAATAAAGCATAGTAACAGGAAGCACAACATTCCTGGATCAGGTTTTCAACAGCCATTAAAATGGTTTGGCATTTCCTCATGGATGTCTGTCAGAATTTCCTCACATAAAGTGTTCTTCTATAATGTTAAATGAAATTAAGAGAGGAGTCACAAAAATAAGAATTCTGTATAGTTAGGTCACCTAAGTTATCTGATTAGATAGTTCATATTTTGCTTACTCTCTTGGCCAGTTCAATAATGTTAGTTTAAAAATGCTTTCTGTGGGACAAGTGACACCTGGACCTTGAAACCAGAAAAGCTGGCATTACATTGTTCCTTCAAAAATCTGGGTTTATGTATATAACTTTTAATTATGGTTTATTTTCCAGTAAAATAGCCTGTTAAGAGATTAAGGACTGCTTATACAGAGTTTGAGCAAACTCTGGGAGATGGTGAAGGACAGGGAAGCCTAGCATGCTGTAGTCAATGGGGTTGCAAAGAAATCAGGCATAACTTAGCGACTGAACAGCAACAATATTTCCTACCAGGAATCAAGTGATATCTGACATATAATAAGAAGGCAATCATGTTAAAAGGATGATGGTGTAGCCTGGGTTTCTCTGAAAGCAGGACCTGAGCCTAAGGCTTGCATGCAGACAATTTATTTGCAAAGTGGCTCTGAGGAAGGATAGGGGAAGTGAAACAGAGAAGGAGAGAAAGTTCCTGATGGGAACCTCTCATGATCCTTTTGAATTACGTCTCAGACTGTTGCCTACAAGAACAGGCAAACTGTGGCCTCTAGAGTGAATCTGGCTGACCACTTAATTTTGAAAATAAAATTTTATTGAAACAAATCTATGCCATTCATTTATGTATTTTGTTTGGCTTCTTTCAGGCTATGATGGCCGAGACTATGAAGGCCTAAAAAGTCTAAATTATTTTCTATCTGGCCTTCTACAGAAAAAATTTTTTCCTACTTTTGCCCTAGTAGATGAAGGGAGTAAACATTTATCCATTAACTCTCCTCCCCAGTGGTCAAAGTCTGCCTAAATGGGGTAAACTCCCTCCCCCTTCTGGATTGCCCTCATCTTGTAAGCAGACTCCAATACTCTGACATTAGAGAAGCCTAAGTTTAAGAAATGAAAGATTTAACATATTGTCTAAGGTGAATTACTATCTTATTAAAGCCAGGATAATCTGGTCAAAATCTGTGCAGAATTAATGGCTGTAAGAGCTGGAGTGAGAGACTGAACGAAAGAATATGAAGTGTGTACAAAAGGTGCCTGCTATTGGGCTTCCCTGGTGGCTCAGTGGTAAAGAATCTGCCTGCCAATGCAGGAGATGTGGGTTTGATCCCTGATCCAAGAAGATCCCACATGCCACTGAGCAACTAAGCCTGTGTGCCACATCTAATGAGCCTGTGCTCTAGAGACCAGGAGCCTCAACTATTGAGCCCATGCACCTGAACTACAGAAGCCTGTGCACCCTAGAGTCCATGCTCCCCACAAGAGAAGCCACAGCAATGAGAAGCTTGTGCATTGCAACTAGAGAGTAGCCCCTACTCGCCGCAACTACAGAAAAGTCCATGCCGCAATGAAGACTCACCGCAGCCAAACATAGATAAATAAATAATTTTTAAAAGGTGTCTTATATGTAACAAAAATGGTGTGATGACGGTTTTTTCATTCATTGCAAATTATTTATTGAGCATTTATTACATATCAGGCTTTCTTTTAGATGCTAAAGATATAGCGGTGAATAAAAATGACAAAAATCTCTGCCGCTATAAAACTTACAATCAAGTATAGGAGACAGATGATAACTAACATATAAAATATGTGGTGTGCTAGATAGCAATGAGTGCAAAGAGCTTTCCAGGCAAGAGCGATGGCCCCGAGATGGAAGAATGCCTGGTGTATTTGAGAAATAGTCAGGTAGAATGTGATTCAATGTGAAGCAGTTGGAGAAGATCGCGTAGGGCATGGTAAATAGAAAGGACTTGAGCTTTCTCTTAGGAGTGAGATGAAGGTTGAAACAGAGCAGGGATGTGACCTGACTTAAAATTTTTTTTTTCTGAAGAGTTAAAAACAATTGAGACCTAACCCGAACACAATAAAGTACACAAATCTTAAGTGTATAGCTTAATAAATTTACATATGTATCCACCCATGTAACCAACACCAGGATCAAGACACCGAATACTGCCATCAACTCAATTTCTTTGTCTCTTTCAGTCCATTCCCCATCTCCTCAGCAAGGCAACTGTTCTTTTGGCTTTTAACACCACTGACTAGTTTTACTTGGTCTTAAAACTCATTTAAATGGAATCACAGAGGATGCACTGTTTATCTGGCTTTTTTTTTTTTTGGTTCAATTTTTTATTTCGAGATTCACTGATGTGTTTGACTATATGAGTGGCTCTGTTCTCTCTCTCTCATTGTGGAGTGGTGTTCCATTGTATGAGTATGCCATCATTTATTCAACCTTCTACTGATGGGCAGTGGGTTTTGGCTATTATGAATAAAGATGTTGTGAACATTCTTGCATATATATATTTTTGGTGGATATATGCATTCGTTTTTCTTGCATATTTGTAGATTGGAAATGCTGTCACAGGGTGGATATATGTTTAGCTTTAGTAGATATTGCCAAAATGTTTTGAACAAAAGCTGTTGAACAAACTTAGACTCTATCAGCAATATAAAACAGTTCAGACTGCTGGACACTTTTACCAACTTTTGATATCGTCAGTCCTTGTGGGTTTTTTCCCATTCTGGTAGGTGTGCATTGGTTCCACATTGTGATTTTAATTCGCATTTTTCTGATAGGTAATGACATGTGATTTTTAAATATGCTTATTGATCATCTGGATATGAAGCAGGTGGTCAAGTTTGGTCTGTTTTGTTTTATTTTTTTCTTACTGATTTGTAATTGTTAATATATTTTAGATATTGTTGCAAATATATGTTTTCCAGTTTGGGGCTTGTTTGTTTGCTTTCCTAATAATTCACAACAATGAACAGAAGTTCTTAATTTTAGTGAAGTGGTTGCTGCTTTATGTGTCCCACTTAGGACGTTTTTGCCCAGGCCAGAAGCAAAGACTTAAGCTTTCTTCTAGAAACTTGTTTTAGCTTCTATGGTTAGTCTACAATTCATCTTAAATTAATTTTTATTTATGGTCTGAATTGTGGTATTGGAGAAGACTCTTGAAAGTCCCTTGGACTACAAGGAGATCCAACCAGTCCATTCTGAAGGAGATCAGTCCTGGGTGTTCTTTGGAAGGACTGATGCTAAAGCTGAAACTCCAATACTTTGGCCACCTCATGCGAAGAGTTGACTCATTGGAAAAGACTCTGATGCTGGGAGGGATTGGGGGCAGGAGGAGAAGGGGACGACAGAGGATGAGATGGCTGGATGGCATCACCAACTCGATGGAAGTGAGTTTGAATGAATTCCAGGAGTTGGTGATGGACAGGGAGGCCTGGTGTGCTGCAGTTCATGGGGTTGCAGAGTCGGACATGACTGAGCGACTGAACTGAACTGAACTGAAGTAGTGATATGAGTATTTTTTCCCATTTTGATATCTTATTCCTATAGCACTATTTATTAAACATACTGTTTTAGCCACTGAACTGCAATGGTGCCTTTGCTGTAAATTAAGTGGCAATGTATATATGAGATTCCATTATTGAGATGGGAAAACTGCAGGTGTTGGAGGTTTGGGAGAAATTTGAGGAGCTTGATTTAGACTTACTAATTTCAGAACATATATTCTAATCCAAGTGTATGGTCAAATAGATGGCTATATATGTGGTTCAAGAGTTCAAGAGAGAGGCTAGACTAGTAACATAAATTTGGCATTCAACAGTGCATATATTGTCTTTATAGCCTTGAGACTAGATAAAATCACTAAGGAAGCAAATGGAGACATTACAAGAAGAAGCTCAAGGATAAACCTTGATAAAACACTTATGAGTAACTTAGTTATGTATTTATAAAGACCAACTTAATTTAATAAGAGTCATCTTATAGGCAGCCTAATGGGAAATGGCAATTGGAGGAATCCCTGTTTTTTGAGAATCCATTAACTTTTATGTAAATTTAGATACCACATGCTAACCAGGTGTTGGAACAAATTATTCCCTGGCTCTTTGTCTCCATACACGAATAAGACTGTGATTAGAATTTAGTTCTAACATTCCAAAATAATGAAAACCACCTGGGGCAACTTATTAAACTTAGAATACATTTATTTGTAGAAGCTCTTTGTGAATTGCAGGGATATGCATGTGAAAGAATAAAAATCGCTTGTTTACTGGGGCTTATAAAGAGGCACAAATTCAGTAGGATTTAAGAGAATTCATGATGTTCCTTTCAGAACAATTTTTAGAGTTGCCCTCTTGCCTGGAAAATCCCGTGGATGGAGGAGCCTGGTGGGCTACAGTCCATGGGGTCGCTAAGAGTCAGACATGACTGAGCAACTTCACTTTCACTTTTCACTTTCACGCACTGGAGAAGGAAATGGCAACCCACTCCAGTGTTCTTGCCTGGAGAATCCCTGGGATGGGGGAGCCTGGTGGGCTGCTGTCTATGGGGTCGTAGAGTTGGACACGACTGAAGCGACTTAGCAACAGCAGCAGCTATTGAACATATGCACAATTTGATCCTTTTGAACAGTAGGGGATTTTCTCATTTGGAAGGGCATTATTATGGCTCAGCTCAACTATATTTTTAAAACAATATGTCAGGTGAGTAATGTTATTTTCATAATTTGAAAATCTGAGCTTTAGCATTTGAGTTTTTAAAATCAATCCAGTTGCGCACATATTTCGAAGTGTGATTTCTTTCTTTCTCAGTTCTCTCATCTCTTACCGTTCTTAAGGACAATACAGGAATTCCGCCTCCCACCCTATTCACAGTTTCACTTTCCATGGTTTCAGCTATCCATTGTCAACCATAGTTTCAAAGGATTAAATGTAAAACTACAGAAACATGCAATTCTTAAGTTTTCAATTGTGTGCCATTGTGAGTAGCATGATAAAATCTCACCCTGTCCTGTTCCTTCCCACTTAGGACATGAATCATCCCTTTGTCCAGTTATTTCTGCCCGCTAGTCATGTAGTAGCCATCTCAGTTATCAGATCCACTGTCGTGGTATCACAGTACTTGTGTTCAAGTAACTTTTATTTTACTGAATAATGGCCTCAAAATGCTTCCTTTAAGTGAAAACATGCAAGTTCCTGATTTAATAAGGAAAGAAAAAAATTGCATGCTGAGGTTGCTACGATTTACAGTAAGAACAAGTCTTTTATCCCTGAAATTGTGAAGAAGCAGAAAGAAATTTGCGCTAGTTTTGTTGTTCCACCTCAAATTGCAAAAGTTAGGGCCACAGAGCATGATGTGTGCTTCGTTAAGAGGGAAAAGGCTTTAAATTCGTACAATAAGAAGCTTTGAGAGAGAGAGAGAGAGAGAGATCACATTCACAAAATTTTTCTTATAGAATAGTGTTATAATTGTTCTATTTTATTGTTAGTTATTGTGTTAATCTCTTACTGTGGCTAATTTATATAGTAAAGTTGATCATAGGTATGTATATATGTAGGAAAAAACATGAAAAATGTGATACATAGATATAGTTTGGTGCTATCTATGGCTTCTGGCATCCACTAAGGGTTTTGGAACATCTTCCCTGCGGATGCGGGGGGCGGTGGGGTGCAGATGCAGACACTGTAATCTAAAATACAGCCAAAAGGCTGACACAGCTTATGCTAAAAATGGCTTGATTTTTTTTCCTCAAATATATTATCTGATTTTTCTTCAAGGTTAATGGACGGATTTCAGACTAAATGCTTTGTAAAAACTTTTAGTGACCACCTCCACACTCTGAATCACCACAGTCTACTTCTTAGTGGTTATTTGGTAGAGGGCATAGTGAGAACACAGCAGAGCCAAGAGCTTGTAGGAAAAACTTGGTGTTCTATGAAGAGTTTCTACTCACAACAGTAAATCACAGTGAAAAATGCTCAAGAGTCAGAACACGAGTTCAACTCCAAAGATACTAATCAAGCAGGAAATGGTCATCTTAGTGGTGAAACAACGCCAAGATAAATGCAGTCACATGAGAAATGACGAAGTTTACAGTTATAGCTGTGGTTATGTTCATATTCTTAAAATATACACTGAGATATGTAGGGGTAAAAGGGAGTTGACAAAGCAACTTACTCTCAAATGGTTCAAAATATAATTTTATACACATGGAGGAATATCTATACAGATAGAGAGTGAGAAAGGGAGAGAGGGAAGAGGCACGGGAGGGAGAAACAGGTAATTGATAAAGTAAATGGGGCGATTCATTAACAACTGGTGACATCTCTTGCAGCTTTTCTGGATGCTTGAAATTATTTCCACATCCAAAAGTGCAAAACAGCATATGAACAAAAGCACTTAGGCAAGTGCACACACAGAGGGAAGTGATCATGAAGGCTGCTGCCGAAGCCCTGCATTTTCCACTGTCGTTCCTCTCCAAGCCCCACCACCTCAAGAATGTTTTTGGCATTTTTCAAGTGACCAAGGTCCTCATGTGTCCTGTGAGGTGTTACAGAATATCAGTCTGCCTTTGTCACTCCCTGTTCTTCTCTACTGGGATTCCCAGGTGGCTCAGATGATAAAGAATCTGCCTGCAATGCAGGAGACCTGAATTCTTCCCTATGGAGGCCACAACCCCTATGACTTCAGAGAAGACAAATCTGGAGGACAGAGGCCACCCCTCTGAGGACACTGAACTCAGCTGTGGAATGTGCTATTTGTCAGAACTTTGTTGGGGATTTGTGAGCTTGTGAGCTCATACCCCTGAACTCCCAGGATTCTGCTGTGGGCCTTCTGTGTCTCACCCCATGTCTCTGCTAATGGCCCAGAGGGTGGCGGTGGCCCTTCTGCCTCCTGTCTTTAAGTGGCTGCTTTGAGTGCCACGTGGCATGCCCTTCTTCATGTGTTACCAGAGGGAGAATCTGTGTCAGATGTTAACTTCTCAGGGGTTGGTTTCTTATATTGATATTCAAATTATACTTGTTGGTTGACTCACGAAATTGTTTTGAAAAGGGCTGAGGAACTGCAAATAAATGTATACAATGTGTAATGTCATATTTGAAAATCAAACAACTCAAAGTAATTAAGTGATGCCTTGAAGGTGGTGTGGAAGAGTCTAAGGGGCTCAGCCAGCGGACCACAGGGCCTCTCACAATTTTATGAGCCACGGTCCCCAGGAATCTTGTTGACATGCAGCTTTCAGTGGGAAGTCTGAATGGGGCCTGAGCTTCTGCACTTATTAGCAGTTCCAGGTGAGGCTGGTTCATGCTCACAGAGTAGTGGGGCACCATGAGGACATTGGCAGAGGGTCATGGTGGCCTGGAAAACTTGATGAAGAGGAAGATTCTAGATGAGCTGTGCACAGAGAGTGAGTAGAGTTTAGGCAGATGAAAAGGGAAGCAAGCACTGTAGGTGCAGAGGTCGACTGAGCAAAGGCACAAAGGTGGGAATGAGCTTGACTTGCCAGGAGAGCTCTCAGCATAAGCTTGGCTGGGATGGTGTGCATGGTGGAGAGTAGGTGGTAAGTTGAGAATGGAAGCTTTGAATACTGGGCTGAAGAACACACATTCTAGGCAAAAGGAAAGGCAGAGAGGGTGTTAGGGAAGTGGAGTGTGTGACAAAAGTCTGTTTGGACCAGGCCATCTCAGATGTTCACGCTTCTCCGGGACACCATTGCTACCATCCATTTTCTGTGAGTAGAATATTTGACAAACACCCGAAGCTATAGAGGAACCATCTAAGGAGATCTCTCTTGTAAATAGTTTCTGGCTCTAAGTTTTTTTCTCAGATCCTACCAGATAATTAATTTTTGGAGGGAGAATTTAAATCCAGTACGCTCAGGGTAAAGTGGTCATATTTGGTTGTGTGAAACTGAACTCAAATCAGAGAGACTGAATATAGGCTCAGGTGAAAAAAGAAAGATGTATATTTTACAGCTAAAGACTTAATAAGGATTAGTGATATAGAGTTATGGGTGCTTATTTTAAAATAATAAAATCTGTCTCTTAGGTATATAATGATATGTATTCTCATAGTTTTTAAACTGCTATTGGCAACTGGCAAGAAAGTGAAAGTGTTAGTCACTCAGTTGTGTCTGACTCTTTGTGACCTCAGGACTGTAGCCCGCCAGGCTCCTCTGTCCATGGGATTCTCCAGGCAAGAATACTGGTGTGGGCAGCCATTTCCTTCTCCAGGAGATCTTTCCGACTCAAGGATTGAACCCAGGTCTCCCTCATTGCAGGTAGATTCTTTACCACTGAGCCACCCTTCAAGTAAACAAAAACAGATTCACAACACTGTACTGACTCCTTAATTACAGCTGTAAAAAGATTTACCTTACTATTTTTTTGTTTCCCAACTTCCCCAATTGTCTCCCCAACCTTACCAACTAACCGGAAAGTAGGGCGAAAGAGATTTCTATGCAGGTTTCCTATGAGATGGTAGGTGTTCTTCACTGGCTTTCACTCTCTCTCCACCCTTCTCTCTCTGCCTCATTGTTTTTCTCCTTTGAGCTCGGTGCCCCCATGCTCCTCTTGGGAACACAGGCAGAATATGATCAATCTCTGGCTGGGTTGTGGGGCGTTTTTAGGCACCAGTACTACACAGATAGTCTTTATTTATATTTTTTAAAATTTATCTTACATTTATTACAGGCTCAAATGTGTCCTCACAAAATTCACATACTGAAGCCCTAACTCCCAGTACCTCAGATTATGACTGCATTTAGAGACAGGGCCTCAAAGAAGTGATTAAGCTAAATGACGTCAGTAGGGTTGGGCATTATTATAACTGGTGTCTTTGTGAAAAGAGAAAATTTGAATATAACTTAGAGGAAGACAATGTGAAGACATAGGGAGAAGACAACCATCTACAAAAGTCAAGGTGAGAAGCCGCTGAACCCTGTCTTCATGTTGATCCTGGACTTCTAGTCTCTAGAACCGTAAGAAAACAAATTTCTGTTGCTCTAGCCATCCCGTCTGTGGTAGTTGTGATGGAAGCCATTGAAAGCTAATACGGCTGCATTCTTCCTTCTTTCCTCCCCTTCATCAGTCAACTAAAGAAATATGTGAATATCCGCCCTAAGCAAGAGGCTGTGCTGTGGCACAGAGAGAGCTAGAAAGAAGTATAGGATAAAGAGAAACATAAGACATTGGGCTTCCCTGATAGTCCAGTGGTTAAGAATCTGCCTGCCAATGCAAGGGACACAAGTTCGATCCCTGGTCTGGGAAGATCACACATGCCATGGGGCAACTAAGCTCGTGAGCCACAGCTACTGAGTCTGCACACCACAACTACCGATGCCCACACGCCCTAAAGCCCCATGCTCCACATCAAGAGCAGTCAGTGAAATGAGAAGTCCGCACACCTCAACTAGCCACAATTAGTGAAAGCCCATGTGCAGCAACAAACGCCCAGTGCAGCCATAAGTAAATGAGAAGTCAGGTGCTGGGGAAGATAAGAGCATTCTACAAAGTGAGGGGGCACCTGTATTATTTATTTTACCCTTTTAATCAAAGAAGAACCTAAAAAAGCACAAGGTTTCAGGAAGAGTGGAAGCAGGAAAAGGTTAAAGTGCACAGAGTTTACTGGTCTCAAACCTCACAAAACCAACCCTGACCACAATCTAGGGTTAGAAGAGCCTAGGTGAGCTTAAGGTTGTCATGCTTTCCTGCCATAAACCACTAACACATCTATTAGGGTTCCAGAGAATGAAAATGATCAAAGGCCTGTAAACATTCTTTATATAACTCTTTATCTTAAAGGAAAATGGCTCGATTTGCCAAAGAGGAAAAAGGGACCGAAAAGGAAGTTGGACATGGACAGTATTAGTATATAAATTTTGAGAAACTTGGAACAAGCCCATTATCTCAGCAATAACAGTTTACAAATCCCTTAATTTTACTTGATCCGTGCGTTTTTAAAGATTCTGTCAAAGATCCTTTTATTACGATGTCTATAAGAGAGAAGGCATCACAAAGGTAACAGATAGTTATTAATGATTCTGAGTCACTTATGCTCATGTGCTTCCCTGGTATCTCAGCTGGTAAAGAATTGGCCTGTAATACAGGAGACCCTGGTTTAATTCCTGGGTCAGTAAGTTCCTCTGGAGAAGGCATAGGCCACCCACTCCAGTATTCTTGGGCTTTCCTGGTGGCTCAGATGGTGAAGAATCTGCCTGCAATGCAGGAGACCTGGGTTGGAAAGATACCCTGGAGGAGGGCATGGCAGCCCACTCCAGTATTCTAGCCTGGAGAATCCCCATCTACAGAGGAGCCTGGCAGGCTATGGTCCATGAGGTCACAAAGAGTCCAACATGACTGAGCAACAAAGCACAGCACACAGCATATGAACAAGATGATGTCAACTGCCCAGGATAGAAGGCAATGCTACCCCATTCCAGTACTCTTGCCTGGAAAATCCCATGGACAGAGGAGCCTGGTGGGCTGCAGTCCATGGGGTCTCTAACAGTTGAACATGACTGAGCGACTTCACTTTCACTTTCCACTTTCATGCATTGGAGAAGGAAATGGCAACCCACTCCAGTGTTCTTGCCTGGAGAATCCCAGGGATGGGGGAGCCTGGTGGGCTGCCATCTATGGGGTCGCACAGGATCGGACACGGCTGAAGCGACTTAGCAGCAGTAGCAGCAGCCCAGCATAGAACTGCCCTTTGAACTCTGAGATGTGTATGCTCCCTTAGTTAGCATGAATAACTACTTAGTGATCAAATCAAATCTTCTATAGACACAAAAATTTTCTCTTATAAAGAAAAAACAACTGCACACAAATACAGTTTGTATTAATTTAGCAAGATATTATTCAAGACCAGTGAATATTTGGCCAAGAAAAGGAAAAAAGAAATGCTACCAATGAAACATATACCTCCACTTTTCCTGTGTGCTCCAGTTATTCTGTTGCTGCTGCTGCTAAGTCGCTTCAGTCGTGTCTGACTCTGTGCGACTCCACAGATGGCAGCCCACCAGGCTCCGCCGTCCCTGGGATTCTCCAGGCAAGAACACTGGAGTGGGTTGCCATTTCCTTCTCCAATGCATGAAAGTGAAAAGTCAAAGTGAAGTCGTTCANCTGCTAAGTCGCTTCAGTCGTGTCTGACTCTGTGCGACTCCACAGATGGCAGCCCACCAGGCTCCGCCGTCCCTGGGATTCTCCAGGCAAGAACACTGGAGTGGGTTGCCATTTCCTTCTCCAATGCATGAAAGTGAAAAGTGAAAGTGAAGTCGCTCAGTTGTGTCTGACTCTTAGCGACCCCATGGATTGCAGCCCACCAGGCTCCTCCATCCATGGGATTTTCCAGGCAAGAGTGCTGGAGTGGGGTGCCATTGCCTTCTCTGGATCATTCTTCTAAGACCACTTAAAGGCTTTACATGATCTGTCTGCAGTTTAAATTGATTTCAATGTTTGAGTCTTAAGTTTTAGAAACACAGGGAAAAAAAGCTTATTTGCAAGGGGTGTGTTCAGAAGCACCCTTGACAGAGAATTCCTTAGCTTAATCAGAAAAACTTTCAAGTGAGAGTCCAACAAAATCATGCAGCTGTCTATCATTTGCTGTTTCTCCTCACTCAGTAAAAGACTCTGGAGAACTTTACGACTGTCCAGCTCTGTGACCTTGCTCGAGTCAGCACGCCTCTCTGTGTCTTTTTTCTTCCCATCTGTAAATTTAGGCACCACAGAGAGTAACAAAATGGGGAAGTTTATATAGGCTTTGGAGCTGTACAAGTTTTTGAGAACGATAGAAACTGAACTATGTGTTTATAGTTACAAATGGCATAATTTATGATCTATAGTGTCTAATCCAATCATCTTTAAGACTGCCTTAAAATAACTGGAGTAGTCCTCCCTTCTCAATCCCTGGGTGCTCCATCCATAGTCTACGTTCCATTACAGTCCTAACTCCTTTCCTGGTTTTCTTCCCTTGCTCACAGATTGCCACATCCTTATTAAAGCAATGCATTGCAAATGAAAGGTCCTTCAGGGAGCTTTGTTTCAACAGGCCCAATACAGGGCAGCCAAGTGCGCCCATCCCTTCCTTCACCTCCGAGGGCTCCTCCTGATTTGGGAGACAGGCTGAATGCTGCCCACATGGTGAGGCGGAAAGAGCACCACTGCCACCAGCTGGATGCAGGCAGAATGAGGCACCGCACAGATCAGAAGGGTCGCTGCATGTCCACAGGTGAGCGAGCTCTCTGGCTCGATTCTTTGCCCTGATCTTTAAATTTCTTTAGAATCTCTTTGCCTTTCTATTTTTCTTCACTCCTTTTCACCTTTCCTACACAGATATGTTAATCCTGCCTCAGTTTCACCCATTACCCTGGTTGAGGAAAAGGTCCAGAGAATGGTGAGAGGCCTGCCTTAAACTGGGAGATGAGGCAGACTAAAATAAGGCCGCCCTTTCTGGGGCGAACTCATCCGACGCACAGGATGCCTAATGCAGGTTTATGTGCACTCCTGAATATAAAGGGAAAGCCTCCTTATGAAGCTCTTCTTTATGCTGCCTGAGGTTCTGTCAAGTTCTATGAAATTGATAGTCCTGAAATGCAAGGTGTCGATCTAGCAATTTTCTCATTTGGAGAGGAAAGACAACATGCAGCCCAGAGCTCGTCTGCACTGTGACCTGTGAGTTATGTAATGCTCCAGGATCGAAGGTACTATTCAGTGTGATATGGCTCTGGAGACTCACCAGGGATTTAGTTGTTGCTCAGTCACTCAGTTCTGTCAGGCTCTTTGCAACCCCATGGCCTGCAGCATGCCAGGCTTCCCTGTCCATCACCAACTCCTGGAGCTAGCTCAAACTCATGTCCATTGGTCGCTGATGCCATCCAACTATCTTGTCCCCTGTCATCCCCTTCTCCTGCTGCCTTCAATCTTTCTCAGCATCAGGGTCTTTTTCAATGAGTCAGTTCTTTGCATCAGGTGACCAAAGTACTAAAGTTTCAGCTTTAGCATCAGTCCTTCCCATGTACATTCAGGACTGATTTCCTTTAGGTTTGACTGGTTTGATCTTGCAGGGATTTACAGTATTGATTATGAACATTCCTTAGTGTGAAAAATAGGGAGAGAGACAAACAAAACAAAACAATAACAAACCTTGTTATGTGGACCCTCTTGGATTCCTTAGGAACTTTCCTCTAGATAATGCAAGTAGTTATCCAAATCATTACTGATCATCTACCATGAGTCAGACCTGTTCACAGCATAAGTTAGAAGCAAAAGAGAAGGAACCTACTCAATTTTCTAAATCAAGGTTAGTTTGTACTTGTGTAGTTTGGATAACCACTTCTGATGCTGAAAATCTTTTTAGTAATCCCTTTTAGGCATCTAGGGTTCCCAAGGGCGCCCTGGAGATAATTCAAAGGCTATGGGTTGTGACCAACCTAGACAGCATGTTAAAAAGCAGAGACATTACTTTGCTAACAAAGGTTCATCTAGTTAAGGCTATGGTTTTTCCAGTAGTCGTGTATGGATGTGAGAGATGGACTATAAATAAAGAAAACTGAGCACTGAAGAAATGATGCTTTTGAACTGTGGTGTTGGAGAAGACTCTTGAGAGTCCCTTGGACTGCAAGGAGATCAAAACAGTCAATCCTGAAGGAAATCAGTCCTGAATATTCATTGGAAGGACTGATTCTGAAGCTGAAACTCCAATACTTTGGCTACTTGATGTGAGAAACTGACTCATTTGAAAAGACTCTGATGCTGGGAAAGAGTGAAGGCTGGAGAAGAAGGGGACAACAGAGGATGAGATGGTTGGATGGCATCACCGACTCAATGGACATGAGTTTGAGTAAACTCTGAGAGCTGGTGATGGACAGGGAGGCCCGAAGTGCTATGGTCCATGGGGTCGAAAAGAGTCGGACACGACTGAGCTTCTGAACTGAACTGAACTGATGGGTTGTGACGACAGAGGCTGGAGCAGTTTACCTATCAATTAAAGAGCTTTACTTCTCTTGACTTTCTGCATTCATATGCTGAGATATATTTATTTTCAAAAAATGTTTTCTAAGAGTTTTACAAGATTAACATAGAAAATTATGCCTGTTATAACCATTCCAAATAATGACTAAGATATTCACTGAAAGTTGTGATTGGTCCAATGCTTCAACCTTTGACAAACAGCAGTGATTCATTTTTAAGCATTGATCATGAGTCCTAAACTCCCTAAATATTTTAAGTGGCTTATTGGGATGCTTTTGTTTTTATTTTCTCATTAAAAAAACATTCCAGATATGATTAAGGATTAACTTCTGTCAGGCTTAAGGTACATAGATGGAATTTAGTTGTCTCTTTTCTGGAGAAATTACAGTAAAATCTGAAATGCAGTATTCTGTTTAAACTTCAAAGATCAAAACTTAAAAAAAAAAAAGCAAAAACAAGTAAGGCTTCCCTGGTAAATCAGTGGTAAAGAATACGCCTGCCAATGCAGGAGACACTGGTTTGATCCCTGATTAGGGAAGATTCCACAGGCCACAGAGTACCTAAGCCCATGTACCACAACTACGGAGCCCGTGCTCTAGAGCCTGGCAGCTGCAACTATTGAGCCCATGTGTTGCAACCACTGAAGCCTGCCCTAGAACCCCTGCTTGGCAACAGGAGAAGACATCACAATGAGAAGCCGGAGGACTGCAATTAGAGCATAGCCCTCACGTGCCGCAACAGGAGAAAAGTGCACACAGCAACAAGGACACAACACAGCCCAAAATAAATAAATAATAAATAAAATGATTAAAGCATGAGTAGATGAGCTCTAAATGTTTCGATTTTGACTGTGACTTTTCTGAACCCTTCATAACACCTAGTATAAGATTGTGCTCAGTCACTCAGTTGTGTCTGACTCTTTGTGGCCCTATGGACTGTAGCCTGCTAGGCTCCTCTGTCCATGGAATTTTTCAGGTAAGAATACTGGAGTGGATTGTTGTTTCCTACTCCAGGTGATCTTCCTGGCTCAGGGCTCGAACTCAATGTCCCCATTGACGCAGGGACAATATTTTATTTCCTGATCTGGCTGGTGGTCATACATGTGTCTCTCTTATAATTACTTATTAATTTGTGCATTAGCTGCACATATATAAATATATTATTTTTCACTTGGTCAAAAAATAAAATGAATCACTGGGAAGTGACAATATTTCCAGCATCCAGTTTATATTGCTCTATATAAGCAGAAAGATATAAAATACTTTGTCAAATGTCCTGCATAAGTCCAGATGCATTATATTTTTATGCATTACCCTTATCTTAGTAACTTTGTCAAAAATGGAAATGATATTTCCTTAACATGAGTTGAGGAATATATCTATCCTAATGAACCATAGGATAGATCCACATAAGGCAGGCTGTTATACCAGTTCTGGTTAGCTTAATGGCCTTGGTAAATCAACTGACTACCTCTTCCTTCTTTAAAAAAAGACCTTGTAATAGATAATCACTATGTCTTCTCGGGCTCTAAACTTTTTAAGATTCAATAATTCTATGAATAAATAATCTCTAGAATATCCTGAATTTCTGTTCTAAAAGGCCATTATGATAGTCAAGTAAAAACCAACTGGTATAATTCAAAGGAGCATCATAATGCAATTTCAAATTATATTCGGTGATAATTAGTTTTAAAAAACTAGAAAATTTATGACTAGAACATCTAAAATCTTTAAGCAAAGTTTGTTGAGCTGTGTCAATGCATAGTTCATGGTGATGTAAAGGTGGCTTACAAATAAAGAGTTAGTCTGGAGAACTAGTTTAAAAGGCATTTTACATATCCTTTTTTTTTTTTAACCACACTACAAGGCTTAGTTGGAGAAAGAAATGGCAATGCTCTCCAGTATTCTTGACTGAGAAATCCCATGGACAGAGGATCCTGGTGCGTTACAGTCCATGGGGTTGCAGAGAGCCAGACACGACTGAGCGACAGCACATGTATGTCCTGTGGGATCTTTGTTCCCTGACCCAGGATTGAACTCAGGCCCAGGACAAGGAAATCGTGAAGTTCTAACCACTGGACCACCAAGGAATTCCCAAGGCATTCTGTTTTTGATTGAGAGTCCATCAGTACAATTACTTATAGAAGGCAAATTGTAGGCACCTACCTCTCAAGTCTTGACTCCTGGAAATACGTAATTTTATTGTTCGCTCACTCATTCAACCTACAAGTGTTTATTTAATTCCTATTATGTGTTGGCACTGTGGAGAACGCAAAGATGGAGTAAATATTATCCCAGGCCTCCAGTTGATCACAATCTGCCTATTATTTTGTACAAATGTTTCTAGTTTGATTTACACGGAACTAGAAAAAATGCTGTTGACTGGCATTGATTCAATAATTGATATAAAATAATCATTATCTGAAAGTGGATAGACTCATTTGACCAACTTGAGAATAAAGGAGCACTAATTATTAAGTATATCCTGCTCTAGAAAGTGGTTCTAATAGTGTCAGAAAATTCTTATGCTATAATGTTATGTTAGAAAAAATAAATAAAAATGATGTCATGATCTCAACTGTGGAACAAAACATTTAGATGTGAATGGTGGTTATTTCTGAGATTAAATTTTTTTATACCAAGGTTATATTTAAGAAAAATATATACATTTATTTTAAAATATACCAAAAAAAAAAAAAATAGACCAGCAAGGTAGTTAGTGTAAAACTTTTCAAAAGTAGAGCAACAAATAGCAACAACAAAACAACAGAACCAAGTCTGTATTTACTTACTTGGAATTAATCCGGTTGAGCTGGAGCCCAGAAAAACAGAAATACACAGCACTTAGAATTATAGGGCCATATGAGAGTTTATTTTTAAAAAAGTTTGTAGCAGAGAGACTAGAATATCAGAGAACAGAAGGAAAGGAAATGCGACCCTATGATTGGGAAAAGGATTTTGCTGAAAACAACTTGCCAATTTTTCCAGTAATAATATTGTTTTGCCTGATAATCATACTGTGTCTGCCAATGGCATTGTTCTCCAGTGACAGTGAGAGATAAAATGGAGACAGATGTGTGACATACAGTAATGTGGGGAAACATTTCCCCTGCAACAGGAAGAGCAGGGAATCTTAATCTTACCTCCTAGAGTCTGGAGAGGCTTTACTCACGCCTCTGCAGAATAACAGAGTTGTAATTTAATTTTTATTTTTATATGTGGTTTTGTTAGTCATTTGTTTCATATTTTTAATGAAGTTTAATTCATATACAACGAAATACACAGTTCTTACGTATTCGGCTTGATAACCTTGCGTGCTCAGTCGCTGAGTTGTTTCCTACTCTTTGCAACACTATGGACTGTAGCCTGTCAGGCTCCTCTCTCCATGGGGATTCTCCAGGCAAGACTACTGGAGTGGGTTGCCATTTCCTTCTCCAGGGGACCTTCTCAACCCAGGGACTGAACCCGCAACTTCCATGTCTCCTGCATTGCAGGCAGCAAATTTGGACGACTGTAATAAGATAGAGGGGAATAAAGTTCCCTTTTACTCCTTTTCCCATCAGTTCTCTTGGCCCTCCTTCAATCACTTTCTAATTCCTTCACCACAGATTAGTTTTATCTGCTTTTGGATTTCTTGAAAATGGAATCAGGCAGAGGAAACAGAATAACAGAAGTCTGATGGTAAAGTCTAGTTTGAAATTCTTGCTCAAACAAGAATCCCAGATGCTATCAAGCTCTTCATACAAACATGTAAATGTCTCACTGCAACAGCAACTAGAATTTGTTGAAAGTTGCTTCTTTACTTTTGCTCAATTTTCCTAGATGGGAAACCTCTGATTCTCAAGTTTTCACCATTTTCAGGATGTGAAAACTGACTATGAAAGCAGAGGACTTGAGCTCCATTTCTACAAATTCTTCTAACTGGTTTTATAGTCTTCTTGTTATTTGCTTCATTTCTGTTCTCTTTAGTTTATTCTTTAAAATGAGTGTAACTCCAATAGCACCTACATTCATTCATACATACACACATAGTATTTCTTTCAAGGCATAGATCTCTTTCAAGGCATCATTCCCATCAATATATATAGGAGTGATGGTGAGCATGTCTGGTCAAGGCACACTCCTGCCTTGGTGATACTTTCCCATGTGCTGTCAGGGTCATCTGACTCCTAACAGTCATTCCCCAGATCACTGTTTTAATTTTCCTTGGTCGATTACTGAACAATAAAAAGCTTCTCCAGGATTTTGTCACAATCCTCTACCATTTTGGGCTTTCCTGGTAGTTCAGATGGAAAAGAGTCTGCCTGCAATGCAGGAGATCCAGGTTCGATCCCTCAGTCAGGAAGATCCCCTGGAGAAGAGAATGGCTACCCACTCCAGTATTCTTACCTGGTGAATCCCATGGACAGAGAAGCCTGTCTGACTACAGTCCCTGGGGTTGCAAAGAGTTGGACATGACTGAGGGACTAACACTTTCACTATACCATTTCACAAGTGTAAACCCAATATCCTTTAATTCTGCCAGAGAACAGCCAAGACAAGGCTACAATATTTCATGGAACTTTACCGAAAGCTTGGAGATAACAAAAGTTCAATATAGATTATCTTAGAATTAAGACAGACCCAGAGTCTGTGGGGAGTAAAATTGATATAATATGGGAGCTCTCTGTATGCAAAATAATACAAAATCATTTTACTTTGCAAGTTTTAAAAACCTGACCATATGTGCAGATTGCTACATTTCTACCCAAGACCTCTGAAAGGGCAGTCCCAAGTCAAGGAGCCTGATGATTAAGCCTCATTGGCTTGATGTCTTTTGCTTATAACTGCTCCCATAAGCACCCACATCCAAATTCTAATTACTTGCATAATTCATTTTCCATGATATGTGGAGCCAGTCTTCCCGTGGGCATATTGGAGAACCATACCCACAGGCTCTCTTTCTTCCCAAGGATGAATCATAATAAGGAGATCCAATTCCTTCAAGGAAATTTGAGCTCTTACCTCCAAGATGAAGCCTGGTCTACCTGTCACGCACTTGGCAATCACAGTAGGTCATGGTGTGTGTACTGAAGCCTGTGATATTAAAGCTCTCAGTGGCACCAGGTGTGAGAAATCACTGTTTCAGCCAGTGCACTCCACATCCAGGTCTTATGCATTTCACAGTCTGTTTTTAGGGCAACATGAAAGAAAAGGTCAACCTTGCTTATTTCTGTTGACCATCAACCAATTGTCTCTTTCCTATGAGCCAGTATTTAGGCAAGGATATAGACGCATCTTCCAAGAAAAAATAATATTTTTCAGCAAAGGGAAACTGAAGACAAAGTTTTCAAAGTTGTCTATAAATCTTTACTGTTTTGGTCTTGTGAATAGATTTATTTTATATTATAAAACCAAATTCTTTTTTAAATTAATTAATCAATTTTATTTTAAAATTTATTTATTTTAATTGGAGGCTAATTACTTTATAATATTATACTAGTTTTGCCATACATTGACATGAATCCGCCATGGGTGTACATTCAGTCCAATAGGCTTTCCATAGAATTGTCCATACGTGCTGCTTTATAACCATTTACAAAAACAATCTCTCCCAGAACAGAAGGAAACAAACATTTTTTTAATTTTATGGATGCAAACACCATTCACAGTGATTTTGGAGCCCAAGAAAAGAAAATCTGTCACTGCTTCCACTTTCCTCCTTCTATTTGCCATGAAGTGATGGGACCAGATGCCATGATCTTAGTTTTTCAAATGTTGAGTTTCAAGCCAGCTTTTTCACTCTCTTCTCTCACTCTCAAAAAAGAGATTCTGTAGTTCCTCTTCACTTTCTGTCATTAGAGTGGTATCATCTGGATATCTGATATTACTGATAGTTCTCCCAGCAATCTTGAATTCAGCTTGTGATTCACCCAGCCCAGCATGTCACATGATGTACTCTGCATAGACATTAAATAATCAGGGTGACAATATACAGCCTTGTCTTACTCCCTTCCCAATCTTGAACCAGTCAGTGTTTCCATGTCTGGTTCTAATTGTTGTTTCTTGACCCGCAAAACAGGTTTCTCAGGAGACAGGTAAGATGGTCTGATACTCTTATCTCTTTAAGAATTCTCCACTGTTTTTTGTGATCCACACAGTCAAAGACTTTAGTGTTGTCAATGAAATAGATGTTTGTCTGGAATTCCTTTGCTTTCTTCATGATCTTTCAAATGTTGGCAATTTGATCTCTGGTTCCTCTGCCTTTTCTAAAGCCAGCCTGTATATCTGGAAGTTCTCACTTCACGTATTGCTGAAGCCTAACTTGAAGGATTTTGAGCATTACTTTGCTATCATGTGAAATGAACACAATTAAGTTGTAGTTTGAACATTTGTTGGCATTGCTCTTCTTGGGGATTGGAATGAAAACTCACCTTTTCCAGTCCTGTGGCCACTGCTGAGTTTTCCAAATTTGCTGACACATTGAGTACAATACTTTAACAGCATCATCTTTTAGGATTTAAAATAGCTCAGCTGGAATTTCATCACCTTCACTAGCTTTGTTCATAATAATGCTTCCTATAGCCCACTTGACTTCACACTTCAAGATGCCTGGCTCTAGGTGAGTGACCATGCCATCATTGTCATTGAAATCACTAAGATCTTTTTTATATAGTTCATCTGTGTATTCTTGATACTTTCTTAATCTCTTCTGCTTCTGTTAGGTCTACCATTTCTGTCCTCCATGCTCATCTTTGCATGAAATGTTCCCTTGATATCTCCAGTTTTCTTAGATCTCTAGTCTTTTTCATTCTATTGTCTTCCTCTATTCTTTGCGTTGTTCATTTAAGAAGGCCTTCTTATCTTTCCATGCTATTCCCTGGAACTTTGCATTCAGCTGGGTATAGCTTTCTCTTTCTCCCTTGCCTTTCACTTCTCTTCTGTTCTCAGTTATTTGTAAAGCCTCCTCAGACAACCTCTTTGCCTTCTTGCATCTCTTTTTCTTTGGGGTAGTTTTGGTCACTACCTCCTGTACAGTGAGGTGATTCTTCATCCATAGTTCTTCAGGCACTTTGTCTACTAGATCTGACTCCTTGAATCTATTTGTCACCTCCACTGTATAATCATAGGAATTTGATTTAGGTCATACTTGAATGGCCTAGTGGTTTCCCCTACTTTCTTCAAAATAAGTCTGAATTTTGCAACAAGGAGTTCATGATATGAGCCACATTCAGCTCCAGGTCTTGTTTCTGTTGACTGTATAGAACTTCTCCCTCTTTGGCTGCCAAGAATATAATCAATCTGATTTTTGGTATTGACCACCTGCTGATGTCCATGTGTAGAGTTGTCTCTTGGGTTGTTGCAAAAGGGTATTTGCTATGACCAGATTATGCTCTTGACAAAACTGTTAGTCTTTGCCCTGCTTCATTTTGTACTTCAAGGCCAAACTTGCCTGTCACTCCAGGTATCTCTTGACTTCCTGTATTTGCATTTCAATCCCCTATGATGAAAAGGACATCTTTTTTTGGTGTTAGTTCTGAGGGCCTTGTAGGTCTTCATAGAACCAATCAGTTTCAGCTTCTTTGGTATCAGTGGTTGGGGCATAAACTTGGATTACTGTGATGCTGAATGGTTTGCCTTGGAAACAAACTGAGATCATGTTGTTTTTGACATTGCACCCAAGTATTGCACTTCGGACTCTTTCGTAGGCTGTGAGAGCTACTCTATTTCTTCTAAGGGATTCTTATCCATGGTAGTAGACACGATGGTCATCTGAATTACATTCATCCATTCCTGTCTATTTTAGTTTGCTGATTCCTAAGATGTCCATGTTCACTCTTGCTATCTCCTGCTTGGCCATGTCCAATTTATCTTGATTCATGGACCTAACATTACAGTTTCCTATGCACTATTGTTCTTTATAGCATCTGACTTTTCTTTCACCACCAGATGTATCCTTAACAGAGCACCGTTTCTGCTTTGGTCCAGCTGCTTCACTCTTTCTGGAGTTATTAGTAATTGCCCTCTGCTCTTTCCCAGTAGCATATTGTATACCTTCTGACCTGGGGGCCCATCTTCTGGTCATATCTTTTTGCCTTTTCATACTTTTCATGGGGTTCTCACTGCAACAATACTGGAGTGGTATGTTATTCCCTCCTCCAATGGACCACATTTTATCAGAAATCTTCACTGTAACCTATCTTTCTTGGGTGGCCCTGCACAGCATAAATCATAATTTCATTGAGTTACACAAGCCCCTTCACCATGACAAGGCTGTGATCCATGAAGGGGGGTAATAGGCTTTTCTTTAATTTATTATTTAGCTTAAGGTCTCTCAAGTCATAGTCTTGTGAGCTATCTTCAATAGATTTTCCATACTCTAGTGTAATCTGTGAACTTATATACTAAATATTTTTCTTTAAATTAATTCTCTCATTAAAAGCTTAAATAATTTTGATTTCACTTTAAAGCAATAAATTCATAAAATCTTGGGTTTGAAGTGATGTTTTTCTATTTTCCTAATACATATTAAATAACTAAACAGCTTATTAGAATGTTTTTAAAAGTTCAACCATGTGGTTTATAGAGTAACTGTCAATACTGTCATTATTTTATGGACCTCAATAGAGACAAACCTAAACAATTAATTTATGAGGAGGCAGTAGTAGACTTTGAATTACTTTTATAGGAAATTGGAACTTATCATTTAGTAATAAGCAGCCTCCACCAAAACTGACAAAACAAACAAACAGAAGAATCAGCAACCATTACAGAAAATTTCTAATATACCACTCTCCATAATTGATAGAAATGGCAACGAAACTCAGTGGAGTCATAGAAATTTGAACAACACAATATAAAAACTCTAATTTTATGGGAATATAAAAAACACACATCTACAACTGTACAAGACGCATGACAACTGCACCAGGGAATCCCTGCTGGCTCAGATGGTAAAGAATCTGCCTGCAGTACAGGAGATGCGGGTCGATCCCTGGGTGGGCAAGATCCCCTGGAGGAGGAAATGACAGCCCACTCCAGCATTCTTGCCTGGAGAATTCTATGGACAGAGAGGCCTTGGAAGCTACAGTCTGTGGGGTCACAAAGAGTAGTACACAACTGAGCAACTGACACAACAACACAACTGCACAATAGGCATCCTTTCAAAACACCCCTGAAGCATTTTCACAAACTTGACTATGCACCGGGCCCAAATATTTCTTAACTCCTTTCAGAGGACAGAAATCACATAGAGCATGTTTCTTGACACATAGCAATTAAGTAAGAAATCAATAAACAAAGTATATTACCATGTTTTTCAAGGCACCATTAAAAATGATGAAGCATTCTAAAGAAACTGAATAAATGATTTAAACAGAAGACAATGTTTTCCCTAGACATAGCTGATATTCAGCTGCTATCCACCTACTATTTTTGCCTGGCATCTACTCTGTTCATTGTATTCTTCCTGACTGCTCAGTGTCTGAGCCAGGCTGGTTGTCAATACTCTATTGCCCCATTTTTACAAATCAGCAATGGAAAAAAATCCTTTCGGCTATGGCAGAAGGTTGTGTTAAAAGGCCAACTAGCAAAACTCATTCTTGGAATGATCCTAAGCCCCAAAGGAGTCTATATATTCCTATAAATAATAGTTAACATTTATTTAACTGTACAACATAGGTATCATTTAATCTTTAAAATAGCCTTATGAAGGTGGCATTGTAATTATTCCCATAGGAATTCTTAAACCTCTCTGAGGAAAGTGAAGCTCAGAAAGGTTTAAGAATTCGGCCAAAGTTATATAGTTAGGAAATACTGAGTTGTCAATCAGACTGTCTGGCCTCCTAAATATGTATTATTATTTTTTGTGATTGCTTTGAGAGACAAACAAAAAAGTGAACAGTGTTTAGCAGTGGTAAATTGGACTGGGGGTAGTTAGCAGTGGGTTAAGAGAAGCCTAAAGGAAGTTATGTTCCCTTTTCCCTCTGTCATTTAAACCTTATTTTTCTAGGAGTATGTTGTAATTTTTTAAAGAGATAAGTTAACTAAAATGAGAGAGCAGTAATTCAGGCTCATTCCAATAGTCTGTCCTTGCGACAATCTCTAGAGCAGAGAAAATGACCAGGAGGGAGCTCTGCCCAGTGAATCAAGGGTTCAGGAATACTGGTGTGGCTTTGTGAAAAGAAAGCTCTCGTCTGTATTAGATATGCTTTGTATTTCTTTAACACCTATTCTGAGTTGCCCCATAGGCTGAATAAATGGCTTCTGTATCCTCAAAGCACCCTGTGAGTTCCTTGGTTTGGACTGGGAGGGTGTGGGGTTGAGTGGTGATAGCCCAAGCTTAGCTCTTTACCCACACTTAGGGCTTCTAGCCCCTGGAGGAAAATCATTTCAAGTCTATGTGCCTCCGATCGCCATCAACTGAAAGCATCATCATTTTCATAATAATAATTTTTCAGCCTCAAAGGGATATATTATTAATTAGCCTAAGTTTTTGAAGTGCTTGAGAATATGAAGTACTGAATGGGAAGTTTCACCCATATGGTCAAGCTGGGAGTCTGAGGAGGGCGGAGGTTAGGTGACGAGCCACCAGTCATAGGAGGAGGCTGAGAGCAGAACAGAATGGCTGCTGTCCTGGTGCTGTGCACCCTCCTGTAACCACACCAGACCATGCGCCCTGCCTCCAGTAATTAGAAATTACTCCAGCACATAAACAGGCACTTTATAATGTTTTCTTTTTACAATGGACAGCACGCGTCTCCTTTCCACCAGGAGAGGGGAACCAGTTTTGGCTTCCCACTGTCCCTACCTGCTTTATAGCCCAGACTCGTATTCACGCACGCACAGGGAAAGCAGCAGTCACGTGGCAACATTTGCTCTGAACATGGTCCCCTTCCAGTGGCTTGGCTCAAAAGAAGCTGGTAACATGGCCCCCTTCAACATAAATCCCTGGCGTCTCTGGATGACCCTGAGTTCTCAGCCACCAGCCACAGAACTGCCTCTTCTTCTCTTTCCCATTCTTCCATCCACAAGGTTAAGAAAGTTTTTTCATAGAAAGTCTCATTGACATGAACACTCTTGCTCAGAACACCCTTACCATATACCACTTCATCCAGTGGTGAGTGATAACAGCTCTGTTTGTGTTTAATTAGCTCTTGGTTTATGGGCAGTTTGTGTTGAGGGTGTGGCTGTTTTAGTTGGTTACGCAGTTGGCAGAAATATATGTGTATTGATGTGGGTCCTTGGTATATGCCCTCTGAGCACTCTGGTCTGAAAGCTCAACAGTCCTTTATTCCACTACCAACGGAGGCAAACTGTTAGAACTTTTATGCTTTAATTTCATTCCATAAGACTGGAATGATGATGCTTGCTCTCCGTCTCTAAATATCTGGCTGGGCAAGTGTCCTTCTTACTCATCACTAGGCAGAACTTACAGATGAACCACTGTTGCTGCTCTGTGTCACAGCACTGGAGACTACTCACCAGGCAGCTGGCTAGGGGCCCTGACCCCAAGTGTCATCTGCTTATTTCTTGTATGTTTATTTCGCTTATTTTTAAAATCATGTCCCTCATAGCATCCATGTCATGACTTATATTCATGACAATGTCTAAAATAGAAGCATGATTATAAAGTAGTGGATTATTTTTTAAAAACAAACATTACAGGATGTACTCATCTAAATGTGTGTTGTTCCTTTCCAAGTAATCACCTTTGAGAGGTGTACACATATTTCCCAAATGGAAATATTATGTAACATATTTGAGAAACCCTTCTTTGGCATTACCTAAGGCATAGTATGTAAACAAAAAACAAGATGAATATTTTCTTAATTTAAAACTAATACATATTCATAATGAAAGGTTGATTTTCATCTTTGTATTGTTAATTTTTACTTATAATTCTAAAACTCAGAAATAAGCATGCTTACCATATTTCTTTCCAGTCTGCTTTTCTAAGTTGTGGCCTAATGAATAGACTCAACAGTAATGAATCTTCATTCTCTGCAGGTAATTTTGAGCTTTGAAATCTAGTTGCATTTCACTGAATTCAGTGACTATTTAATGAGTGATTCTACATGCAAGGAGCTAGGTGGAATAAAAAGATGAACAAGGTATGTTCAGACGGACTTTTTAAAGAAGACATTAATGATTCAGAAGGTGATGCCAAACAGAATTACAAAAAAATATTTTGAACAGTTACGACATCATTGGAATAAGTGTGTCATCTCTCAAGAGGACACATTGACAGGGACAGTACAAATAGTTGTGCAATGCCTGGAATGTTAAAAAAAATGAACATGGCCCACATGATATGCTAATAAAAGAGGTAACCGGGAGCAGTCCCCACATTTCAGAGCTAAAGACAGTCTGGTAAGGTGAAGAATAGGTTAGATGGCTCTATATGCCAGTTGGCCTGTGACAGTCCTGGTTGACACCTGTGGTCTAGATGGTCCCTTTCAGTGTCCCCTTTCCTCCCTGAACACTGGCTTTGGAGGATAAATTAATGACTGCTCTAAAAACTGAGATGTTTGCTGCTGGTACCATCCCCCTTGTCTCCTCGTCCCCAAGGGCAACACTCTAGTTAGTTTAGTTAGACCTGCTGTTTACCTTGAACAATAAGTCAGTTTCTTGGTCTTTCTTTTTCCTTTGCCTCCATCAATTAAAACTTACATGTGCTAACTTACATATCCTTAAGAAATACTTAGAACTAATAAACAAGGAAATAATATTCAATCTCAACTTTTTATCAAAGAAAAGCAGGTTAAAACAATGATTCACCAATAAGTAATAATAATAATGTCAGTAAGAGTGTTTGAGATGGGTACTTTGTGAAAGGATGAAATTATTAAAGTTCTGAAAGGTAATTTGGTCACAGGGCTCACATTATGTGGTAGTTAAGACTGGAATTCTTAGTTTCATAGCTTACCCATGGTACAACCCTGCTGCTGCTGCTGCTGCTGCTGCTAAGTCGCTTCAGTCGTGTCTGACTCTGTGCAACCCCATAGACGGCAGCCCACCAGGCTCCCCCATCCCTGGGATTCTCCAGGCAAGAGTACTGGAGTGGGTTGCCATTTCCTTCTCCAGGTACAACCCTGGGGAGTTCTTTTTTCTTTTAGTGTCCCAACTTTCTCATCAGTAAAATGGAAGATAATAATCAAATTTCCTGGATAAGATAGTTTAAGGATTAAATACTGTCATATATATTACATCCTGTTACATCCCATATACACACAGGAGGTCACTCCTGATGAGTAGAATGATCACTTAACAAAAAGTTTTGAAGAAACATTGAAAAATAGCAACATTATCTATGTATTCACATATTTAACAAATGGAGTTTGAAGACCAATAATAAATCAGACACTATTCGCAACATAAAAGGATNTTGTTAATTTTTACTTATAATTCTAAAACTCAGAAATAAGCATGCTTACCATATTTCTTTCCAGTCTGCTTTTCTAAGTTGTGGCCTAATGAATAGACTCAACAGTAATGAATCTTCATTCTCTGCAGGTAATTTTGAGCTTTGAAATCTAGTTGCATTTCACTGAATTCAGTGACTATTTAATGAGTGATTCTACATGCAAGGAGCTAGGTGGAATAAAAAGATGAACAAGGTATGTTCAGACGGACTTTTTAAAGAAGACATTAATGATTCAGAAGGTGATGCCAAACAGAATTACAAAAAAATATTTTGAACAGTTACGACATCATTGGAATAAGTGTGTCATCTCTCAAGAGGACACATTGACAGGGACAGTACAAATAGTTGTGCAATGCCTGGAATGTTAAAAAAAATGAACATGGCCCACATGATATGCTAATAAAAGAGGTAACCGGGAGCAGTCCCCACATTTCAGAGCTAAAGACAGTCTGGTAAGGTGAAGAATAGGTTAGATGGCTCTATATGCCAGTTGGCCTGTGACAGTCCTGGTTGACACCTGTGGTCTAGATGGTCCCTTTCAGTGTCCCCTTTCCTCCCTGAACACTGGCTTTGGAGGATAAATTAATGACTGCTCTAAAAACTGAGATGTTTGCTGCTGGTACCATCCCCCTTGTCTCCTCGTCCCCAAGGGCAACACTCTAGTTAGTTTAGTTAGACCTGCTGTTTACCTTGAACAATAAGTCAATTTCTTGGTCTTTCTTTTTCCTTTGCCTCCATCAATTAAAACTTACATGTGCTAACTTACATATCCTTAAGAAATACTTAGAACTAATAAACAAGGAAATAATATTCAATCTCAACTTTTTATCAAAGAAAAGCAGGTTAAAACAATGATTCACCAATAAGTAATAATAATAATGTCAGTAAGAGTGTTTGAGATGGGTACTTTGTGAAAGGATGAAATTATTAAAGTTCTGAAAGGTAATTTGGTCACAGGGCTCACATTATGTGGTAGTTAAGACTGGAATTCTTAGTTTCATAGCTTACCCATGGTACAACCCTGCTGCTGCTGCTGCTGCTGCTGCTAAGTCGCTTCAGTCGTGTCTGACTCTGTGCAACCCCATAGACGGCAGCCCACCAGGCTCCCCCATCCCTGGGATTCTCCAGGCAAGAGTACTGGAGTGGGTTGCCATTTCCTTCTCCAGGTACAACCCTGGGGAGTTCTTTTTTCTTTTAGTGTCCCAACTTTCTCATCAGTAAAATGGAAGATAATAATCAAATTTCCTGGATAAGATAGTTTAAGGATTAAATACTGTCATATATATTACATCCTGTTACATCCCATATACACACAGGAGGTCACTCCTGATGAGTAGAATGATCACTTAACAAAAAGTTTTGAAACAACATTGAAAAATAGCAACATTATCTATGTATTCACATATTTAACAAATGGAGTTTGAAGACCAATAATAAATCAGACACTATTCGCAACATAAAAGGATATCGGTAATGAAAAAGGTGGATTTATTTCCTATGCTTTTACTGTCTCAAGGGGTGGAAAAACATTAAATGACTATTCATAGTGAGTAGCAGACTGGGGGTCATGCATCAAGGAGGCCCACCTTTAACAAAAGTGGTTAGAGAAACCCCCTGCTGAAACAACACATGGATTTTAGAGGAGAAAGTGTATAGAAAGCCAGATTAATAAAAAGATATCACAGCTCTGTTTTACCAGACCATATTCTAGTGTGGCTAAGTCACTCTCCAATTGTGAAGATTCTTAATCTACTGCTTCCGTGTGCACACACAGTCAAATTCTGTATAGAGATGGGGTGGTCTTTAATTCAGACCGGAGTATGAGTTAGGCACTTGTTCAGCTGACTTTCCAAACTTAAGGATTCATTCCTAGTGGAGAAGTCCAGTCTCCAAGGCTTAGTCTGAGAAAGTGATTTCTCTTTTTTTCCCATAATAATCAAATGAGAATATAATTTCTTATATCTTCTTTCAGAAGCTGAGTTGTGCCAAGTGGAGTTCTGAATAGGCTATCTAAGAGACACAGTCTGTTCATTTCCCCAAGTACTTCTCATTCTTGTCTTGGAACAACAGAATTTCCAGACAGTTTCAGAATTGGTCTTCACCGATTATCACATATTCATTTCTCAAGTTCTTTAATCTTATGCTTTGAGCTTTTATTTAGAGTTATCACCAAAATTAGTCATCCAAAATCTACTTCTTTTTCTCTAAGTAACAGATTTTATTGTGTAATTTAAAATTTTTATTTTGTTAATAGTTAACAGAATATCTGTGTTTTCTTTTTGCTCTGGTCATTGTGAGATTAATATATTTGAAAACAACCATACTTCAAACAGAAACATTTTAAATGAGTGACTAATGTCTAAGAATACATATTTGAGTATCCACATGCCAAGATCCACTTCCTAATTTACTTTAAATATATTGAGGATTTGGTCCACGAAAAGCTTTATATCACTCATGTAAAGCCATACATACCATTCTATTTAGAATTTAGCACTAAAATAGTTTTGCCTCTTTTTTAGACCCTGATATACTATTTACTCTCTGATAAGAATTATAGCCCTGGCTACAAAGGCATTCATAATTAAATATGAGGCCCAGTCATAGCAATCAATTCACCCTTATGGGTGGTACATCTGCCTTCTCCTCTTTCTCTGGCCTTGGTTTTCTGTCTTATAAATTTAATATATTTTGTTAAAAGTCATTCCAAACCTTTGTGATAAAAAGGATGGGTATTATACAAAGAAGGTGGCAGGGGTGGGGGATAGATTGGGAGGTTAAGATTAACATACATACACTACTATTGCTGCTTAGTTGCTTTAGTTGTGTTGAAGTCTGTGCGACCCCATGGACTGTAGCCCGCCAGGTTCCTCTGTCCATGGAATTCTCCAGGCAAGAGTACTGGAGTGGGTTGCCATGCCCTCCTCCAGGGGATCCTCCCAACCCAGGGATTGAACCCGGGTCTCCTACATGGCAAGCAGATTCTTTACCACAGAGCCACCAGGAAGCCCACATACACCCTGCCATGTATACAATAGATAGTCAACAAGGACCTACTGTATAGCACAGGGAACTATATTATGTAATAACTTGTACAAAAATGAAGAACATAGCATCCGATTCCATTACTTCATGGCAAATAGATGGGGAAACAACAGAAACAGTGACAGACTTTATTTTCTTGGGCTCGAAAATCACTGTGGACAGTGACTGCAGCCATGAAATTAAAAGATGCTTGCTTCTTTGAGTAAAATCTGTGACAAATCTAGACAGTGTATTAAAAAGCAGAGATGTTACTTTGCCAACAAAGGTCCATCTAGTCAAAGCTATGGCTTTTCCAGTAGTCATGTACAGATGTGAGAGTTGTACCACAGAGAAGGCTGAGTACTGAAGAACTGATGCTTCAAACTGTGGTGTTGGAGAAGACTGTTGGAGTCCCTTGGATTGTAAGGAGATCCAACCAGTCAATCCAAAAGGAAATCAGTCCTGAATATTCATTGGGAGGACTGATGTTGAAGCTCCAACACTTTGGCCACCTGATGCAAAGATCCACTCATTGGAAAAGACCCTGATGCTGGGAAACATTGAAGTCAGGAGGAGAAGGGGATGACAGAGGATGAGATGGTTGGATGGCATCACCTACTCAATGGACATGAGTTTGAGCAAACTTTGGGAGATGGTGAAGGACAGGGAAGCCTGGTGGGCTGCAGTCCATGGGATCACAAAGAGTCGGACATGACTGAGACTAAACAACAACAGCAGCAATGACTTGTAAGATAAAAGAATCTGAAGCAGAATATATACATATATATATATATGTATATATATAGATATATACGTATGTACAGTCACACACACACACAGAGGCTTCTGTGGTGGCTCAGTGTTAAAGAATCTGCCTGTAATACAGGAGCCATTGGAGACGTGGGTTCAATCCCTGGGTTGGGAAGATCCCCTGGAGGAGGGCATGGCAACCCACTCTAGTACTGTTGCCTGGAGAATCCCATGGACAAAGAAGGAGTCTGCAGGGCTACAGTCCACAGGGGCACAAAGAGTCGGACCCGACTGAAATGATTTAGCACGCACACGAGCGCATGCACACACATGCACACACCACACATGTATATTTAAACCTGTTTTTAAAAGATGGGTATAAATAAACAACCTAAATATATAATAGGTTGTTACCACAAATCAATACTCATAAAGAGACTAAGTACATTCTTGGACAGTTTTAGTTACCATTAAAAAAACTGGTAAAGCATAAATCAGTGACTGAGAAAATGAAACAATAATCTTTGGTGTAGGTGAGGGAAAGAGAGATGATAGAAACCTGTTAAATCTGCCAGTTTGTGCCCTAAACTCAGGGGGTTCCACAACAAATTTCATAGGTGTGCCCCACAGAGGATGCTGATCTCCAGCTGCGTCTTTGGAATCTCTCTGTCCTAGAAGCAGTTGGGGAAGGTCCAGAATGAAGACTGAACAAGCCGTACTCATTTCATACACAATGTGTTCTCAGAGCTTGCAACTTAAAAATAGACCTCTGCAGGAAAGAATCCTTAAAGCATGCTGAATCTTGGTTAGGCATGTCTTGTACTTTTCATCTGTTTAGACGCTAGTAGAAATAAAATGAACACCCTAAGGGTGTGCAAAAGATAGACATATTTACTAAGCCTTATTAAAAGAGCAGAGGCATAGTGAATCATGGACTGGGGAAGATTTAAACTTTCAGGATTAACGATGATCTTGAAGATTGTCTAGGAATTTGTGGAAGGAAGAAAAGAAGGAAAGGGAATCACATTTGTTAAATACTTATGTTTCAGGCCTATGCTAAATGTTTTAATATATGCCTTCCTTTTAATTATCCATGACAATCATTTTTTAAGATGGACAATGGCATTCACATGCTTTCTTATTAAGAAATAGGAACCTCTACCTACCCCTGTTCCCCATCCTTTTTATTCCTTTTGCTGTTGTAGTATCATTTTCCTTGTTGGGAAATAATAGAAACTTGGTTTCCCAGGTGGCTCAATGGTAAAGAATCCACCTGCTAATGAAGGAGATGTAGGTTCGATCCTTGGGTCAATAAATTTAAGAAATAAATGCTTCTCAATGTTAATTAATAGGGAGGCTCTTGTGAGGAAAATATTGACAGTTTAGTATTTTAAAAAGTCCTTCAATCAATGTTAGAGATATTGGCTCTATGATACATTTGTTCCAGAAGATCAATTCTGGGGAATGGGTGCAATTTGAAACCATGAGAAATAAAACAAGGACAAAGACTGGATCTTTTGGGACCACCTTTCATCAAAGACAAAATCTGGATTATGGCTTGAAACTAGCAACCACATTAAGTCAAATATTCGTGTTAGCTACTTCTCTTTTCTCTTATCTCTTTATTATAAAATCTCTACCTCCTTTTATTTATCTACGTATCCACCCATTCATATCATGAATAATTAAGTCATGTTTTTCTCCTCCTGAAATTTACTTGGTAGAAAAGCCCATAAAAGGTGAAAAGGGTTTTATACCACTCTCACTCAAACTCCAAGTGCCGTTTCATAGTTGTCTGTTTTCAAAAATGTGAAAATTTGTTCATAGTGTATGCCAGGCAAATACCTTTTGTATAGTCATAGAAATTATAACATCTGAGAAATTATAGGAATTATAGAAATCATAGGAATTATAACATCTGAGAAAAAGAAGGGAGCTCAGATATACTTGCTCAAACTCGTATTAATTTTTCACAAGAAAAGGAATGGAAACTAAGAAGGCAGAAAGGAATCAGTAAAAACAAGAGCCCTGGGGCTCCAGGGTTTCTTTCACTGTGTCATACTATTTTCTTCTCTTGTGGCTCAATTGGTAAAGAATCTACTTGCAATGCAGGAGACCTGGGTTTGATCCCTGGATTGGGAAGATCCCCTGGAGAAGGGAAAGGTTACCCATTTCAGTATTCTGGACTAGAGAATTCCATAGACTACAGCCCATGGGGTCGCAAAGAGTTGGACACGACTGAGCAACTTTCACTTTTGGCAAAAAACCCTACACATACCAGTGCTTTTACTTATTTTCTAAATTGCACAGTATTATAAAGCTTGAAATAATTTCAGAGATCATTTAAGTCCAAATTTTTCATTTAGTGACAGGGACACTAAGACCTAGAAGGGGCAAATGTCCAAAGGCACATAGCTAATGAGTGGCAGGGTTGGAGCCAGAATCCAGTTTTCTTAACTTTTAGGCCAAATCCTTTCCACCAATGGGCACATTAGCTCCATAAAATAGGGAGACTAATGAAGCTGTTTCCAAGCCCAAAATACCATTAAGAAAAGAATTTAAAAGTGTTATTTCAACAGCACAAGCATATCAGTGAGGCCTATAGCCATTGGGGATTAGCAGGGCTAATTTTACTTATTATTTATCAGTCTGAGATTAGAGGTTCCTGTTGGAATGCACAGCTCAGCATCAGGATCAAACTTTCTGCTTTGTACCAGAGCTACACTGGGTCAAGCTAGACCAAATAACCTTCCTCAAGGTTGTGTATTAAGTCATCAGCTCAAACAAACTAGAACTCAAGGTCTTCTTGGTAAACCTAGATGAAATGATAAAGCAGAAAATGTTTTATTTTCTCTGTCTCCTATTTTTGCCCTCTGTATCTTCCCTTTCTTTCCTTTGTTTTAGCATGCCAGCACTGGGATACATGGAACATGGGTAAGAAGGGAAAATCAGGAACTAGAGGCTTAAGTGAGGTGTTGGTAGCAGGGCGATAGTAAGAAGTCAAGACATATACATGCGTTCATGGTCAGTTTAGAACCTTGAGTCAGAGGCTAGCCTGATATCCAGACAAACAGATTGGCAAGGCACAGGTGAAAAGGCCCAGGGAGATATTTAGGAAGCAAAAGCCAAGGAAAAAAAAAAAAAAAAAAAAGGCAAAACAAGGTACATTGAGATAAGTAAATAGCTTTCAGTTCAGTTCAGTTCAGTTGTTTAGTTCAGTCACTCAGTCGTGTTCGACTCTTTGCGACCCCATGAACCACAGCACGCCAGGCCTCCCTGTCCATCACCAACTCCCAGAGTCCACCCAAACCTATGTCCATTGAGTCGATGATGCCATCTTATCCTCTGTCATCCCCTTCTCTTCCTGCCCTCAACCTTTGCCAGCATCAGGGTCTTTTCCAATGAGTCAACTCTTCACATCAGGTGGCCAAAGTATTGGAGTTTCGGCTTCAACATCAGTCCTTCCAATGAACACCCAGGACTGGTCTCCTTTAGGATGGACTAGTTGTATCTCCTTGCAGTCCAAGGGACTCTCAAGAGTCTTCTCCAACACCACAGTTCAAGAGACTATTAGAAGTGGTAAAAACCATTGCTTGAGACTCAAACATCATCACCTGTTATTTTGTTAGGGCACAAAGAGGGCCTGGTGGTAGTTAACTTGGAGTTTATAGGCAGAAGTAGATAATGAATCCTCTTGGCTGAGATAGGGAGTGTGTGGTGGGAGAGAAGGCAATCCGGACGCAAGACATTCAGTGTCCTCACATTCATTCATTCACTGGACACATATTTCCTGAGTGTTTGCGATGTGCTTGGTACAGCACTAAGTTCTTGACATTCAGTGACTAATGTAACAAAGCCCTTGACCTCCGGAGGCTTTCTTACTAGTACAGACAATAGATGATAAATGAGTAAATGTATAATGTGGACTCCAGTATTCATAAGTGCTCTGAAGTAAAAGCAAAGAAAGGGTGGTGATGTGAGGGCATGGGTCTAGATGAGATGGTCAGGGAAGGCTTCTTTGAGGTGTCATTTGAGCAGATGCCAGAGTGAAGTGAACAAAAAGCTTCTCAAATGTCCTTCATCAGGTACCGGATGCTCCCAATCATTTCTACTTTCCTGGCACATAACATTTCTAGCCTGTCTTCTATCTGTTATTTTACCTATTGGAAAGCCTTGCTCTCTGATCTCCAGGATGATAGACATCTAAACCAACTAGCTCTTCCTTCCATTTGATGACACTCTTCAATCCACCCACTGTGAAAGAGACAAGAAATTCCTGGTCATTCCCTTCCCTATTGATCATTAGATCATGATCATGATTATTACATAAAGGGAACAGGTAGTGGATAAGTCAAAACAAGGATTGTAAGCCCTTAGAGTTGCTGTGGTGGTTTAGTCGCTAAGTTGTGTCTGACTCTTTGCAACCCCATGGACTGTAGCCTGCCAGGTTCCTCTGTCCATGGAATTCTCCAGGCAAGAATACTGGAGTAGGTTGCCATTCCCTTCTCCAGGGGATCTTCCCGACCCAGGGACTGAACCCGGGTCTCCTGCATTGCAGGTGGAGTCTTTACTGATTGAGCCACCAAATAAATCCAAGGAGGCTAGGTTTCTGACCTTTATATTGTTCCCTCCACTGTCACGGCTCGGGAAAGAGGAAAAGAACTCTAACAGTTGAAATCTTACCAGAAAAAAACAGAAATTACTTTGAGTATCTAAAATATAGAGTCTTAGTTCGGGGAGCAGTTGCATGAGTGATGGAGAAGTGGAGAGCCAAACCAAGCCACATGGCCATCATGCATGAGTTAACACAAAGTGAAGGAAACGGCAACCCACTCCAGTATTCTTGTCTGGGAAATCCCACGGACAGGGGAGCCTGCTGGGCTACAGCCCATAGGGCTGCAAAGAGTCAGGCATGACTAAGTGACTAAGCACTAGCCATTACCAGCCCTAGTTTAGAAGGAAGTAGTATTTAACCATGCCTAAAGGTCTGAGATCACCCGACTGGAGCTGGAACCGTGGTGGACCTGTAAAAGAGATGGGATCATAGAAGGTGGGGCCATAAAGGAGATGCAGCAGCTGCCAGAGTAACCACCAGAGGCAGGAGCTGGGGAAGGGGAGCATCCCTTGGATTTTCCCTGTACTCCTTGCTGTCTAACTTCCATAGTACTGCCCATGGGCCAAACCCAGGCAGGGATTTGGAAGCCAGGCAAGAAGGCCTGCAGGGGTTATTCCTTCTGCAATACGAAGGAAGAACAGGGGAAGGGTAGGGATAGATCCGAGGTCTGGTGGGCCCAGGACTTTTAAAGGGCTGTAAAATGCTATGGTTTTTCCAGTAGTCATGTATGGATGTGAGAGTTGGACTGTGAAGAAAGCTGAGCACAGAAGAATTGATGCTTTTGAACTGTGGTGTTGGAGAAGACTCTTGAGAGTCCCTTGGACTGCAAGGAGATCCAACCAGTCCATTCTGAAGGAGATCAGCCCTGGGATTTCTTTGGAAGGAATGATGCTAAAGCTGAAACTCCCATTCCTTGGCCACCTCATGCGAAGAGTTGACTCATTGAAGACTCTGATGCTGGGAGGGATTGGGGGCAGGAGGAGAAGGGGATGGCAGAAGATGAGATGGCTGGATGGCATCACTGACTCAATGGACATGAGTTTCAGTGAACTCCAGGAGTTGGTGATGGACAGGGAGGCCTGGTGTGCTGCAATTCATGGGATCGCAAAGAGTCAGACATGACTGAATGACTGAACTGAACTGAACTGAACTGAAAATGTACTTAAATGTTCTTAAGTACCTACTCAGACCAGGTGTTGTGTTAGAATCTCTCATAAACATATTCTTCTTAAATTATCACAAAAGTTCTTTTTGAAGGTAGGAATGATTATTACCCTTTTAAAGATGAAAAAAAAAAAAAAACCAACAACAACTACCTAGGACCAGAGGGCTTGTGGAATTTTTTGTGGTCAGACACTAAGTATGGCCAAGTCCAGATTCAAATTGACCTGTGCCTGTTTATTAACCTCTTGCTTTTCCACTGTATTCGTGACCCTGGGAACCCGGAGGTTGTGGGGAGGGAGAGAGGGCACATCTCCTTCCTAAGTACTCACTCTGAATTTTCACCTCCCCTGTGGTAGCCAGGTTAATTCTGAGTAATAGTCAGAGCCTCTGTACTCCATTCTAACACTTGAGTGCATGAAAATATAATATTTAACTTACGTAGAATTTCATTTCAGATAAAATTATTGAGGGTGGGAAAATGACCATGTGAATCTGTCTTCCTTGAGCAGATTTAAATACTAAATGCTTTCCTTTTCTGTACTGCAGAAGTGAGCATAGATGCCAATGACCACATTTTCAGAGACCAAGACTGACATTGAAGGTGGTGTGTTTAAGAGAAGGTGTGTTTGCTCCGGGCAATGAGGTAAGAGACTAAAAGAGTGAGGGTGGGGCCTTTCCACCTTAGGTCTCAGGTGGAGCTTCTAGGTTGACAGCAAAATCCTCCTTTCATTTATAAATGGACTTTGTTTGCTCTGGAAGCATCTGAGAGGATAAATATGGGATCCCACAGAAGCCACAATGTTATTTTTGCAGTGCCTTTTCTCATTATAACTTCAAGTCTCTTTCCCCACCTCCCCAACCTCTTTTTTTGGGGGGGGGGGAGGTTTGTTTCTCATATATGGATGCATGCATGTGTATGATATGTGTATATGAACATACACATAGCACTAGAAGTTCTAAATAAGAACCCAAAGTGCAAAAGCAGACCCTTTAGATAATCTTTATCTGACATAAAGATGTCTATAGCATTACTTTTCTGAGATTTTCCCGCTAGGTGAGATTGCCCCCAAATGTGGTTCAAATGTGGTCAGAGGCTATCTTGCAAAAATATGAGACTCTGAAGAACATACAAATTAATTAATGACTAAGTGATGTTAGTTAAATATACTTATTTTAAAAGACACTCGACAGCAAGAGTCATTTTGGTAATTCTATGAGGCATATTAATTTTTACCCTGAGAGATATCAGAATGTAATTAATATCTGGGTAAAGAAGCTTATCCACAGTTAAAGTTTAAGGTGAAATCCAAACTTAATAAGCCATGTTGTAGGTATTCTTCCCTGGTAAAGAGAGTAATGTCACCTCTGCCTAGCTTCCCCCACCCCACTCCACCAAAGTGTCTATATCTTTATCCCTACAATACTGTGAACATGTTGGGTTGCAAGGCAAAGGGGAATTAAATCAACGGATTTAAGATTGTGAATCAGCTGACCTTAAAATAGGATGATTATTTTAGATTATACAAAAAAGGTCTTAATGACCCAGTTAACCATGATTGTGTGGTCCCTCACCTTGAGCTGGATATCCTAGAATATGAAGTCAGGTGGGCCTTAGGAAGCATCACTATAAACAATGCTAGTGGAGGTGATGGAATTTCAGCTGAGCTATTTAAAATTCTAAAAGATGATGCTGTTAAAGTGTTTCACTCAAAATATCAGCAAAATTAGAAAACTCAGCAGTGACCACAAGACTGGAAAAGATCAGTTTTCATTCCAATCCCAAAGAAGGCCAATGCCAACAAATGTTCAAGCTACTGTATAATTGTACTAATTTCATATGTTAGCAAGGTTATGTTCAAGATCCTTTAAGCTAGGCTTCAGCAGTATGTGAAGTGAGAACTTCCATATGTACAAGTTGGGTTTAGAAAAAGAGGAACCAGAGATCAAATTGCCAACATTTGTTGGATCATAGACAAAGCAACAGTTCATCTCAGTTCAGTTGCTCAGTCGTGTCTGACTCTTTGCAACCCCATGAATTGCAGCACGCCAGGCCTCCCTGTCCATCATCAACTTCCTGAGTTCACTCAAACTCACACCCATCGAGTCGGTGATGCCATCCAGCCATCTCATCCTCGATCGTCCCCTTCTCCTCCTGCCCCCAATCGCTCCCAGCATCGAAGTCTTTTCCAATGAGTCAACTCTTCGCATGAGGTGGCCAAAGTACTGGAGCTTCAGATTTAGCATCATTCCTTCCACAGAAATCCCAGGGCTGATCTCCTTCAGAATGGACTGGTTGGATCTCCTTGCAGTCCAAGGGACTCTCAAGAATTTTCTCCAACACCACAGTTCAAAAGCATCAATTCTTCTGTGCTCAGCCTTCTTCACAGTCCAACTCTTGCATCCATACATGACTACTGGAAAAACCATAGCCTTGACTAGACGGATCTTAGTCGGCAAAGTAATATCTCTGTTTTTGAATATGCTATCTAGGTTGCTCATAACTTTTCTTCCAAGAAGTAAGCGTCTTTTGATTTCGTGGCTGCAGTCACCATCTGCAGTGATTTTGGAGCCCAGAAAAATAAAGTCTGACACTGTTTCCACTGTTTCCCGTCTATTTCCCATGAAGTGATGGGACTGGATGCCATNAGGATGCTTGGGACTGATGCACGGGGATGATCCAGGGAGATGGTGTGTGGTGGGAGAGGAGGTGGGGGGGGTCGGGATTGGGAGCTCATATACACTCATGGCTGATTCATGTCAATGTATAGCAAAATGAATACAGTATTGTAAAGCAAAACAAACTAAACAATAAAAAATTAAATTAAAAAAATAAATGTAAAGTAATACAAAAGATAAAATGATAGGCCTTTCCTAACAAACTTCCTTTGTTTAAGAGGGTGAGTTTGGGGAAAACAGGAGCTGTGCTTGGCTTTCTATACAAGGCATTCTATACATTCATGTGGTGAGTGGATGGCAGAGTCAGGTGGCTTTGTCTGTTCTATTAATGGCTGTAATTGTATGGTCTAGAGCTCTATCCAGTATGCAATAAAGACTCAATAAATAAAAAAAAAATAAAGTAGGAAATGGCAACCCACTCCAGTATTCTTGCTAGAAAATTCATGGAGAGGAGCTTGGTGGGCTATAGTCCATGGGGTCGCAAAGAGCTGGACACGATTGAGCACACACACACACACTCACTCACACACACACACACACACACACACACTGGCCTTTCCTCTGTGCATATCCTTGGTGTCTCTCTTCTTATAAGGACATCGGTCATATTGGATTAGGGCCCCAGTCTTATGATCTCATTTAATCTTAATTCCCTCCTTAAAGGCCCCATCTTCAAGAAAGGAATCCTCCTACCTTGTTGGTGGGAATGTAAATTGGTGCAATCACTATGAAGAGCAGTATGGAGTTTCCTTAAAAAACTAAAAATAGAGCAACCATATGACCCTGCAATCCCACTCCTGGACATATTTCCAGAGAAAAACATCACCCAAAAGAATACATGCATCCCAATGTTCATTGCAACACTGTTTATAATAGCCAAGACATGGAAGCAACTTAAATGTCCATCAGCAGCAGAGGAATGGATAAAGAAGATATATGGATAAAGATATATAAAATGGAATATTAGTATTAGCCATTAAAAAGGATGAAATAATGCCATTGGCAGCAACACGGATGACCTAGAGTATCATACTGAGTGAAGGAAGTCAGACAGAGAAGGAGAAATATTGAATGCCATCCTTTTTTAAAAAATTATTTTTAACTGGAGGATAATTGCTTTAAAAAATTGTGTTGGTTGGGTTCTGCCACACATCAACATGAATCAGTCACAGATATGCACATGTTCCCCTCCCTCCCCCCTCATACCCCATCCCACCTCTCTAGGTTGCCATAGAGCACCAGATGTGAGCTCCATGTCATACAGCACATCTCCACTGGCTATCTAATTTGACATATGGTTGTATATATGTTTCAATGTTATGCTTTCAGTTTGTCCCACTCTCTCCTTTCCCCTCACCCTTGTGGTATGACATCCCTTCTATGTGGAATCTAAAAATAAATGATACAAATGAACTTACTTACAAAACAGAAAGAGACTCACAAAGAATGAACTTATGGCTGCTGGGGGGAAGGGATAGTTAGGGAGTTTGGGACAGACATATATACACTGTTATGTTTAAAATGAAGTGTAGCACAGGGGAGCTCTTGCTATGTGGTAGCTTGGATGGGAGAGGGGTTGGGGGAGAATGGATCCATGTATATGTATGACTGAGTCCTTTCACTGTTCCCCTGAAACTATCACAACATTGTTAACTGGTTATACCCCAGTATAAAATAAAAAGTTTAAAAACAAGATTCTATCTCCAAAGTATGGTCACAATGGGGAGTTAGGGCTTCAACATATAAATTTTGAGGGGATATAGTTCAGTCCATAGCACCTATGAAAACTTACCCTGGCCTCCTCAATACATGATGAAATATACTGACAGATATCTCATTTTCCCCCTTTGCTCTGCTAATGATCTGGACTTGAAATAAAAAAATGTGAAATGCTGCCCTGAGTTTGCTGCTGCTCCTGCTAAGTCACTTCAGTTGTGTCCAACTCTGTGCGACCCCATAGACGGCAGCCTACTAGGCTCCTCCGTCCCTGGGATTCTCTAGGCAAGAACACTGGAGTGAGTTGCCATGTCCTTCTCCAATGCAGGACAGTGAAGAGTGAAAGTGAAGTCGCTCAGTCGTGTCCGACTCTTTATGTAATATCAAACTGGAAAATTCTGAACCATTTCATATGGTTGAACATCCAAGCTGAATGTATGGCAAAACCAACACAATATTGTAAAGTAATTAGCCTCCAATTAAAATAAATAAATTTATATTAAGAAAAGAAATTTTGCTTCAAGTAAAGCTGTGAAGATGTTTTCTTTTTTAAACAAAATAAACGCCTAAGACTCTCGGTCTTTAACTGAATTTGGTCACAGTTCACACCGATGCAAGAGGGAGGCAGTCAGTCTAGCAGCAGGGCAGCTGCGGTCACAGCTTTGCTCACTCAAGTTTCCAGTCCATCCAGAGTAGCAGTATCTCCCTCCCAAGGGATACTTTCGTATTGGATTCTACACAGAGAGCCTATCCTGTCCTGATATGGGGAAGGTACTGACATTTCCTAAAGCAGTGTGCTCTCCCCTGGGGATGCCAACAAACTCTGAAGATGGGATCACGAAGAGTATCTGAACCTCTGATTTCTAAAAAGTAGAAAGTGCTCCACACAGAATGGTTGGTGGATGCACTTTGCCATCACCAGTGGAGATGTGGAGAAGCAAAGCCATACACTGCTTGTCATTGGGGGGAGAAAGTCAGTCAAGAATTCAGATAATAAAGGCTCTCAAAGAAGCCAAACGCAAGCGAAACACCCAGCTGATCACACTGGAAAAAAATTTTACAGCATAGCATTTGGTTCTTGGACTTGTTGGTTTGCTTGGTGAGCTCCCTTAAGTTGGAATCTTGATGCTGGTAGAGCTGCACAGAGATGACATTGGCTGGGAGATAAAAGGGTGGGAGCAGTGATCAACTGTACACCACCAGCCAGTCTTCAGTACATAGGAAAACCTTTATTTCAGAGGCTCCAAGAAAGGTGCTCATAATAAAGGCAATCAAATCAGTGTACTTATGATGGCTGTGGAATAAAAGCAGGATATATTATTAGATGCCCCAGAGGTCTTCAAATCTCACTTTACAGTTATTCTGGAGTTCTTTCCTTCAAAAATATTGCAGGAATTAAAAAAATCCAAATACATTAAACAGAGTAAGTTTCATCTTCTTTGTTTCCTGGCGGCTTTCATAGAGAGGCAGTAATAAACAATAAAATGATCCCCCATCAGAAATTTGGAGAGAACGAATAAATGCCAGGAACCAGGACCTAAAGCCAGATAATCACCTAGAATTGACTGTAGATTATTATTATAGTGACCTTCTCAATGCCACCTGCAATATTAGTTTTTTTCTCAAGCCACTTGTCAAATGGCATCACAATGTTAGTATTCTCACAAGGCATTCCCCAGCAACAAATTTCCTTTTGCTTCTTCTTCTTTTTTTATTTTTTTACATAAAAGGAAAACATAGAATCCATATTTTTCTAAAAGATAAATATGTGATTCACTTACCACTGTGCTGTCTCTAAAATAACTCTGGCTCAGTACGTGGACACTGTTCCACTAACAGTCATCATGATATTCTTTAAGTAGCCACTTTCAGGTGTAGAACTGCAGAACAAGGTAACAGCCAGGTCACATGGTGGTTTTAGTTTACCCTCTCTAATATGCAATTTCAATTACCAAAAGATGTGCCTGTGTGCTCTGTGCGACCCTATGGACTATAGCCTGCCAGATTCCTCTATCCAAAGGATTCTCCAGGCAAGAATACTGGAGTGGGTTTCCATGCCCTCCTCCAGGGGATCTGACCCAAGGATCTTACCCATGCTTCTTATGTCTCCTGTATTAGCAGGTGGGTTCTTTACCACTAGTACCACCTGGGAAGCCCTACCAAAAAGTAAGTGACTCTTAATGATGGATTCATGGACTTCCCTGGTGGCTCAGATGGTAAAGCGTCTGCCTACAATGCGGGAGACCCGGGTTCAAACCCTGGGTCGGGAAGATCTCTTGGAGAAGGAAATGGCAACTCATTCTGGTATTCTTGCCTAGAAATCCCATGGAGGGAGGAGCCTGGGCTACAGTCCATGGGGTCACAAAGAGTCAGGCACAACTGAGTGACTTCACTAATGATGGATTCAGTAACAGTGGATGTGGAAGCATTTACAGATTCAGGATTGGATTAGGTTTTGCACCAAGAAATTAAATTACTGAAATGACATTTTATTTTTTAATAGGAATTGGGCAAGTAGAAATGGCTCACTATATTTTCTAATTTCACTTAAGATCTGGTTCTTCTGTGTGAGCAGAAAGTGAAAAGATTGTAAAGACTGTAGAATCTGGTGAGTCTTCTGAATTTCTTCTTGAGTCAATTTTCTAAAACCAATAAAGCTTGTATTCTACCAAGTTTCACTGGGACATAAAATTAAAGCTATTCACTCCTGACCTTCATAGAGCATTGCATCCTGAAGCCAAATGCTCTTTGACTTTCCTATGATATCAGTGGGCATTTGGCCAAGGAAGGCCAGTGAAAACTGACCCTCTTGCAATGAGTTATAGATGAGGCATTCATCCTGTCATTCTTCATTACAAATATAGCATGAGGAATGGGGTTCAAGTGGAGCAAGAACTATCTGGAATGTGGGCATGGGGTCACACACTACTCCTGGACATATTTGGGACACATGAACATTTTTAAGTTGATAGCCCCAATTTGGGGAAGGTTCTAGAATCTTCACAGATGATTTCATTAAAAATCTCTTGTTGAATTTTCACTTAGTTTTCAAAATTCAGCTCAAGTAGCTCTCCTATGGAGCATTCTTTGTGAATTCTTTTCTTTCCTGCATCAAGGCATTCTTTCCTTTTTGCATTCATTGTGCTCTATATATAACTCCATTGCAGAACTCATCCCATTAAAAAAACCAAAACAACAACTGTGTGTTTACTTGTCTGTCTCTTCCAGTAGACTGTGAACTCATAGAGATCAAAGGGTTTTTCTCATTTGTCTTTGTAGTGATATAATCTAGCACCATGCCATGTGCTTTAGAAGACTAATTGAAATCTGATGCTGATGACAACAGAGTCAACTTTCCCAGAATGTGGAAGCTGTGAACATACTCCTGGATGTCTCCTCTAAAAAAAAAAAAGAATACCAAGAATTCATAACGCTTCCACATATACCACTGCAATATACCAGCTATTAATTATAACAAAGATTAACATAGAAAATAAGAAAAATAAATGTGTTTCAATCAAGGAAGAACAAGATGAGACATGAAATTGAGACATGGGGAATGGTGAATTTTTTAAAAGAGTATTTTCAGTATTTAGGATGGACAGTGCTTATCCGGATTTCTCATCTGTTACAGATATGACTGGTGATTATAATAAGTATCTGGAAGCAACTGGCCTCATTAGGAGATCCATCCATTCTGTCAGTCTGTTAGGTCCTTGATAACCATGCCATGTTGGATATCCGGATTGTGAGGCACTAGGAAAGCTCTTATGAGTTTTCCTTTAAATTTAAAAATTTAAATAATTTAAAAAATTACTTATTTAAAAATCCCACCTCGAGAACAGGTATAACCACACATCATTACTGCAGTATCAGAGAAAGAGTGGGTTCATCTCACTAAGTTTAGGTATTGGTTTACATATCTTTGGCTTAATTGTCCCTTTTGGTATTAAGAGCCACCAGTGGACAGTCAACCGAAAAGGTCCAAGGAAATACAGCAAAGGGGAAGGCATGGTAAGAGGAAAACATGAAGATCATTGCAGAAAAAAGAGGCTGCCAGGTTTCACTGAACTAACGTAGAAACTCCGAAAAATGTTTCAATGAGAGAAAGGTAACAGAGAACTACCAGTATCTAATTGAGAAAAAGTCGTCTATTGTTAGATTTTTCATTTTATTTTATTAAAAGAATAACTTGAGAAGATAGGATCAATTCTATTTTCTTTATTATTTTTCACTTTAAACACTATTTCCTAAATTCAGTGTATTTTACTATTGTGAACTGTTAAAATAAATTTTATTTAGCATTTCTCATAATGTAAGGCTTCCCTGGTGGCTCAGTTGATAAAAAATCCACCTGCAATGCAGAAGACCTAGGTTTGATACTTGTGTGGGGAAGATCCTCTGGAGAAGGAAATGGCAACCCACTCTAGCCTTCTTGCATGGAAAAATCCCATGGACAGAGAAGCCTGGCAGGCTACAGTTCATGGGGTTGCAAAGAGCTGAACACGACTGAGCATCTGAACATATTATAAGCTTTGTAAGGCAGGAATTTTGCTCTGTCTTGCTTGTTCCTCTTCCTCATAATTTGAATAGTGTCTGGCACATAGTGGGCACTCAATAAATATTGAATGTGTGTGCATATGTGTGCTCAGTCTTTCACCATCTCCTGGAGTTTGCTCAGATCCAGGTCCATTGAGTCGGTGATGCCATCCAATCATCTCATTCTCTGTTGTCCCCTTCTCCTGCCCTCAATCTTTCCCAGCATTAGGGTCTTTTCTAGTCAGTTGGCTCTTTATATCAGGTGGCCAAAGTATTGATGCTTCAGCTTCAGATTCAGGCCTTTCAGTGAATATTCAGGGTTGTTTTCCTTTAGGATTGACTGGTTTGATCTCCTTGCTGTCCAAGGGACTCTCAAGAGTTTTCTCCAGCATCACAGTTTGAAAGCATTAATTCTTCAGCAGTCAGCTTTCTTTATGGGCCAACTCTCACATCTGTTGATCCAGCACCACAATTTGAAAGCCCACCAGGCTCCTCTGTCCATGGAATTTTCCAGGTAAGAATACTGGAGTGTGTTGTCACTTACTGGATCCAATCTTCCCCACCCAGGGATCCGACTTGGTCTCTTGCATCTCCTGCATTGCTGCTGCTGCTGCTGCTAAGTCACTTCAATCGTGTACGACTCTGTGCGACCCCACAGACAGCAGCCCACCAGGCTCCCCCATCCCTGGGATTCTCCAGGCAAGAACACTGGAGTGGGTTGCCATTTCCTCCTCCAATGCATGAAAGTGAAGAGTGAAAGTGAACTCGCTAAGTTGTGTCTGACCCTCAGCGACCCCAAGGACTGCAGCCTACCAGGCTCCTCTGTCCATGGGATTTTCCAGGCAGGAGTACTGGAGTGGGATGCCATTGCCTTCTCCCATCTCCTGCATTAGCAGGTAGATTCTTTACCTCTAGTGCCACCTGGGAAGCCCCTAAATTATAACTTGGTATTTGAGGTGGAAAATTTTGAGGCATTTGGAAGGTAAAAATCCTTCCACGCATCCTTTTAAACTCTGCTCTTCTGCACACTCCCATCATTCCCTGTTTTTGCCACTGGTGTCACACAGGTCACGCTGTCCTTTAGTCATCTGCATCCTTGTTGGTTTCCCTGTTAGACTATGATCCATTTGAGGTCAGTGTCTATCTATTTTGTTTCTGTGGCTCCAGGGTTATAGTCATGACTGGAATCAGACAGGAAATAAATATTTGGTAAGCTACTAAGTGAATAACAGATCTTTTCAGACATCTAAATGATGGCTCTTAAATGGCCCTTCCACTTAAGCCAACAGACACTGACGCCTGGACGTGTTCATTTTTCAGAGAAGAGGAGGCTATAATTGGGAAGAAGAGAAAACAGTACTAATGATTATGAGATAATGGATAAAGAAAATCAGAGACTGGCCAGTGCATCTTGACGGTGGAGCCACAAGGTGATGGGATTGACAGCTGCATCACAAACATTGGCCGTTAGCAATCTCCAAAGTTAATGCCCACTTCCGAAGAACAGGAGCAACCAGCCTTCTCCCTGCCACTGAGGTATTTGGCTAAGCACCCACACTACTCTCCTACTTTTGCAAGAGTGTTGTCAGCTCCATACACACACACACACACACACACACACATACACACACATTCCCCTTCTCCTAAATAATCAGCAGTTTCAGCTAGCTCCCTCTATTCTTACCTCTTGATCTGAAGGCTTAACTTTTTAAATCTGAAAACAAAAGGTAAAATGGATTCTTTCCATGGAAAATGGCAAGTCACTCTGTGTGTGCATGTATGCTGCTAAGTCACTTCACTCATGTTTGACTCTTTGCAATCCTGTGGATTATAGCCCACCAGGCTTCTCTGTCCATGGGATTCTTCAGGCAAGAGTACTGGAGTGGGTTGCCATGTTCTCCTCCAAGAAATCTTCCTGACCTAGGGATCAAAACTGTGTATCCTGTGTCTCCTGGCAGTTGCGCTCTTTACCACTAGTGCCTCCTGGGAAGCCCAGATGGCTGGAAATCTTTGGAATAGAACTGTAAGAAATCTAATGAGTGTGAAGCTCAACATGCATGTAAAGAAGCTACACTGACTTAAATGCATAACCATGAAATGTGTTGTTAGCTGTTTTACTGTCATGAAGCCTGCTAAAGGAGAGAGAAGTATTTTCAGTTGATTATTGACTTAAATGTTTCTTTTGAGATATCAGTGTCATCATTTTTACATGCAAAGTTAAGGGACTAGATTTTTATCATAAATTTTTGCATAGTACTTCCAGGTGGATGATAAGATCTTAGTTATGGTCTCTGGGCCTGGGTAGCCAGCCTTCTAGCTAGTCTTATTTGGGCTTTGGCCCTCTCTGCAATCAGACTGGAATGGGGAGCTGGGTTCATTACTATTATTAGTTTCTATTTATTGAGCACTCAAGATGGGCCAGGCATTGTTGTAAATACTTTCACATATAATTTTATTTACTCATTACAACAAAACTATAAGGTGCCTATTGTTAATCATCTCAATTTTACTGGTTTGGAAACTGAGGCTTGAGTAAGTTAATTTGCCCAGTTATTCACATAGTAAATGGTGAAGCTGGGTATTATTAATTTCAAAGTCAATTAGTTCTCTCACCCATTGCTTTTTTTGCTTTCCAAGTTGTATTTCAGCTCCAGCTGTGGGTAGAGAGAAGTAGGAACACCAAACTGTGTATGTGTATAGGGAAGCAGGGAGGGTGGGAAAGTTTTTTTTTTTTTTTAAATATATAAAGCTTGCCCTTGGCTTGGTTCCAACAAGAGTCCTTCATCTATGCCTGATACTCTGGATGACTTTAAAATATGAAAGTCTCAAAGATGACCAAATTCCACCCCCCCCCCCAAAAAAAGGAAAAATGCCAACAACAACAAGATAGTCTGAGAATCTGAGAACTGAAAATATATTCTGTAGTAGAAAGGAATAGAAACTAACAGCATGTGAAAAATCCTAAAATTGGTTTACATCAAAGAAAAATGTAAAGCAATCATCTTTCAATAAAAAATATAGTAATTAAAAAAAATCAAGTGACCTTTTTCTCCTCAATGAAAGGAAATAAGTTATTACTTCTATTATATAAGATTTGTTGTTGTTGCTCACTTGCTAAGTCGTGTCCAACTCTTTGAGACCCCATAGACTATCACGTGCCAGGCTCCTCTGTCCTCCACGATCTTCCATAGCTTGTTCAAATTCATGTCCATTGAGTCAGTGATAGTATCTAACCATCGCATCCTCTGCTGCCAAAATAAGAAATTAACAGTATAAAACATTCAACAAGGTAACATTTTTCAAGATGGCCGTAAGAAGACGAAATTGAAGAAAGTGGAACCAGTAATTTGTAGAAAAGTTTAGATAACTATTTTAAAAGTAAAAAATGTTAACACAAAACTGAAGAATAAGAAAGAGGATAACCATCATAATGGAGAGATTACAAAGCTCCAATCTGTGTTGTTATACATAATCCCTCTTATTATACTTTAAATGTGTATAGGATATGTAGTGATATCTCCCTCTACGGTTCTACTACTCATTTGTAACTTATTTGCTTTTGATAAGTTTTGCCCAGGGTTTATTAATGTTATAAGTCTTTTGGGGCTTCCTGGGTGGCACCAGTGGTAAAGAATCTGTCTGCCAAAGCAGGAGACACAAGAGACACAAATTCCATCCCTGGGTCGGGAAGATCCCTGGAGTAGGAAATGGCAACCCACTCCAGTATTCTGGTCTGGAAAATTCCATGGACAGACGAGCCGGACAGGCTACAGTCCATGGGGTGCCAAAGAGTCGGACATGGTTGAGCTTGCACGCATATGTGCATTAGTCTTTTCAAAGAATTAATGTTTGCATTGTTGATCCTATTATGTTAATGTTCTATACCATCAATTTCTGCTCCTTTCTTCATGAGACTTTTCTGTTTGTGAGGGATTTAAGTTGCTATTCTTTAACTAACTTCTTGAGATGGATTCTTAGATCATCAATTCTCAGTCTTTATTCTTTTCTAGCATATGTATTTAAAGCTACGTATTTCTCTCTAAAGCATGACCTTCATTGAATTCCACATATATTTTCGTTAAGTTCAAAATATTTTCTAATTTTCATTGTAGTCCCTTCTTTGACTCAGAGGTTATTTAGAATTATATTTTGTATTTTCCAAACATGTGGGAATTTCCTAGCTATCTTTTTATTATACACAGATATGTGGTCATCTAATAAATTCTATCTGATGTCATTTTTTTGAAATTTGTTGAGTTACTTTATGGTCCAGCAATGTTGAAAATTTTCCACATGTATTTGAAAGGAATGTGTTGTTTGTAGCTGTCAGGTATTTAATTACATACATTTTAACTGGGTTGTTCAAATATTTTGTATCATATCATGTCTTTGGTCTTCTTGTTCTACCAGTTACACAGAGGTATTTTTAAACTCTTCCAGCATGAATGTGCTATTATGAACTTGCTATTATTGTGAATTTGCCTATTACTTCTTATAATTTCATCAGTTTTTACTTTAAATGTTTTCAGGCTATAACATTAGGTGACAAATTTATTGTTATTACATCTACCAAAATAAACTATTTTCTTCTCTTTTTTGCTTTAGTATATATGTATGTATGTATATATATACATATATATATATATTTCACATATCAGTGTAACTCTACCAGTGCTCATACTTCCAAAACTTAGTAGTTTAGAACAACAAAATTTATTGTTTCTAATAGTTTAAAGGAGTCAGGAATATAGGAGCAGCCTAATCTCTCATGAGACTGCAGTCAGATGTCTAGTGGGGTTGTAACTTCATGAGAAGTTTGAATGGAACTGGATAATCTACTTCCAAGATGGCTCACTCACATGGTTGTTGGCTGGAGGCCTCAGTTTCTTATGGGTTGTTGATAAGAAGCCTAGATTCCTCATTACATGGACCTCTCCATAACGCTGCCTGAGTGTCCTCATGATGAGGAAGATAGCTTCCTACAGAGAAAGCAATCTGACAGAGAGAGGTCAAGGAGGAAGCCACGAAGTATTTATGACCAACTTTCAGAAGTCTCACACTTCTGCCACATTCTATGTGTTAGAAGTGATTCATGCTGATGTATGGCAGAAACCAACACAATATTGTAAAGCAATTATCCTTCAATTAAAAATAAATAAATTAAAAAAAAAGAGTGAGTCACTAAGTGCAACCCACTCTCAAGAAGAGAGGAATTAGCCTCTGTGTTTGAAGGCAGAAGTATCAAATAATTTGTTGATCTACTTTAAAATCATCACAATTAGTATTTGCATGGTATATTTTTTTCATACTTTTATTTCAAGACTTTATATTTCCTTATATTTTAGGTTTGGCTCATAGTAAGCAAAAAACACAGATATCATATGCCACTATATCATCCTTTGAAGTTCAACTGGAGCATTTATTTCCTTTTTACTCAATGTAATTATTGATATGCCTGTGTGCTAAGTCACTTGAATCATGTCCGACTCTGTGACTCCATGGACTTTAGCCTGCCAGGCTCCTCTGGCCAAGGGATTCTTCAGGCAAGAAAACTGAGTGGGTTACCTTTCCTTTCCCATGGGATCTTTCTGATCCAGGGATTGAACTCACATCTCTTGTGTCCCCTGAATTGGCTGGCAGATTCTTTACCACTAGTCCCACCGAAATATTTGAGTTTAAATCTCTGGAATTGTGACCTGATTTCTCTTGTTCCCACCTGTGTGTGCTCTTTTACTCACCCTTCTTACCTTATTAAGATGACTTGAAGCTAGGCTTTAGTCCCTGTGATGACTGGTCTGTTTCTGACACCATTGTTCCTGAGGAGTCTCTACTGAAAACACCCTTAACTTCAACTGTTTTCTCATGAGTCAGTTGAAAGTTTTGCTGACTTTTAGGCTCCTCAGTATATTCTTCCAGAACCAGCAGATACTAGTGGAGAGAGTCTGCAATGTGAACTTACTTCCGTAAATCTTAAACCTTTCTTTTCTGACATGCTGTCCCTCTAATTCTTCATTGTCTTATTGGTTCTCCAGAACATTCAAGCAGAATACTTAAAACAAACAAACAAACAAACAATTTTCTAGTTGTTTATTTGGTGAGGTTGGTCTGAATTTCTTAGTTTACCTTCATTAGATGTGAGAAAAATCACTTAATTTTTACAAATGTTAAAGTATTATTATTATTCCATTTTATTGGTGAAGGAACTAGTCTCAGACAAGCCAAGTAAATTGCTCAAAGTTCCATTTAGAAAGTGGTAAACTTAGAACTGGAACTTTTATCTCTCTGTCTCTAAAAAAAGCTCATGCTATTTACATTAGCTAAAAGCAATTTTGGCTAATATCCTCTAAGTAGAACACACTATAAGATTTATTACTATCATACTTTTCATCAATTATAGATGTATATTTGCAAATTGGAAGTATTTTTGTTTTATAGCAGTCTTTAATTAATTTCATTAAAATATAGTTAGTTTGAGTTTAAGTATTTTGATTTACAATCATATAATTCCTTACTGGTACTGACTAACAATCAGTATTTTATAAAATAATGGTACTTTAACATGAAAGTCAAATATAACCCAACAAGTAGTTATTTTTAAAATATGTTAATTTTAATTTTTAAATCTCCTCATTGCTGTTTCTTCATTCCTTATCTAGGAGGCATTTTAAAGAAATTCAGTCTTGCTTCAAGTCTCATTTATCATCCGTTAAAATTCCACTGCAAAACAATGAATTCCTTTCCATAAAGCCATATGGTTAGTAAATTCCACCATATGTTATTTGTCTTTCAGTGATGACATTATGGAAATCTATAGATCTTTAAGTGGTCAACAGATATATACTAAAGGACATACATTGTTATCACAATGATTAAGTTTAACATATTATTAAATACTGAAAAAAGTTCTTCTTTCCTTAATCACGAGACCTATGTGTATTTATAAAAACAACTTCTCTGCTTATTTCCGCTGATAAGAAACTTGAATACTATCTGTAGAAGAAAAATCAGAATATTTCCATCTGTCTTTGCAGTGATGATGTTAAATGAAAATGGAAATCAATATTATAAGAAAGGTTAAATAAGAAAAGCTAAAACAACACATTTCTTCAACAAAATGGACTTGGCTCTATGATCTGAAAAGCAGAGTTTCTGAGGTTACTGAAGGGTTTTTGCGTCAAGCGTGCCCTTGAGGCCATCTGGCTTCTAAATAGACTTGATTTTTTTTTTTTTTTCTTATGTGTTGGTGCTACCCTGGAGAAAAGGAAATAAGAAAAAGGGGGGCCTTTTAGGTCAACTGGAATAAGCTTTAAGATAGAAAAAATGAAATCTGGTTTAAAGTTTCTAGATTGGACAGTTTAATTTTACCAGGGTAGGGAGACAGACAGATTTAGAGCAGGATCCAAGAGATGACTAAGAATGAATTTTGCTGAACCAAAGCTCTGTGCTTGGGAGTTGGAGAGAGAAGATATCTTTGAGGCAATGAAAAAACCTTTATACTGAAGAAGAGGGTAGAAAAGTACCTGGGGTTGATTGAACTCAATCTATTAATAGCATTCTCTGAATTCATTGGGTGAAGACTTGTGCTAACTTGTAGGTTGTTACAAGTTCTGGAAAGTCAGAATTACATGCCATATTCTTTATGGTTTCAAATACCAAGTGTATAGGAAGAGGAAAAAGAGGGGAGGATTTTATGGAAAAGTATCTCCATAACTGAAAATATATCCTTTCTGAGTAGAGTTTTTTCCCCAAAGTTATAAATTTCTTAGATTCTAGAAGCTTGGGGTGGTCGAGGAGAGGAATGTGGGTTGCACTGAGTGACTGCCATTTGTGAGGCTTTACAGGAAGATAACATGAGAGCTTACTTTGGACTTGATGGAGACCCTTTGGGAGAGTTGGCCCAGAGGCAGCTTAAGTGGATTTTGTCCAGTAGAGCCACTGGCGAGGCAATGGACTCTGTATGTGTGACTGCTAGATTTTCAGGGCTAGAGGGTTGATTCTTTAGCAGTCAGCCAGATTGTCAGTCTCTTAAGAATCGTTATTTCATGTTCCCAGGACTTGCCTGGTAGCTCAGCTGGTAAAGAATCCACCTGCAATGTAGGAAACCCCATTTTGATTCCTGGGTTGGGAAAATCTCCTGAAGAATTGATAGGCCACTCATTCCAGTGTTCATGGGCTTCTATCTGGTGGCTCAGGTAGTAAAGAATCTGCCTGCAATGTGGGAGACCTGGGTTCAATCCCTAGGTTGGGAAGATTCCCTGGAGAAGGGCATGGCAACCTACTCCAGTATTCTTTCCTGGAGACTCTCCATGGACAGAGGAGCCTGGCAGGCTACAGTCCATGAGATCATAAAGAGTCAGACATGACTGAGAGATTAAGCACACAGCAGTGAGAAAATAGTTGAGAAACCCAGAAGGAAACTACCCATGAGAAAAAGAATCAGTGTTGGGAATCTGCCATGCGCTGAGGACACCGGTGCCAGATGATCTCTTCCAAGCAGTAGAAACTTTCCTTCCACTATCCCCCAGCTTCAAAACTGATTAAACCTGGAGGGTTTACAGTGGGAAGGAGGAAAGTTCAAGGATGGTAAATAGAAAGGTGGATCACGTCTCCTTCCCCGACTGTAGAAGTCTCGGATGGAAGTAGCACAGATTGAGAGGAAGGGGGAAGCTTTCCTTTCAGTAAAGTATGAAATTGTGATTAAAATACTGGACTGAGCATTTAATTATTGGAGTAAGACTGATCAGAGGACTTTATTCAAAAGGGAATAGAAAGCTATGCTGCCTGAGGGTGTTGCTTGAGGGTTTGGGAGAGAAGAGTGGATGAAAGGAAGCTAGTTCTTCCCCTCCATTGGCCTAGTTGGCTCTGTCCCCTTAGGCACCTGCTACCAATTCTTAATATTCCAGTAAAATGCAGAGTAAGACACAACTTTACTCTAACTCGGGGCTTCCCAGGTAGTGCAGTGGTAAAGAATCTGCCTGCCAATTCTTGCCAGAAGACCCAAGAGACTCAGGTTCAATCCCTGGGTGGGGAAGATCCCCTGAGAAGGAAATTGAAACTCACTCCAGTATTCTTGCTTGGAAAATTCCATGGACAGAGGAGGCTGGCAGGCTTCAGTCCAGGGCATTGCAAAGAGTCAGACATGACTGAGTGACTGGATGTACTACATTAGCCAAGAAATCCTTCTGGTGCAGAAACCAACTGACATTGAGGGTGAAGAGGTCACTCTTCACTTCCCAGAGAAACAGAGTTTGCTCAAATCCAAGCAACCATCTCAGTTCAGTCAGTTCAGTCACTCAGGTGTGTCCAACACTGTGACCTCATAAACTGTGGCCCACCAGGCTCCTCTGTTCATGGAATTCTCCAGGCAAGAATACTGGGGTGGGTTGCCATTTCCTTCCCCAGGGAATCTTTATGACCCAGGGATCAAACCTGGGTCTCCTGCATTGCAGGCAGATTCTTTACCATCTGAGCCATCATAGAACCTGGTACATAGTCAATACTTAATACCAACACCTTCACATTTTGAATATTCCCCTATTTCTCCATGGCATTTTACATGTAAAGGTTTTACTATATTATTACAGAGCAATAAGGACATTATTATTAATAATAAAGATACATTATTATACAGTCCATGGAATTCTCCAGGCCAGAGTACTTGAGTGGGGAGCCTTTCCCTTTTCCAGAGTATCTTCCCAACCAAGGGATCAAACCCAGGTTTCCGGCATTGCAGGTGGATTCTTTACCAGCTGAGTAACAAGGGAAGCACCAAGAATACTGGAGTGAGTAGCCTATCCTTTTTCCAGAGGATCTTCCCAACCCGGGAATTGGACCAGGGTCTCCTGCATTGCATGCAGATTCTTTAACAACTGAGCTATCAGGGAAGCTCCATAATGAAAATAAATAATGTTTAAATAGAAATTGCCTAACAATCAGTTCTACTCAGTAGACTATGAGTTCACTGAGGACACAGACTTTTTTTTTTCATCTCTTCCTCTATTGCTGAGCACATAGTAGACTTCATAAATGCCTGCTGTCTAATTGAATCATTAAAACATCTTCAGCAGCAGGACCGCCTGTCATTAGCAGCCCTAATCAGAAAAGCAAATTCAAGTTAGATTCAGATACAAAGTAACATGTTTGTCTTCCTGTGGGAACAGAACAGAAGCCTGTGACAGACTTTGAAAAGGAAAAAAAAAAAAAAAAAAGGACTCATCACCTGAGCCAGTGTGTACACCTAGATAAGGTGAGAGCAAAGTGCCTCAGAAAAGCCCTCAGACTCAGGTTTGATCTGTGTTCACTTCATGAGATGACCTTTGAATGAAACTAAGACTGTTGACTCAGTCTTTTACAGGAATAGATTTTTTTTAAAATTCAACTTATTGAAATCAAAACCTGCTGAAACATGAGATAATTTTGGTAATTTCCTATATTTCAAAAGGAATTTTCTCTTTACAAAATTATTAGGTTTATATAAGGAGGTTCCCCAGATCATTTAAGATACACTCCCAGAAATTCTGCAATTTTTGAGCAATACATGCATATTGTAAAGCTCTGCATTTTGGTATAGGTTGTTCTTCTAATTCATCCATGCATTCAATTTCCTATTTGTTTAAAAATCTGTTCATTTGATACTTCACAAGAAAGGCTGAGTAAAGACTACATAATCATAGCTGTATAAAGCAGTCAGAATAACCAATAAGCTGAATCTCTCAGTCTGTGAGAAAACCTCATAATTCACAAGTAAATGGATAAGGTATTCAGGAAATTGTTGAATCAGTAATGTGGCAGAATTAGCTCTAGAATGAAGCCTGTCATAGTGTCATATTACAAAGTTTAAAAGCAAGTCTCAGATACTTATGGGACACTGTCTAGTATGCTAATATGGTGAAAGAGAAAACAGAGAGAAACAGTATAAAGAATTCTTGAAGAAACAATAGCCACAAACTTTCTAAATGTGATTTAAAAACCCATTAATCTACACACTCAAGAAACTTAATGAATTTCAAACTGAACAAACTCAACAAGATCCACATTTAGATACATTTGAGTAAAACTGTCAAAAGATAAAGACAAAAGAAATCTTGAAAGCAGTAAAAGCAAAACCACACCACATCATGTTCAAGGAGTCTTCAAAAAGATTGAGTTGATTTTTCACCAAAAACCGCGGGGTTCAGAAAGCAGTAGGTTGACATATTGAAGTGATAAAAGAAAAAGACAGTCAACAAAGAATTCTATATCCAGCAATACTATCCAAAAATGGAGAAATCAAGACACTTACAGATTAAAAAAATGACAGAATTAATCACTAGAAGACTTGCCCTATTAGAAGAACTAGAGACTTTTTTTAGCCTTAAATGAAATGATGTTAGACAATGAGTCAAATGCACATGAAATAAGCAAAGGGCAGAAATGGGCAGAAATAAAGGTAACTATACAAATAAGTATAAAAATAGTGTAAATATAATTTTGATAATTCTTTTCTTCTCAATCTGATTTAAAAATACAGTTGTAGAAGCAGTAACCTAAAATCTGTATTGGTGGGCTTATAATGCATAAAGATTATGTTTGTCAGTAATATCACAGAGAAGTGGGGAGTCATCAGAGGTTTACCAGAGTAAAGTTTTCATATGTTATTCAGTTCAGTTCAGTCGCTCAGTTGTTGTCTGACTCTTTGTGACCATGAACTGCAGCATGCCAGACCTCCCTGTCCATCACCGACTCCCGGAGTTTACCCAAACTCATGTTCATTGAGTCGGTGACATCATCTAACCATCTCATCCTCTGTTGTCCCCTTCTCCTCCTGCCTTCAATCTTCCCCAACATCAGGGTCTTTTCAAATGAGTCAGCTCTTCACATCAAGTGGCCAAAATATTGGAGCTTCAGCTTCAACATTAATCCTTCCAGCGAACATCCAGGACTTATTTCCTTTAGGATGGACTGGTTGGATCTCCTTGCAGTTCAAGGGACTCTCAAGCATCCTCTCCAACACCATAGTTCAAAAGCATCAAGTCTTCAGTGCTCAGCTTTCTTCACACTCCAACTTTCACATCCATACATGACCACTGGAAAAACCATAGCCTTGACTAGTCGGACCTTTGTTGACAAAGTAATGTCTCTGCTTTTTAATATGCTGTCAAGGTTGGTCATAACTTTCCTTCCAAGGAGTAAGTGTCTTTTAATTTCATGGCTGCAATCACCATCTGCAGTGATTTTGGAGCCCAGAAAAATAAAGTCAGCCACTGTTTCCACTGTTTCCCCATCTGTTGCCTATGAAGTGATGAGACTGGATGCCATGATCTTCGTTTTCTGAATGTTGAGCTTTAAGCCAACTTTTTCACTCTCCTCTTTTACTTTCATCAAGAGGCTCTTTAGTTCTTCTTCATTTTCTGCCATAAGGGTGGCGTCATCTGCATATCTGAGGTTATTGATATTTCTCCCAGCAATCTTGATTCCAGCTTGTGCTTCCTCCATCCCAGCGTTTCTCATGATGTACTCTGCATATAAGGTAAATAAACAGGGTGACAATATACAGCCTTGATGTACTCCTTTTCCTATTTGGAACCAGTCTGTTGTTCCATGTCCAGTTCTAACTGTTGCTTCCTGACCTGTATATAGGTTTCTCAAGAAGCAGGTTAGGTGGTCTGGTACATCTCTCTCAGAATTTTCCACAGTTTATTGTGATGCTATTATTAAGTTGAAATTAATCTTAATTAGATTATTTTAAGATAAAATGCTATCTTTAATCTCCTAGGAAACTACTAATAAATAACTAAAAAAGTAGTGAAATGAACAATAAAAGGAGTTAAAATGGTACAATAGAAAATATATACTGACACAAAAATAGGCATTAATGAAGAAACTGGAGAACAAAAAAGACATAAGACATACAGAAAACAATAGTAAAAAGGTACTATTTGATTAATTATTAAATTAAATGTAAGTGGACTATAAACTCCAATGAAAAGGCAGAAATTGGCAGAATGGAAAAAACACATATCCAACTATATAGTTATTACAATAGACATATATTCAGAGCTACAAATAGGTTGAAAGTAGAAAAGATGGATTATGATATACCATGCAAACCATAATGATAGTGGGAGCGGCCAACTACCCAAAAAGAGAGTGAGAGTGCTTAACTTGATATCAGCAACATAGACTTTAAGACAATAGTTACTAGAGGCAATGAAGGACATTTAATAATGATAAAAGGTCACTACACCATGAAGACGTAATAATTGTAAATACATATTCAGCTTTCAATAGTGTCACAAAATATATGAAGTGAGAGCTGAGGTAACTCAGGGAGGAAAAAGAAAATTCCACAAAAGAGTTGGAGACTTTAATATCCTACTTTCAAAAATAGAACAATTAGGCAGAACAGGAACCAGAAAATAGAGATGTAAATAAGAATATAATCCAGATGAATCTATAGAAGACTCAATGTAACAACAGAAGAATATAGATTTTCCTTAAATGTACATGGAAAATTTGCCAGAATAGGTCATCTGTTAGGACATAAAACAAGCCTTAATACATTTGAAAGGATTGAAATAATATAAAATATGCTCTTTGGACACATGGAATCAAATTAGAATTTAGTATCAAAGAAATTTCGGAAACTCACAAATAAGTAGAAATAAAACACAGTACTAGATAATAAATGAGTCAAAGAAGAAATCACATGGGAAATTAGAAAATACTTTGAGGTGAATGAAAATAAAAAACATAGCATAACAAAATCTGTGGTATGAGTCTAAAGCAGTGCTCAGAAGGAAATTTATAGCTGTCAATGTCTTCATTAAAAAATAAAGATCCCTCTGTATAATAGGCTCCAGTACGGGGAGGGTTGAGGGAGGGGGGTTCAGGATGGGGAACACGTGTATACCTGTGGTGGATTCATGCTGATATATGGCAAAACCAATACAATATTGTAAAGTAATTAACCTCCTATTAAAATAAATAAATTTATATAAAAAAGTAAAGATCCCCAATAAATAACCTAGCCTTTTATACCAAGAAATTTGAAAAAGACTCCAAGCCCAACAGAAGGAAGGAAATAAAAAGATTAGCGCAAAGGTAAAGTTCAGTTCAGTTCAGTTCAGTTGCTCAGTTGTGTCCGACTCTTTGTGACCCCATGAATCGCAGCACGCCAGGCCTCCCTGTCCATCACCAACTCCCAGTAGAGAGTAGAAAAGCAATAAAGACAAGTTTATGCAACTAAAAGCTTGTTCTTTGAAAAGATAATAAAAAGAACAAATCCAACTAGACTTGTAAAGAAAAAATAGAGAACATTGGCTAAAATCAAGGATGGAAAATCACTATTGAAATTACAGAAATAAAAAAATATAAAAAATACTATGAATAATTATTTGCCAACAAATTAAATAACCTAAATGAAAAGGACAAATTCTTTAACAGACATGAGCCACAGAAACTGACTCAAGGAAAAACAGAAAACCTAAATAGATCTGCAACAATGAAAGGTTGAAGTTTTTTAAAACTTGTCCACAAAGAAAACCCAGACCCAGATGGCTTCACTGGTGAATGCTGCCAAACCTTTAATGATTCACTTATTATGAATCCTTCACAAAATTTCCCTCCAAATATGAGGCCAGTATTCCTTGATATCAAAACCAGACAAAGATCACAAATATGGAAAACTACAAATCAATATTCTTTATGGTTATAGACACAAAACTCATCAACAAAATACTAGCAAACCAGATCCAAACATAAAAGGAATTATCCACCATGACCAAGTAGGACTTAGCCCAAGAATGCAAGATTGGTTTAAATATAAAAATCAACCAGTAAAATGCACCATATTAATAGATAAAATACAAAAGATGAACATTTAACTAGATGTGGAAACAAGATTCAAAATGTTGTCAAAAGTAAATATCTAAGCAAATAAAATCTAAGCAAAATGGAAAAAAATCCCATATTCATGTATTAGAAACATAATTTTGTTAAGATGGAAATATTCTCCAATTTGTCTACATATTCTCATATTGAATGTAATGTCTATCACAATTCCAGCTTCGTTTTTATCCCCAGAAACTGGCAAAATTATCCTAAAATTCATATAGAAATTTAAGGATCCTAGAATAGCCAAATAATCTTAAAGAGAGATAAAAACGTCTAAAGACTCATAGTTCCCAGCTTTTAACTTAATACAAAGCTACAGTAATCAAGACAGTGTGCTCCTGACATAAGGATAGGCATATTGCCAAGACTTGTTGATGGAGAAAAATAGTGTTTCAAGAAATGGTGCCAGGACAACTGGATATCCACATGCCCAGGAAGGAACTGAACCCCTTCGTTTATCATACACAAAAATTAACTCCAAATAGGTAATACATGTAGGTGTAAGGGCTAAAACTATAAAACTCCTAGAGGAAAACCATTATGCCTGAAATTGTTCCAGATCTCTCTTAAACTGTCTTCATTTCTTTTTATTCTTTTTCTTTTTTGGTTCAGCCTCAGTGATTTTTCAGTACTCTGTCTTGCAGCTCACCGAGCTGTTCCTCTGTTATCATTTAGTCTACTTTTAATTCCTTCTAGTATATTTTTCTTTGTGTACTCTTCATTCTGTTTTGTTGCTCTTTATGTTTTCTCTTTGCTGAAATAATTCTAACTTCTTGCTCTGTTCATCCATTCTTCTCCTGAGTTCTTTGATCATCTTTACAGTCACTACTTTGAACAGTTTTTTGAGCTCATCTCCACTTCACTTATTTTTTCTGGGATTTTACCTTGTTCACTCATTTGGAATATATTTCTCTGTTGCCTCATTTTGCCTAACTTGCTGTTTTTATTTCTATGTATCTGGTAGGTTGGCTACATTTTCTGACCTTGGAGAAGTGGCCTTTTAAAGGAGAAATCCTGGGATGGTGTGGGGAGGGAGGGGGAAGGGAGGGGGTCCGGATTGGGAACTCAGGTACACTTATGGCTGATTTACGTCAATGTATGGCAAAATGAATACAGTATTGTAAAGCAAAACAAACTAAAAAAATAAAAATTAATTAAAAAAAAAATAAAAAAATAAAGGAGAAATCCTATGTGTCCCTGCAGCACGGTCCCCTCTGGTGCATGCATTGTAAATTGCTTCAGTCGTGTCCAACTCTTTGGGACCTCATGGACTGTAGCTCACCAGGCTCCTCTGTCCATGAGATTTCCTAGGCAGGAATACCAGAGTGGGTTGCCATGCCCTCCTCCAGGAGATCTTCCCAACCCAGGGATCAAACCCACGTCTCTTACTAGTGCCACTTGGGAAGCCCTTCCCCTCTGGTAACCAAAGCTATATATGCTCTAGGACTGTCCCTTATGTGGGCTGCGTGGGTCCTTCTGTTGTGGTGGGATGGCCAATGTTGATGATCTGGTAGGAATGGGTGGTTTTTGGTTCTCTTAGCTGGGAGGTCCTGCCTTGTGTGGAGGCTGCTGGCAGTGATTGGCAGGGCCAGGTCACGAGGCAGCTATCTGCAGAACCCTGGGGTCCTGGGGCTAGTGCTGGCTGATTTGTAGATGGAATTGGGGGTCCAGGAGATCCTGGGGCTGGTACCCACCCACTGGTGGGTGAGACCAGGTCCTAGGTACAGTGCTGGCCCACTAGAGGGCAGAATTGTATCCTGGGGTCTGACTGCAAGACCCAGGGTTCCCAGAGCTGGTGTTGGACGATTGGTGGGTGTAGCTTGTTCCTGATATAGCTGACCATGGGCTCCAGGATGTTCTGTAGCTTGTGTTGACCTGCATGTGGGTAAGGCTCAGGCTCCAGCTGGTCCCAGGGCTGGAACTGGCCTGCTGGGGGTTGGCTGAGTGCTGCCAAGGAGGGTCATGGGTCACTGGTTGTCCTGGGGCTGTTGTCTGTCTGTTGGTAGATAAGGCTGGTCCAGAGGTTAAAACAGGCTTGCTGGTGGGTGGGGTTGGAGCCCAGAGGATTCTGAGGCTGCTGCCTGTGCACTGCTGGGTAGGGCTGGATCCTGGAGTCTGCATTGCCCTTGGGTTTCTGTGTCTAGTGCCTATGCACTGGAGAGAGGAGCTGGGTCCTGGGCTTTCGGAGGACAGGGCTGTGTCCATAGGCAGCTTGGAGCTCAGGGGATCTTAAAGAATTCTGTCTGCTGGTGGGTGGTGCTGTGTTCCCCCCCCCCGCCCCCTCACAACTAGTTAGTGGCTTGGTCTGAGGCAACCCAGTACTGGTGCCTCTAGGCTGGTGAGTAGGGGCAGGGCTGGGACCTAAGGCTCATAAATCTGGAGGGAGGATTCTAAAATGGTCCTTGCCAGCACCAGTGTCCATGCGGTAGAACGAGTGCCTTCAAATGGCTACTGTCAGTGTCTGTATCCCCAGAGTGAGTTCTTGTTGCCTCCTGTCTCTCCGGGAGACTCTCCAAGATTAGCAGGTGGGTCTGACCCCAGACCTTTTCAAATTATTGCTTCTGCCATTGGTTGCCAGCATGTGAGGTTTTGTATACACTTTTTTAGAGAAGAGCCTCTGAGCTCCCCAAAAGTAAGACCTGCTGGCCTTCAAAGCCAAATTCTCTGGGGGCTCACATTCCAGGCACAGGACCCCTGGGCTGGGAAGCCAATGTGGGGTTCAGACCCCCTGCTTCTTAGGGAGAGCCTCAGCAGTTGTAATTCTTCTCCCATTTGTGGATTGCCCACTGTGGGGGTAGGTCTTGACTAGATTGTCACTTTGCCTCTCCTTCCTGTCTTCTTGTGGTTCCTTCTTCATATCTTTAGTTATAGAAGATCTTTTCTGGTTAGGTTTCAATCTTTTTCATTGATCGCTTTTTTCTGTACATAGTTGTAATTTTGGCCCAGAGGTTAAAGCACCTGCCTCCAATGCGGGAGACCCAGGTTTGATCCCTGGGTCAGGAAGATCCCCTGGAGAAGGAAATGGTAACCCACTCCAGAATTCTTGCCTGGAGAATCCCATGGATGGAGGAACCTGGTAGTCCACGGGGTCACAAAGAGTCGGACACGACTGAGCGACTTCACTCACTCACTCAGTTGTAATTTTGATGTGACCATGACTGGAGGTGGGCTCAGGGTCTTTCTACTCTGCCATCTTGGGAACGAGCCCTAAAATGTATTTCTTAGGTAAGCTGCAGTAAGATAAATTTTCAAAAGCACTGAATTTAGCTAAAGCATACTTACTGGACAGTGTCCAATAAAAGGGGGCTTCTTAAGTGGTACTCTGGAAGACTTAACGTAAAAGACTTGAGAAATATGTTAAGAGTTCACTGCAGAGCTATCAATCTTCTCTGGTATTCGACATCTTGGTGAAAACTGCAATATATGTCCATGAAGTCCCAAATATGCAATAGGCAGTAAGGTGATCTAGATTATAGTGTGACTAAAGTTCTAAATGACTGATACAGTTTTTCCATCTTCATCTAAATGTTGGTTCCATTCAGTAAAGATATTTTGCCACAGATAAACTGATATTCTTTTGAGACTTGCTCTTTCATTCCAAACAATGCCAGAATTTCAATGTTTTTTCCTCTTCGCTTTGCAAAAGCTATCCATTCTAATCCTCCTGGGCTAACTGCATAAAACAAAATGTGCTGCTCATGAGCGATAGGAAAAAAAAAATTTAATTCTATATTTGGGAATTAATTCATTTCCCTCTTCCTGCCAGCTCACCTTGATTTGTGGGGAAATAGTAAAGAACTAGAGACAGATATGCAAAGGAACCTGCCTTAAAGGAGATAATTGATAATTCCTGGTCTTTGGTTCCTAAGTAGAGAAAACACTCTTGAGTGCTCTGAGCACCCCACACTTGCTCTACACGTGAGTTCATGCTTCTCATTAACTTTAAAGGAGCTTTAACATATCCCTTTGGAGAAGGCAATGGCATATTGGAAATGGTAACCCACTCCAGTACTCTTGCCTGGAAAATCCCATGGATGGAGGAGCCTGGTAGGCTGCAGTTCATGGGGTCGCAAAGAGTCGGACACGACTGAGTGACTTCACTTTCACTTCTTACTTTCATGCACTGGAGAAGGAAATGACAACCCACTCCAGTGTTCTTGCCTGGAGAATCCCAGGGACAGTGGAGCCTGGTGGGCTGCCGTCTATGGGGTCACAGAGTCCCTTTGCTAGAGTAGACACCATCCAAAATTGGTTTTCTGGACTTTTTCTATTACCCTTCTCATGTTCTTCTCAGGCAAGCTAATCATCACCTCTCTAACATTCAGAACATGCACATGGCCCACCCTCTCTACCACAGGCATTCTCTTAACATCCTCTATCATCTGCGCTTATTTTTAATTTACAGTATCAGCTTCTCTAGAGACCTTTACATTGCTCATCAAACTGACCTGAATAGTGTGCCATTATTTTTTGATCTCTGTTTTCTGTAGGATGGTAATGAGTGGTAACTGGTTTTCCAGATAAATGATTAATGAATATGACAATTAATGAGAACAAACCTGCTCAGTTCCAAGTGCACTGCTCAAGCAATTGGTGCTATTATTTATCACTTTTATTATCTACTGGTTCATCAACAAGGAGCGCTGAAAGCCTTGTTATTGCCAGAGGTGGCAGAAAATGTGGAGGGCATTTCATGGGAGGGTGGGAAGAACACTGATGCTAGGAAGGGAAGGGATTAACCCCAGATATTCCTTCTATTGGATCCTTAGCCACTCAACTTACAGTTGAGCCTCAGAAACTATCCAAGTGGCTGCTTGATGTAGTTGAGTCAGGAGTCCTGGATCAGGTCTCTATTTTGTAAGGAGCCTACCTGAATCCCTAATTCCTTTTCACTTCCTCATCTGGTTGAACTAGATGACTACACTGTCCCTTCCAGCTCTAATCTGCTAAGTTCAAAGTCATCTCAGGTGGCAAACTTCATCTTATTGGCCCTTCATTTATGTGACTCTGTACTTGCCATCATGCTCTGTCTACAGATGGCACGTTAATTTACTTTGCTTGAAAAGGGAATTTTGCCCATGATTAGGTTGATCATTCATGGTAGTTTGCTGGTTCGGACCTGCTTTATACACTGACCCAATGTATATAATAATGGTACTCATTATGCTTTTGGATATGACTGAACAACTAACACTTTCACTTTCTAACACTTAAGCTTTCCAGTGTCCAGTTTGTATGATAAATTGCATGGCCACCTTACCAAGTTGAGCAGAGGCTAGGCTGATAGACAAACTCTTAAGTATTAGCTTTGGAATTGCTAATAAGATGACAAACACACATAAACAATTTTCTTTACCAAAGTAGGACTCTCAGCACATCTATACTAAAGTACATTTTCTACTTGTTTACATATAAACTTCCTGAACTGAAGTTCAGTTCAAGATAAACTAATTTCTATGCTCTGATACAAATCCATTTCATGCTGGAGCCCCTTGAAGCTGACTCCTTCCTCCTGGGCAAAGCACAGACACATTTTCTACAGCTCCAGTAACTAGTCCTGTCATGGAACTTACAGTATTTAGTCTATAACTCAGTAAGCAGTAACCTTTATTCCTGGAAAGAGGGAGGAAAAAGTCTCAAAAAAGTAAGTAAAGCATTACATTTGATTTTTCTCTAAGTGTTCCAAAATTAAAGTGCAAATTCCTATCTTGGGAAGAAGGTAGAAATATCATTTGCTTTCAATACTAAGGCCTCTAAGACCACAAGTAGGGAGGCAGAGATTAAAATAAAACCTGAACACAGTCTTTTATCTGTCTCTGAATTTCTATCTTAAAGAGGCCAGTGGAGTCTGGCAGAGTATTTTGAAAACCTGATTATTATTATACCTTGCAAGTGGCAGAAACTCACTATTCACCCAAACACACCAGGCTTTTGCTCACAGTATATTTTTGTTTAATGGAAGCTCAGCCTTATATTTGTCATAGTTCCCTCCCCCAAGCCCTGACACTTCTAAACAAGGACCCCTAAGTTGCTATTCTAGGGAACATCTTACCTTTTTTAAGAAGCCACTTTGAGAATCATCAGCCTCTGACAGACCACTAAGAAAAACAGACACTTACTCTGGGGTCTCGGGAGTTAAGACTTTAATGTTCGTCTGGAACCTGAACACCTTGACTTAATCTTCACTTGATGTTTAGCCAGAGACTTTCAGCGAAGTCCTTGTTGCAGGATACACTGCAGTTAAGAGGATGAGCAATGGATGGTGCGCTGCTCAGGCACATTACTAACCTTTTCTGTACTGGGTCTCCTCATCTCTAAAATGGAGATGACAGAAATCTCTACCTCACAGGGTTGTGTGAGGCATGAAGGAATTCTTAACTATGGGGCACTTGGAGCAGAGCCTCACCCAGAATAGGAAAAACAAACACCCAACTTCCAGTACCTGAATCTTCTAGGTGCTCTTTGCTATACTGGCCTTCCCTGGTCCCCACAAGCAGATGGGGACCCATCTCCTGGGCTTCTTTTGCACTTGAATCACATTGTCTAGTACTTATTTATGTGTTTCCTTTTCCTGAAAGGATGTGACCTCAATAACTAGCCCAATGCCTGGCAGGTAGTGAATGCTAAATGTATATTTCTTGAAAATCTGAATGAATTAATATAGAATATAAAAGAGTTGGACTACATGATTTTATAATCCATTTTAGGTTTACATTTCTATGATTCCATGACTCAGCCCTGTGATTTTAGTGGAATTCAGAAGCTCTCTTAATCAAAAAGAAAATTACCTTTAAACAATGAGATGAAAACAGTTCTTATAGTCACCAAAAGACAGACTGAAAAGAAAGTGCCATCACGGAGAGGACAGAGGTAGAGGGGGTCTCTCAGCAACAGTATAAATAAATTAATTAATTTAAAATTGCAGGCAGGTAGGTATGCCTGTAAGAACTCCTGTAAAACTGCCCAAAGAGTGTGGTGTTTGATTTCATGGAATTCCCTTAGATGTTGAAAGGATCAATTTCATGTCTAATCTGCTGTGAAAAAATAGACACTTGGATGAGTTCCTTCAAAATATGACAGAAGGACCTTGGACTCTTGAGTAAAAAGATGCTAGTACTGGATCTTTGTGCTGGTGATAAAAAGTTTTGGAAGGATGAACTATGAAGAAAGAGGCAGAGAGTAAACAGGAAAGAGAAAGAGAAAAAGGTGGGGGAGGGGCTCTGAATGTGATCTGAGGGTGATAATTGTCTTCCTACCAAATCATTGCAACTTTATTGTTCCTAAAAATCTAAGACAGGATGAGACCTGCTTCCACTACTGACATCAAACAAGGTGCTTAAAACCACTATGAAGGCCCGATTGAATTGTCTAACCTGTAAGCACTGACACCTTCTAAATGGCTTCACCTCTTACAGGAGAGGAGACGCCTTGAGCTCAACAAACATTTATTGAGCATGGACTCTGGACAAAGACATATGAGACAGGATCTCTGCCCATAAAGAGATTTTCTTCCTCGCTTTCTCTCTTTCTTAAGAGGAAGAGAAGAAGAAAAGGAAGCCAATTTAGGAGACTCAAAATGCCAGACTCAAACTCGGGACCAAGAAAGAGCCAAGCAAGGATTTAAATAGGTTTATTTCCTTTACTCAGACTGCTTTTCCTGAACTCTTACTTCTACTATGTTATTAATTCTGAGACAAAGTAAATGCTTTGAAAAAGGAATTTAAAGTAATAGAAGGCATTCTCTGACATTGTCTACAAAGTTTGATCCCCCTTTAATTTGGTTGATTTGCTTAAGAATTTTTGTTCCTTGGACCCAGAGGGATGGGGTGGGGAGGGAGGTAGGAGGAAGGTTTAGAATGGGGGACACATGTACACTTGTGGCTGATTCATGTCAGTGTATGGCAAAACTACCACAATACTGTAAAGTAATTAGCCTCAAATTAAAATAAATTAATTAATTAAAAAAAAGAATTTTTGTCCCTTGGCTGCTACTGAGAACATTAACTTGGATTCTCTTAAGTGCAGATTGCTGAGGACTGGCATTAAATCCTAATGTGCTTCTGGAAGAGTATTTTAGTGAAAAAATATAGTAGCAAATAATACTAATATATTAATAATATTTGTATGTCAATACATCATGCGAAATGCTGGGCCAGATGAATCACAAGCTGGAATTAAGACTGCCAGAAGAAATATCAACAACCTCAGATAAGCAGATGATAGCACTATAATGGCACAAAGTGAAGAAGAACTAAAGCGCCTCTTGATGAAGAAGAAAGAGGAGAGTGAAAAAGCTGGTTTAAAACTCAACATTCAAAAAACTAAGATCATGGCATCTGGTACTATCACTTCATGGCAAATAGATCGGAAAAAATAGAAATAGTGACAGACTTTATTTTCTTGGGCCCCGAAATCAGTGTAGACAGTGACTGCAGCCAAGAGATTAAAAGACATTTGCTCCTTGGAAGAAAAGCTATGACAATCCTAGATAGTGTATTGAAAAAGTAGAGACATCACTTTGACAACAAAGGTCCATATAGTCAAAGCTATGATTTTTCCAGTAGTCAGGTATGGATATGAGAGTTGGACCATAAAGAAGACTGAACACTGAAGAATTGTTGCTTTCAAACTGTGCGGCTGGAGAAGACTCTTGAGCATCCTTTGGACAGCAAGGAGATCAAACAAGTCAATCCTAAAGGAAATCAATCCTGAATATTATTGGAAAGGCTGATGCTGAAGCTGAAGCTCCAATACATTGGCCGCCTGATGTGAAGAGCCAACTTTTTGGAAAAGACCACGATGCTGGGAAAAATTGAGGGCAGGAGAAGGAGACGAAAGGTGAGATGGTTGGATGGCATCATCAGCTCAATGGACACGAGTTTGAGCAAACCCTGGGAGATAGTGAAGGACATGGAAGCCTGATGTGCTGTTGTCCATGGGGCCATAAAAAGTAGGATATGACTTAGCAACTGAAGACCAACAACTGCTAACATATTCATAATATAATATTCTGGCAGAGTATTCCAGCTTGTGAAGGCTACTGTCTCTGAATAACTGGCTGAAGCACCACTGTAGTAGGCTTCCTGCAGAGATTCTGGGGGAGCAGCTTTCGACTGGGACAGCAGACAAGCAAAAATGACTTTACCGTGGCTAGAAAATAAACAAAAAATTCAGTGTGTAAGTTGTCCTGAGTCTGTAAATATAAACACAAAATATATCAAATTTTTGCTGTGGATATTTGCAGACCTGGAATTTGAAACTCTCTATGCATATAGATATAGTGACTACATATTTTTTAAATCCAATGTTATTGATATATGGTCTGGAAGGAATTAAATTAGCCATAGGGGAAATCAATAGAATATACGATATGATCCTCAAGTCTTGGACAAATGGTTGCCATATGTATGTAGTAAAGATGAGATGCAGGTTAACTCACCGGACAGAGCAAGGATCTTCTTGCAGCCTTCTTTTTCTCAGCTCAGATTCCCCTGGCCTGCTCCTCTCCCCTGTTACATAGGTGCTCTCCTGAGTAAATCACTTTTGCCTAAAAATTCCGAGGTATGATCATTTATTCATTTAATTATCCAACACATATTTGAGTGCTTTCTTTGTGTCAGATACGACTCTACACATCAGGGAGTGGCTCTAAAGAAAAACTCTATGCCTTTGTAGAGCCTTTCTTTTCTTGGAGGAATGAAGTTAATAACAAGTATCCAATATGTTAGATGACATAAATACCATGAAGAAGAGCAGAGCTGAGGAAGGCAGACAGGAAAAGTTGGTGAGGAGTAAGTGGGGTGCAGGAGATGAGATGGGCTGATATTTTATGGGATGTTATCAGGGGTATCTTTCTGATGAGGTGACATTTGTGTAGAGCCATAAGGGAAGTGAGGGCTTCCCTGGTAGCTCAGATGGTAAAGAATCTGCCTGCAATGTGGGAGACCCGAGTTTGATCCCTGCGTTGGGGGGGATCCCTTGGAGAAGGAAACGATTACCCACTCCAGTATTCTGGCCTGGAGAATTCCATGGACAGAGAAGCCAGGTGGGCTACAGTCTGTGGGGTTGCAAAGAATTGGACACGACTGAGCAACTTTCACATAAGGGAAGTGACAGAGGTAGCCAAGCAGACACATGGAGGAAAGCATTTCCAGGAAGAGCAATAGCTGGGGTGGAGAACTTGAGTCTGAGTACCTGGTGAGGGCACCTGAAGACACACACCTCTGACTGCCAAGCAGGGCAGCTACTGACCTGTCCCAAGACAAAGGAACCAGGCCCAGAAGAGGAGGGCTCTTTTGTCCGCTAGCTGCAGAACTCCCTATCAGTTCAGCTGGACTACACTGGGATGAATCAGATGACTGGGATTGTGTTCCAGTCCCTCTGTTCCAGATGTTCATAGATGTGGCCACAATGTAAGGAAGAAAGACCATGTTTTATAAGAGGTCCTTTCTGTACCTCTTATACCTCAGATGTCCCTCTGTACCTCTGAGCCTTCAGCATTCCCTGGTGGCTCAGATGGTAAAAGCGTCTGCCTACAGTGTGGGAGACCCGGGTTCAACCCCTGGGTCGGGAAGATCACCTGGAGAAGGAAATGGCAACCCACTCCAGTACTCTTGCCTGGAGAATCACATGGATGGAGGAGCCTGGTGGGCTACAGTCCATGAGGTTACAGAGTCGGACACGACTGAGCAACATCACTTTTTTCCTTCACTTTCTCTACAGTGCTCTGGAGCAGGAGCTTTGCAAATATATTTACTTCAAAAATATATATTTGAAAAAATATTTTGGCTACAGAACACTTGCTTCAAAGGGACGCTTCTGAGGAATCATAGAGTAACAGCTTAANGTGGGCTACAGTCCATGAGGTTACAGAGTCGGACACGACTGAGCAACATCACTTTTTTCCTTCACTTTCTCTACAGTGCTCTGGAGCAGGAGCTTTGCAAATATATTTACTTCAAAAATATATATTTGAAAAAATATTTTGGCTACAGAACACTTGCTTCAAAGGGACGCTTCTGAGGAATCATAGAGTAACAGCTTAAAGCACAGTAGCTCCCTTTGAAGTAGCCTGGGATCCAGAGCCCCTGGCTTGACCTTCTTTCTCCTTTGTGATTAGACTGAGAAGGCCTCTCTGTGAGATACTATGTAAAAATCAACAGTTTAAGCAGAGGTTTCACTACCATGCTTGTGGAGCTCAGGGGTTCTTGAAAAGGGGGTCTCAAGCAGCAGTGACTGGGGGTGAGGGAGCAGGAGGCCTAGCAGTTGATTTGAGGCCTCCATTTGGCCAGTTCACCTACCATCCCAGCTGTGCCTCAGGCCTGCCGCTGCTTCAGTGAGGGTTTAACTTGAAGAAAGAAGTCCATGGCTTAAGAAAACCACTCTTCCGGAGAGATGGCACAATCATTTGGAAATTATCACTGGAAAATTTCCTGGAGTTCTTATAATCTAGATATTTCTTCCCAAACAGGGTACTTTGTATTGAAGAGTGATTCCTTCAGAAGAAATCTTGTGATACAATGGAAAGTTCGACCTGCCTCGTCACTGTAACTCCTGCTGTGTGCAGTCGTGGCCCGGGTGTGGGTCCGTGGGTCACAGCTCTGTCTTCTCTCAGTCACACTCCTGCAGCAGTGTTAGGAGAAGCACACTGATTGAAACCGCCCACCCTGGCCAGGCACCATAGTAACCATTTGCTTGAGCTGTTTTATGACAGGAGATCCAGATAAGGAATACGGAACTAATAAGCCACCACCAACCGGAAGAGTTCCGGAAAGGTCAAAAGGAGACACTGGGTGTCCGTCCACTTCACAGAATCCCTCTTGCTAGCATCCACCTTGGCTGAGCGATGCATGTACCACCAGGAAAGACTCTGAATTAGAATGATTCGCCAAAGACCACCTGGAAACTAATCCCATCACCACAAAACCTGAGCCTGTGAGCCACGCGGCAGAGCAGTTCTCCTGGGTTCCCTTACCCTACTGCTCTCCACCCGGGTGCCCATTCCCAATAAAATCTCTTGCTTTGTCAGCACATGTGTCTCCTCAGACAATTCATTTCCAAGTTTTAGATAAGAGTCCAGTTTCGGGCCCTGGAAGCGGTCCGCCTTCCTGCAACAGCAGGACATGTGAGGAGCACATTTTTATAGTTGCCACAGGCTTGCATGCTATTTCCTGATTTATCGTCCTAGCCAAATTATAGTCTAAAGCAATAATGCCTAAAAGTTAGATTAGACAGTGGTAAAATTAAAAAACAAATGAACATAACCAAGAAAAACCAAAAAAAGGATACATAATCAGTTTTTCATGAAACTTACTAAAACAACTGTTCTTTGCTCTTAATTTATGTCCTTCCTTATCTTTTCTGAGGCTTTAAAATATCCTTTTGTTTTTAATGAAATGAAAGTGATATTAGAACTGGTATTTTTAAAAGTGAGCATTTCTAGAGAAGTCTCAATACAATTTATTGGTTAGGTCAAAAAGACAAGAATTCACAGCTCTAAGAAAATTGGAAGCCATAATTTCCTCTTCCAGGGAATCTTCCAGACCCAAAGATTCCTCCACGGAATCTTCCCGACTCAGAGATCGAACTCGAGTCCCTTGCATCTCCTACACCTCCTATATTGGCAGGCAGATTCTTTACCACTGAGGCAGCTGGAAAGCCCTATAAAGCACAGTTCAAATGAACAAGGTTTATTGTTAATAGTTTTTTTTTCTTCTCAGAAATAAGAGGGAAATAATCAGTATCAAATATATCCCATTCATTGCTGCCTGATGTTGACCAGGGCCCTCAGAGCCCCCGGGGTGTGGGGAATCTGGAGTGGCTCTCTTTAATTTGTCTGTCCCAAAGTCTGCCTGGCCTAAGCCCTGGCTCCTTCAATGCCCTCTGGCTCTCTCCATGCAGCCAGTTTCTGTTACCTGCAAATCCCCACTCTGGCTCCACAGGGGAGAGATGGTGAATATGGAAAAAGATAATCTTATGAAAACTAGTGAGCCAATTTCCCTCATATTAGAGATAAAAAAACAGTGATTCTTCTTTTGGCTTCCCTGGTGGTTCAGCTGGTAAAGAAAATGCCTGCAATGAGGGAGACTTGGGTTTGATCCCTGGGTTGGGAAGATCTATCTTCTTTAGAGAAAAGCAAAAGTTGCCTATCCTTGGAGTGGGGTCTGATATTATCCAGATTGACCTTATTTCTCCCCTTTGCTTTGGGCGTAAGGCTCTAGACTCTGAAACCATGAAGGGGGAAGGGGGCAAAAACAGGGATGTTCCCACCACTGGCATAAAGCTTGCCACAGGAGAGCCAGCAGCTCTACTGGGCTAATGTGGCATTCTTTCACTGAGCCCCCAGCACTGCCCCACAGAAAAGTAAAAAATCTACTCAAGGATATATATTATTTTTGTATTTCAGGACAGAAGCAGCTAAACAGTTAAGTTTTTCTAAGTGTACAGATATCCCGCAAGTCCAGGCATATTTCTGCTTGAGTAGAAAAACAACATAAATAGCCTCTGCTCTTATAAACCCACATATCTGTATTTTAACATGGCAGCATTACCAAGAGTTAGTAATTAGTTGGAAGTATCTGGTCAAAATCAAATAGGATCAAGTTAACTATCTCCCTTGATTTCATTCAGTCTTTTCCAGACTTTCTTAAATTGCTTTAGGCAAAGTTGCTCAGAATAAAACAAAAAATAAAGGATGGCTTGAGGACATTGTGTGAGACTTTAATCATTGTAGATTAATTCTGTTTTGCAGAAACAAAACACAGTGTTTGAGACCTCTCCAAGTTTGGCAACGCCAGAGCCGGCATATCAAAAGGAAGATTGGTTTAGGCAGGTAAATGTTTTCAGATTACTTGTTTTTGAATGGTTGCCAGACTCTGTTCTCAGCAAAGAGAAATTCTGATTTGTGAGGCCAACACTGCTCTACTGGGAAGGAGTCACTGACAGATACCATCAACAGGTAAGTTGGTGTAAAGATGAAGAAAGCCACAAGGGGAATATCTCTAAGTGTTTACCTACCAAATTTTACTTGGCACTGCCAAGCTGCTAGTCACTGACTATTTCTGAGCAGGATACTATGCATTTGTTGGAAAGTATGGGAAATAGATGGGGGAAACAGTGGAAACAGTGGCTGACTTTATTTTTCTGGGCTCCAAAATCACTGCAGATGGTGATTGCAGCCATGAAATTAAAAGACGCTTACTCCTTGGAAGAAAAGTTATGACCAACCTAGATAGCATATTCAAAAGCAGAGACATTACTTTGCCAACAAAGGTCCGTCTAGTCAAGGCTATGGTTTTTCCAGTAGTCATGTATGGATGTGAGAGTTGGACTGTGAAGAAAGCTGAGCATCGAAGAATTGATGCTTTTGAACTGTGGTGTTGGAGAAGACTCTTGAGAGTCCCTTGGACTGCAAGGAGATCCAACCAGTCTATTCTGAAGGAGATCAGCCCTGGGATTTCTTTGGAAGGAATGATGCTGAAGCTGAAGCTCCAGTACTTTGGCCACCTCATGCGAAGAGTTGACTCATTGGAAAAGACTGATGCTGGGACGGATTGGGGGCAGAAGGAGAAGGGGACGACCGAGGATGAGATGGCTGAATGGCATCACTGACTCGATGGACATGAGTCTGAGTGGACTCCGGGAGTTGGACAGCGAGGCCTGGCGTGCTGCAGTTCATGGGGTCGCAAAGAGTCGGACACGACTGAGTAACTGAACTGAACTGATGGATTGGAAACCATGGGATTTCTCTTCCTAGTAACTTGGTGAGAAGACATGAGGCAGCAGAGAACTCTGGAAAGCCACAGCTTCAAGGTGATACTTCAGTATCTATGGTTGCTAAGGTGTAAACTGATCATGGTTTTAATGGACTTTATACAAGTAAGTTCTTCAGAAACTTGATTTGAATGTGGGCTATTTTTCACCATTTCTTAGAGAAACTGTTGTGTGGAGGAGTTAGGAACAAGTTGCAGTACTTCCTTAATAAGGCACTTAGTTAAGCATGTGGAGCTTGCTCCCTGAATAGTTAGGACAGGAAGAAAATATAACTAGAGAAAGGTCTAGATTCATGCTGTAAATAACAAAAAAAGTGATGAATATTAAAAATCATCTCTAACTTTGTCATAAGGGTACCAAGAACATCAGACCAGGAAGGAAAATAAGATGAGCAAAGCTGAGGCTGTGTAGGGTAAAGGAGAGAGAAACTACAATACCTCATCCCTCCAAAAATCTCTTTCAGAATCCAAGCAGACACAGGTCCAAGATTACAAAGACCATTGATTTCATAGAACTGCAGTCATTTTTATCCTTAGAGAGGCTGAAAGTGCAAGTCCCTAGCCCAGGGACTCCTATGTCCACAGAACGCAGGAGATGGTGAGGTGTCTGTGTCCTATGAACTCGGATAAGAATACACAACTCTTTTTCATAACTTCTAACTGAAATTTAACTGTCTTAAAAATTACGAATGGAAGCAACAAACCATAGCCGTTTTAATGCTTGTGACTTGCACCCATGGAGATAAAAGTATTTTTGTATATTTCAGTAGTGCAGGTATCTTGAATTATCATTTATACTCATCACATTTCCAAATTATAGTAGATAAGAAGCCTGTCACTGAGTCTTGTATTTGATGCACTATGACAACACACATTAGTTTATTGCAATTTACTATTATAATTATTTCAATAGCGCTTATTTCCTTTGCAATCCTTTTACATAATGCAGTTATGCTTCTCAGACTGCCAAAGTCTTCCATGACACAAAGAGGTTACAAACTCCTATCCGTGGGAAAAGCAAAGGGATCTGGGAATCAAGAGGCCTGAATTTACCATAATAGTCATTAATTAATATTTTTAAAAACTTAAATTTTTAGGACAGTTTTAGATTTACCAAAAATTGAAAAGATAGTACAGAGAGTTCTCACATATTTGGCACCCAATTCTATCTATAAATAGCATATTAGTAGAGTAGGTAGTGCAGTGGTAAGGAATCCACCTCAATGCAGAAGACCCAAGAGATGAGGGGTTTGATCCTCGGGTCAGGAAGATCCCCTGGAGGCAGAAATGGCAACCCACTCTAGTACTCATTCTTGCCTGGAAAATTCCATGGACAGAGTCTGGTGGGTTACAGTCCATGGGGTGTCAAGGAGTTGTACATGATAGCATGCACACACACACACACACACACAGTACAGGTACACTTGTTCTAATGAATGAACCAATACTGATACATTATTATTTACTGAAGTCCAGACTTGAATCAGATTCCCTTAGTTTTTATCTAATGTCTTTTTTCTGTTCCAGGATCCCATCCAGGATAGCACCTTAGATGTGGTCATCACATCTCTTGGCTGTGAAACAACTCACTTTTTCAATGCAAGTTATTTAATATCTTGATTCATATATGTTTTAGGTACTCTGATAGTTCTTTCCCAAGCAAGTGAATGTTCAGTCAATATATATTGCTGAACTGATTGATAGCCTAGTCTTCCAAGGAACACAGTTAAGGGCAGAGATCACATCTGACAGACTTATTTTGTTCAGCAGGCATGAGCCTTTTTTTTTTTTCCTTAAATTCTGTAAGTCTTTTATTCTTAGTATGATTGTAGCTGTTATTCTGGTTGATACACAGAAGCAGAATAACTAAGTAAAAACCCACAGTACTTACTGTGTACAATATTTGAGTGTTAAATTCTCTGTTTCTAAATTCACTACCAGCAGTAGTCTATCAAAATGCCTTGTATTGAGAGATATTTTAAAGCCTATATTTAGGGAAAATAAGTCCATAATTAACTGTGCAATGAGTTATAAACTTTTACTTTAGAATTTTCTGTGTTTTGTTTTCGTTTGGTTTGGCTTTTAATATAATTTGAATTCTTTTTGGCAGAGTAAGCATGTTTCCGTTTGACCACAGCTCTGCCACACCTCCACCCTCTCTGCAATTATATACAGTATATTATATTATATACTGCCCTGCTTAACTCACTTCTGTAACTGACCCTTGCATGCTTTTGCCTTTTCAACTCATCATGCAATTTTCTGTGTTTTAGAGATTGTTGAAAAGAATTCCAAGTTACATGTTACAAATAAATGTCACATATCCAGAAGGGAGTCTTTATGAGGACTGGGAGGAGATGCAGCTGGACTAGCTACTTAATTTATTTTTATTGTGTCTTGTCTTCCTACCTAGGAAATGATTACATAGGACACACATTTTCTATTTCCCTTGCATCTATAACTCCTTTCCTTCCTGTCCCCCTACTATGTCTGACATGGTTCTTGCTACATACTGCTGCTGCTAAGTTGCTTCAGTCATGTCTGAATCTGTGTGACCCCATAGATGGATNGTCTTGTCTTCCTACCTAGGAAATGATTACATAGGACACACATTTTCTATTTCCCTTGCATCTATAACTCCTTTCCTTCCTGTCCCCCTACTATGTCTGACATGGTTCTTGCTACATACTGCTGCTGCTAAGTTGCTTCAGTCATGTCTGAATCTGTGTGACCCCATAGATGGATGCCCACCAGGCTCCCCCATCTCTGGGATTCTTCAGGCAAGAACACTGGAGTGGGTTGCCATTTCTTTCTCCAATGCATGAAAGTGAAAAGTGAAAATGATGTTGCTCAGTCATGTCTGACTCTTAGCAACCCCATGGACTGCAGCCTACCAGGCCCCTCCATCAGTGGGATTTTCCAGGCAAGAGTACTGGAGTGGGGTGCCATTGCCTTCTCCATGCTACATACTAGGAGCTCAATATAAGATATTTTATGAATTTCTCTTGGTATTATCTGACTCAGGTGACTACTGTATCTACTACTGTGGACTAGAATCACAGAAGAAATGGAGTAGCCCTCATAATCAACAAAAGATTCAAGGGACTAGATCTAGTAAACGGAGTGCTTGAAGAACTATGGATAGAGGTCTGTAATATTATACAAGAGGCAGTGAACAAAACCATCCCAAATAAAAAGTAAAGCAAGAAGGCAAAGTGGTTGTCTGAGGAGGCTTTACAAATAGCTGAAGAAAGAAGAGAAGTTAAAAGCAAGGGAGAAAGGAAAAGGTACACTCAACTAAACACAGAGTTCCACAGAATAGCGAGGAGAGACAAGAAGGCCTTCTTCAATGAACAATGCAAAGAAATATAAGAAAGCAATCGAAGGGGAAAGACTAGAGATCTCTTTAAGAAAAGTGGAAATATAAAAGGAATATTTTATCAAAAGATGGGCATGTTAAAGGACAGAAGTGGCCAAGACCTAGTATAGAAGCAGAAGAGATCAAGAAGAGATGGCCAAGAATACACAGAACTGTACAGAAAAGGTCTTAATGACCCAGATAACCACGATGGTGTGCTCACTTGCTCGGAGCCAGACATTCTGGAGTGTGAAGTCAAGTGAGCCTTAGGAAACACTGCTGTCAATAGTGAAGGCAATGGACTTCCAGCAGAGCTATTTAAAATCATAAAAGATGATATTATCAAAGTGCTGCACTCAATATACCAGCGAATTTGGAAAACCCAGCAGTGGCCACAGGACTGGAAAAGGACAATCCTCATCCCAGTTCCCAAGAAGGGCAGCACTAAAGCCACCTAAAGCTGTATGGTTCAAACCACCATACAGCTGCACTCATCTCCCATGCTAGTTAGTGAATCCTACATGCCAGGCTTCAGCATTACATGAACTCAGAAATTTCAGATGTCCGAGCTGGGTTTAGCAAAGACATGGAAACCAGAGTTCAAATTGCCAAAATTTGCTAGATCATAGAGAAAGCATGGGAATTCCAGAAAAACATCTACCTCTGTTTCATTGACTACATTAAAGTCTTTCACTGTGTGGATTATAACAAACTGTGGAAAACTCTTAGAGATGGGAATACCAGGCCATCTTACCCATCTCCCGAGAAACCTGTATGCAGGTCAAGAAGCAACAGTTAGAACCTTTGTATGGAACAACTGACTGGTTCAGGATTGATAAAGAAGTATGCCAAGGCTGTTTATTATCACCCTGTTTATTTAACTTATACACAGAGCACATCATGAGAAACGCTGGGCTGGATGAGTTACAAGCTGGAATCAAGACAGGCGGGAGATTTATCAACAACCTCAGGTATGCGGATGATATCACTCTAATGGCAGAGGGTGAAGAGGAACTAAAGAGCCTTAGCTCCTTTTGATAAGGGTGAAAGAGGAGAGTGAAAAAAGCTGGCTTAAAACTAAATCTTTTTTTTTATTTTAAATTTTTATTTTTACTTTATTTTACTTTACATTACTGTATTGGTTTTGCCATACATTGACATGAATCCGCCAAGGGTGTACATGAGTTCCCAATCCTGAACCCCCTCCCATCTCCCACCCCATATCATCTCTCCAGATCATCCCTGTGCACCAGCCCCAAGCATCCTGTATCCTGTATCAAACACAGACTGGCAATTCGTTTCTTACATGATAGTATACATGTTTCAGTGCCATTCTCCCAAATCATCCCACCCTCTCCCTCTCCCTCAGAGTCCAAAAGTCCGTTCTATACATCTGTGTCTCTTTTGCTGTCTTGCATACAGGAGACATGATAAAAAAAGATATGATTAAAAAAAAGATTTATCATTACCATCTTTCTAAATTCCATATATATGTGTTAGTATACTATATTGGTGTTTTTCTTTCTGGTTTACTTCACTCTGTATAATTGGCTCCAGTTTCATCCACCTCATTAGAACTGATTCAAATGTATTATTTTTAATGGCTGAGTAATACTCCATTGTGTATATGTACCACAGCTTTCTTAAAAAAAAAAAAAAACGCTAAGATTATGGGATTTGGTCCCATCAATTCGTGGCAATTAGAAGGGGAAAAGGTGGAAGCAGTGACAGATGTCCTTTTCTTGGGGTCTAAAATCACTGCAGGCATGAAATTAGATGATTGCTTCTTGGCAGGAAAGTTATGATAAACATAGACAGTGTGTTAAAAAGCAAAGACATCACCTTGCCGACAAAGGTTCATATGGTCAAGGTTATGGTCTTTCCAGTAGTCATGTATGGTTGTGAAAGCTGGACCTTAAAGAAGGCACAATGCCAAAGAACTGATTCTTTCAAACTGTGGTGCTGGAGAAGACTCTTGAGAGTCCCTTGGACAACAAGGATATCAAACCAGTCAATCTTACAGGAAATCAGCCCTGAGTACTCACTGGAAGGACTGAAGCTGAAGCTCCAATGCTTTGGCCACCTGATGCGAACAGCCGACTCATTGGAAAAGACCCTGATGTTTGGAAAGATTGAAGGCAGGAGGAGAAGAAGGCAACAGAGAATGAGAAGTTGAATGGCATCACTGATGCAATAGACATGAACTTGGACAAACTCCAGGAGATGGTGGGGGACAGAGAGGCTTGGTTTGCTGCAGTCCATGGGGTTGTGAAGAGTTGAACACAACTTAGAAACTGAACAACACCAACAACAACATCTTGGAAATTTTTAAGAGATTATTTTTAAGAGTAGTTTTAGGTTTGCAGAAAATTTGAGCATAAGGTAAAGAGATTTCCTGCATATTCCCTACCCCGACGTATGCACAACCTCCCTCACTATCAAAATCCATTGCAGTGGTAGAATTGCTACAATTGCTGAACCTACATTCACAGAATTATCAATCAAAGCCACAGTTTACATTACAGCTCACTCTTGGTGTGCTACATTCTGTGGGCTTATATATTGACACGTATTCAACTTTACAGTGTCAGAGTGCTTTCACTGCTAACCCTTGGTAACCACAGATCCTTTCACTGTCTCCATAGTTTTGCCTTTTCCAGAATGTCATAGAGTTGATATCATATAGCAGCAGTCTTTTAAGATTGACTTCTTTCACATAGTGATACTCATTTAAGTTTCCTCTGTGTTATTTTCTTGGCTTAATGGCTCATTTTTTTCAGTGCTGAATAATATTCCATTATCTGTATTTACCACCTACTGAAGGACATTTTTGCAATTGTGAATAAAACTTTTATAAACATCCTTATGTATGCTTTGTGTAGACATAAGTTTTCAACTCATATAGGTAAATACCAAGAAGCACAATTGCTAGATCATATGAGCTTCTCTGGCAGCTGAGCAATAAAGAATCCATGTGCCAGTACAAAAGGTGCAGGAGATGTGGGTTCAGTCCCTGTATCAAGAAGATTCCCTGGAGAAGGAAATGGTAACCCAAGCTAGTATTCTTGCCTGGGAAATCCCATGGACAGAGAAGCCTGGCAGGCTATTGTACTTGGGGTCACAAAGAGTTGGACACAACTGAGCCTACACACACATGCATGGTAAAAGTATGTTTAGCTTTGTAAGAAACTGCCAAACTATCTTCTAAATTGGTTGCACCATGTTGTAGTGCACTACAGTGGGGCTTCCCTGGTGGCTCAGACGGTGAAGAATCTGTTGGCAACACAGGAGACGTGGGTTTGATCCCTGGGTAGGGAAAATCCCATGGAGAAGAGAAGGGCAACCACTCCAGTATTCTTGCCTGGAGAATCCCATGGACAGAGAAGCCTGGCAGGCTACCGTCCGTGGGGTCACAGAGTCAGACTTTACTGATTGACTAAGCATGTAGCACACATGTTCTTTTGCTTTACTGCCTTGTCATCATTTGGTATGGTTAGTATTTTGCATTTTGGTGTGTAGTGCTATCTCACCATTGGTTTAATTTGCAACCTCCTAATGACATATGATGTTGAGCATCTCTTCAGATGCTTATCTTATCATCTGCCTAGCTTTTTTGATGAGATATCTATTCAAATCTTTCGCCCATTTTTAAATTGGGGAACTCTTGAGTTTATGAGTTTTTATATATTTTGGATAGCAGTCCTTTACCAGTTATGTACTTTGCAAATATTTTTTTCTAGTCTGTGGCTTGTCTTCTCATTCTCTTGACTATCTTTCACAGAACAGCTTTTAAAATAGACAGCCAAAGACAATTTGCTGTATGGCTCAGGAAGCTCAAACACGGGCTCTATCAACCTAAAGGGGTGGGGTGAGGAGGGAAATGGGAGGGAGTTTCAAAAGGGAGGGGATATATGTATACCTATGGCTGGTTCATGTTGAGGTTTGACAGAAAACAGCAAAATTCTCTAAAGGAATTATCCCTCAATAAAAATTAATTAATTAAAAAATCAAGCTTTTAATTTTAATGAAATCTACCATTTATCAATTATTTCTTTCTTGGATTGTACTTCTAGTGTTGTTTCTAAAAAGGCCTTGCAAAATACAGTCACATAGGGTTTCTCCTATTGTCTAGGAGTTTTATAGTTTTGTATTTTATATTTAGGTCTGATCCATTTTGAGTTAATTTTTGTGAAAAGTGTAAGATCTGTATATAGATTCTTTTTTTTTTTCATATGGATATCACAGAGTTGGACATGACTGAGGTGACTTAGCAGCAGCAGCATTCAGTTGTTATAGCACTATTTGAAAAGATATCTTTGTTCCATTGTACTGCCTTTGCTCCTTTGCCAAAGATCGGTGACTATATGGATTTATTTCTAGACTCTGTTCTCTTCCATTGATCCATTTCTTTATTCTTTCACCAATCCAACAGTGTCTTGATTACCGTAGCTTTTGATTACTGTAAGTAAATTGGGTAAAGTCAGTCATTTGACTGTTCTTCTTCAATATTCTATTGGCTATTCTGGAATCACTTTGCTGATATCCACAAAATGACTTGCTGAGATTTTGATTGGGATTTTGTTGAACCTATAGATCAAGACATGAGATATAAGTGCTTTATTAAGCTTTTTACTGTGTCACATTTGTTATATCTCACTGACCAAAGCAAGTTAAATGCCAACCCCATAGTCTATGGAGAGGACTACACCAGGCTGTAGATACCAAACATATGATTCATTGAGGGCCGTTAATGAAGAATCTTCCAAAGTATTGTAACATTACACTTCTTTATCAGTGACAGAGAGATTTTACTAATAGCAGACTTACTTTTCAGATACGGAAACTAAGAGTCAGAAATATCTAAGTTCTCAGGGCCATTTCAGAGAAGGCAATGGCACCCCGCTCCAGTACTCTTGTCTAGAAAATCCCATGGGCGGAGGAACCTGGTAGGCTGCAGTCCATGGGGTCGCGAAGAGTCAGACACGACTGAGCAATTTCACTTTCACTTTTCACTTTCATGCATTGAAGAAGGAAATGGCAACCCACTCCAGTGTTCTTGCCTGGAGAATCCCAGGGACGGGGGAGCCTGGTGGGCTGCCATCTATGGGGTCGCACAGAGTCGGACATGATTGAAGCGACTTAGCAGCTGCAGCTTAGCAGCAGCAGGGTCATTTGGCTAGCTAATAATAGTAAAAAATACTCATATAATATTTACTATGTGCCATGCACTATTCAAGGGACTTACCATGTATCACTCAGGTAACCTTCACTATCTAAGGTTGGTACTATTATTTTTTTCCTTTTTTCAGATGATAAAACCAAGGTATGATGGTGTTAAACAAGATGCCAAAGATAAAATGATTAATAATGGCATGACCACACTTCAAGCCACATACAAGTGTCTCAACTTGAAGCCTAGATCTTAAGATTAATGTTTTCCTGTGTTACCCCCACTGTGCAGATCTGACATTGTATAGTGTGGCTCCTAGCCTCTTCTGTAGGCCTCTGAAGGTTCTTTGAGAGCATTAATAACTGAGAGATGAGTTGTCACTACTTACTAAGTAGGCGTCATCACACAATGTGATTTTGGCTCAAGAGTCCATGAATGAGGGATTTTCTTTGCTTTACCCGAATATGATGTGTATTTTTCTTTTCTTAAACAGCTTTGTTAAATAATACTAGCTGCTGAAATAAGCCAACCCCAAATCTCAATGTTTGACCCAACAAAGGTTTATTTCTCACTTATAATCCAATAGGGTGAGTAGTGGGGCTCTGCTCTTCCTATGTTATGGTCATGTTACCTTCAACTTGTGGCTTATTTAGGTTGCCTTAGTGTCATCCAACCAGCAGATGAAGAGAAGAGAAAACAAATACGAAAAACTTACATTCTTAATTGCTTCACTTCTATTCATTTCATGAGTAAGAATTAGGTAGATAATCTCTAATGTAAATGTGGGTTAAATGTAAATAATCTACAATGGTCTGGTGAATGTAATTTAGCTGTATGCTTAGGAGAATAAGAAGATGTATTTGATCAGTCTCTGCTAAACAATTTTTTCCATTTATTTAAATAAGTATAAAAATATACTTCACATATAACATGAAGAACTACTTTTCCTTAGCAACCTTTCAATAAGAACTCAGCTCCCTTAAGGCAATCTATGTTTTGAAGTGTTTTTGGCTTGAAATTATGTTGGATGAGTGTAACAGGCTTATAAGGACTCAGGAAAATGCTAAAGAAGATGAAGTTTCTCTAGTAAGTCTCTAAGAATTGCATATGACCTTTTCACATTATTTTTGAAAGAGATCATAAGGCAAACATGCATATATCCAGAATTATAATTAACAAAGTCATGAAGGAAGTGAAGTTGTATAATGCATTCTTTCCTTTTCCTTGTTGGACCACTCTCTCTTCATCCTCTCATTTCTAGGTACCAGCACCCCCGTGTTGGCTATCTAGCACTATTCCCCTCCTTCACTCAGCATTTATCAGCCTTATGTCCTATGAAGGCTTTGCATGGTGCCTAACTGGAGAAACTACTTCACAGTCAGAAACTGACAGCTGATTTAGCTAAATGTGATATCACTTCCAGGAATATTCAGAATTCAACAGGCTTTCTTGGCAATATAACAGTTAAGAAGAATGAAATCTCTGTCTATTCTGTTGGACTTGGAGGGGTGCAGCAAGCCTACAGGGCTTTTTAGTGTGGCTTCCAATTCATACCATAGACATTTGCCAAGAGGAGATATTAAGGGAGTCTACCCTGACCTTCATGAAGGCTTCAAATGCTACTGAATAACTAGTGCTGTGGCTGGTAGTTTTCAATATCCTGCTTTCTTAGTAATTTTATTATGATAGTGACTCACTTGTCAGTCATCTTTCATTTCCAGCTATTGCTAGCAAGTACCTGGAAAGAAGGGGAAAGATCTCTAAGCTACTGAGGTAGCTTCATGGCACACAAACTGAGGCCCTTGAATCCACTGAAGAGACCCTTTGACATGCCGTCAGGACTGATGCTTTTGAACTGTGGTGTTGGAGAAGACTCTTGAGAGTCCCTTGGACTGCAAGGAGATCCAACCAGTCCATTCTGAAGGAGATTGGCCCTGGGATTTCTTTGGAGGGAATGATGCTGAAGCTGAAGCTCCAGTACTTTGGCCACCTCATGCGAAGAGTTGACTCATTGGAAAAGACTCTGATGCTGGGAGGGACTGGGGGCAGGAGGAGAAGGGGACGACCAAGGATGAGATGGCTGGATGGCATCACTGACTCGATGGGCGTGAGTCTGAGTGAACACTGGGATTTGGTGATGGACAGGGAGGCCTGGCGTGCTGCGATTCATGGGGTCGCAAGGGGTCAGACACGACTGAGCGACTGAACTGAACTGAACTGAACAGGATCAATTTTTATTTTATACAGAATTTTAATAAGGTAAGTAGTCTGATTTCCAATCTAAGAGTACATTGAAGGTAAAAATAAGAGGACACAAAAAGAGGGCTTTTATAAATCAAGAACAATTTGGGCAAACTGCAGTGACAAATCACATGGACGTGGAAAGAAGAGAAAATAAAGCAAACAAACAAAATTGGTAGTCTGGAGGCATTTAAGGTAGAGGCAAACATCCTAATGACCCCTTTGAGCAAATTCGCAAAACTGCAGTGAACTAACATCTGTTTAACAACATTCAAAAGAGATGGAGATATGATTAGTACACTCTAGTTAAAAAGGCATAGACTTATCAAAGCCAAAAATTGGGGGAAGACACCAGTATCTGTTGAAAGGAACAAAAATCCTCTAGGATGGGGGCCAATGTGAGGCAATATTGTAAAGTTAAAGGTGGAGAGCTCCCCATCTTTAATCTCTTGAAGAATCATGAGTTATCGCATAAAATATGCAACAGTTAACCTGGGCTTTTTGTGTTTTTGCATATTCTTCATTCTTTCTGATGAAGAAAGTGTAATGCAGGATTGTGAAGAATGTATGCTAAAATAAAAATACTTCTCTCAAAGCTAGTATTTCAGTAGTACCTGGAGATGCGGACTCTTCACAATGTAACTTATTAAAGAAGATCAAAGATCATTCTAGCTGAAAGAGTAGTATATCAGAGGCCAGATGCTGTGTGACCACAACACATATCAAGGCCATGGTGATGGAAAAGGCCAACATAGAGATGCAAGCTGAGTCCCCACTGAAGTGCTCATCATCAGAAATATCATTTGCCTTAAAAATAGGGATTTGGATTACACTGAATGTACATATTAATTTGGGAGAATTTATATGTTAATGATATTGATATTTTAACAGTATCTTTGTTGGTATTTTAACAATCTTCCAATTCATGAACAAGGTTGTTATTGTTGTTCAGTTGCTAAGTTGAGTCTGACTCTTTGCAACCCCATGGACTGCAGCACGACAGGCTTCCCTGTCCTTCACTGTCTTCCGGAGTTTGCTTAAATTCATGTCCATTGAGTCGGTGATGCCATCTAACCATCTCATTCTCTGTTGCCCTCTTCTCCTGCCCTCAATCTTTCCTAGCATCAGGGTCTTTCCCAATGAGTCAGCTCTTTGCATCAGGTGGCCAGAGGATAGGAATTTCAGCTTCAGAGTCAGTCCTTCCAATGATATTCAGGGTTGATTTCCTTTAGGATTGACTGGTTTGATCTGTTTGATCTTGCTGCTCAAGGGACTCTCAACAATCTTCTCCAGCACCACAGTTTGAAAGCATCAATTCTTTGGCGCCCAGCCTTCTTTATGGTCCAACTCTCATATCTGTACACAACTACTGGAAAAATCATAGCTTTGATTATATGGACCTTTGTCAGCAAAGTGATATTTCTGCTTTTAAAAAGGTGTCTAGTTTTGTCATAGCTTTTCTTCCAAGGATCAAGTGTCTTAATTTCATGGCTGAAGTCACTGTCTGCAGTGATTTTGGAGCCCAAGAAAAGAAAATATGTCACTGCTTCCACTTTTTCCCCTTTTGATTGCCATGAAGTTATGGGACTGGACACCATGAACTTAATTTTTTGAATGTTAAGCTTGTGAGTCATCCAGCCAAGCATATCACATGATGTACTCTGCATAAAAGTTAAATAAAGCACAGTGACAATATTGATGTACTCCTTTCCCATTTTTGAACAAGTCTGTTGAATCAGGTACATCTAAGTTTTCTTAAATTTCTCTCAGCAATGTTTACAGTTTTTCTGCATTTAGGTCTTATAAAATATTGGGCAGATGTGTACCTAAATATCTCATATTTTTATGCAGGTGGAAATGATATTTTTTATTTCAACCTTAAACTGTTCATTGCTGGTATATTGAACTCTCATTGATTTTTATATGTCAATTATGCACACTGAAATCTCACTGAAATTAACTTTCTCCTTCTAGTAGTTTTTTGTAGAGTTTCTTGAACTTTCTACATAGATGATCATTAGTTTGGTTAAAAAAAAATGATTTTTGCTCTTTCTTTCAATACAGATGTCTTTTTTCTCTCTTAATGCACTGGTCAGATTCTCCAGTATAATGCTGAATAGCAAGGGATGGGAATGAATATCCATGTCCTGTTCCTGATCTTTGGGGAAAAATTTTAGTCTTTCAACATTAAATTATGCTGCCAGTGGTGGTTTTTTTTAGATGCCCTTTATCATGTTGAAGATGTTCTCTTCTATTCCTAGTTTAGTGAGCTTTTATCAGGAATGAATATCTGATTTGTTAAATGCCTATTCTCTATTCAGATGAAGTGCTTTCTTTCTTCTCAGTTTTTTAATATGTTGAATTACATTAATTGGCATTCAAATGCTAAACTAGCTCTCTATTCCTGAGATAAACCCAGCTTGGCTATGATTAGCTTTGCTAAAAATTTGTAAATAATTTTGTGTCTACAATGTATGGCGAAACCAATGCAGTAATGTAAAGTAAAATAAAGTAAAAAGAAAAATTAAAAAAAATTGTATCTATATTCATCAGAGATATTGGAAATGTGAGAGTTGGACCATTAAGAAGGTTGAGTGCTGAAAAATTGATGCTTTTGAACTATGGTGTTGGAGAAAACTCTTGAGAGTCCCTTGGACAGCAAGGAGATCAAACCTGTCAATCCTAAAGAAAATCAACCCAAAATATTCATTGGAGGGATGATGCTGAGGCTAAAGCTCCAGCATTTTGGCCATCTGATGCGAAGAGCAGACTCATTGGAAAAGACCCTGATGCTAGGAAAGATTGAAGGCAGGAGGAGAAGGGGATGACAGAGGATGAGATGTTTGGATGGCATCATTGACTCAATGGACATGAGTTTGGGCAAACTTCGGGAGACAGTAAAAGACAGGGAAGCCTGGAGTACTGCAGTCTGTGGGGTCAGAAAGAGTCGGACATGACTGAGTGACTGAACAACAACAACAATGGCTTCATAGAATGACTTGGGAAATATTTCTTCTCAATGTGTTTTGAAGAGTTTGTGTGGAATTCATATTTCTTTCATAAAAGTTTAGTAGAGTTCTCCAGCAAGTCACTGGGCTTGCAGGTTTCTTTATAGGAAAATTTAACTACAAATTTAGTTTCCTTACTAGACAGGGCCATCTATCTATTTTTTCTTGATTGAGTTTTGGTAGTTTGTACTTTCAAGTAATTTATCTATGTTAGAATTCATTGATGTAAAGTTGTTCATAATATCCCCCTATCATTTTAATGTCTGTAGAGACTGAACCTATCGTGATAGAACTTCTCATTCTTCAAATGAGCAGTTTATGCCTTCTTTCCATTTTTCTGGTCAATCTGGGTGGAGTTTTATCAATTTTATTTGTCTTCTCAAAAGCCAGCTACTGGTTTCAGTGATATTCTCTATTATTTTTCTTTTCATTTATTTCCATTATAATGTTTATTATTTCCTTAGTTTGTTCTTCCTCTAGTTTCTTAAAGTGAAAGCTGAAGTTATGAATTTGAGACCTTTCTTATTTTCTACGATAGGCCCTTAATGCTATAAATTCTCCTCTAATAAGTGTTTCACTAACATTCCATAACTGTGGTTTTATTTTCATTCACTTCAAAATATTGCTTAATTCTTCTCTTGGTTTCTTCTTTGACCCATGAATCACATAATAGTATTGTTCGGGTTCTGCGTGTTGTTTATTTAGAGATTTTTCAGATCTCTTTCTTTTATTGATTTCTAATTTATTTTCACTGTAGTCAGAGAACATATTTTACATGACCTGAATCTTTCTGAACTTATTGAGACTTGGTTTTACGGCCCAGAATATGGTCTATCTTGATAAATATTCTGGATGGACTTGAAAAGAATGATGTTGTTGAGGAGAGAGCTTTAAAATGTCAATTAAATCAAAGTAGTTGTCAATATGAAAATCTTCTGTATGTTTGCAGACTTTCTGTCTACTTGTTCTATCCATTATTGAGAGTATAGTATTGAAATTTTAATTTGTGACTATGTCTATTTCTACATGCCTTTTGTAGCTCTTTTATCAGGCAGATTACATGTTTGGAATTGTGTCCTCTTGATGTTGTCACTGCTTTAATGTTATAAAATCACCTTTTTTTTTAATCCATGGAAATATTCTTTTTTTGAATCTATTTCTCTGATATAATTATAGCCATTCTAGCTTTCTTTTGATTAGTTTTAGTGTGGTATATCATTTATCATCCTTTTACTTTTCACTATTTGTGTCTTCATATTTAAAATGTTTTTTTTTTGTATGCAGTATATAATTGAGTATTGATTTTAAAAAATCCAGCATGACAATCTTTGTCTTTTAATTAATGGTGTTATTATTACGTTTTTAAATGACTCCATATTCTCTCTTTTGCTGGATTATTAATTATAATTGCTTGTTTCACCATATAGGTGATTGTTTTATGTTAAACAACTCTAATCTACCACAATTTACTTTCAAGTGATACTATACCACTTCACATACATACATATATATATATATATATAAAGAACTGTTGTACAGTATACTTTAATTTTTATCCTCCTGGTTTTAATGCTATTTTTCATGATGTATTTATACATATGCATCCCACAAAACATTGTTGTTATTATATTTAATAAGATATTTAAATAATAAATAAAATCTTACTTATTTACCAAGTAGTTTATCATGTAGTTACCATTATGCTCTTCATTCATCCCTTTGTGTGGCTCTAGTTTTCTATCTACTATTATTTTTCTATTATCTCAAGATCTACTAGCGATAAATATTTATTCTAAAAAATATTTTTGTTGGGTATAAATTTGTAGTTTGACTTTTTTTTTCTTTCAGGGCTTTAAAAATGTAGCTGTCTTTTCACCTCTGTAAGTTTGCTTTGAGTTTTTTATTTCTTCTCTTTCTCTACTTAATTTTTTTAAACATCTGGAATACAGTTATAAAAATAACTTTGTAATGCCCACCTGGTAATTTTAACATCTGTGTCATTCTGATTTGGTTTCAGTTGGTTGATTTTTGTCCTCATTATGGGGTATACTTTTTGACTTCTTTCTATGTCTGATAATCTTTAATTAGATGCTTACTTAATTGGCATTGTGATTTTACCTTCTTGGTTTATGGATATTTTATATTCTTAAAATTTGTATTTAAATTACCAGGAAACAGTTTAATCATTTTAAGTTTGCTTTTAAGAGTTGTTAGGTGGGATCAGAGTAGCATTTAGTCTAGGGGTAATTTTAAATTTCTTCCCTTTTACTGAAGCAACTCCATTTGAGTTATTTCCCTTGTCTTGTGAATCATCAGGTTTATTGCCTGGCTAGTGCAAAAAGGCACTGTACTCAGTAGTAGCCTCTCATCATTGTTTTCTTGGATTCAGATGGTTTCCTCATATTCATACACCAGTCAGAAGTCAGTTAAGTATTTATCTCTAAAATTATTTCTCTGTGAAGCTCTGTCCTGTTCAGTACTTTGTCCTGTAAACTCTAGCTTCCTTGATATAGACAAGGTCTGCCTCCTCAACTCAGGGAGTCTTCTAGGCTCCTCCTGAGTTTTTCCACCTAAACTGAAGACTATAAACTCTCTCAAGAAAGTAAGCCAAGGTAGTAACAGAGCTTGCTTCATTTGCTCTCCGTCTCCCAGTGATCACTGTCCTTAATGTCTTAATTTCTGATGTCTCAAGAACAGTTGCTGCTTGGTCAGCTGCTCAGTCATGTCCAACTCTTTGTAGTAGCTTCATGTATTTTTCTGTTTTTCATTGTTTCTCCCCCCCCCCTTTTTTTTGGTTGTATTGTTCTTATTTCAATTGGGAGTATGAATATGACCCATATTACTCAATCTATTCCAGAAGCAGAAGTAACTAAGCTTTTTTAGCTGCCTTTATTTTGTTATAGATTAGAATATTTAATGGTTAGTGCTTTTAGTGTCCTGTTTAAGCAATCTCTGACTCTTCCCAGGGAACAAAGATATTACCTTTGTTTTCACTTAAAAGGCTTTGTTTGTTGCACCTTTCACATTTAGATCTGCAGTCAATCTGGAATTAATTTTTTATATGGCATAAAGTAGGGGTTAAGAAACTTTTTTTTTTGTTGGTGTTAATATGTAATTGACCCAGCACTACTTTTTGAAAAGGCCATACTTTCTGTACTTCAGTGTAGCATCAACCTTTGCCATAAATCAGGTGAATGAATGTACATTTATTTCTTTGCTTATGGACTCTGTTGTTTTCCATTCATCGCTGCCTATAATTGCATCAACACTACACTTTTATAATAGTATAGCTTACAGTGAGTCTTGGTCATAACTTTCCTTCCAAGGAGTAAGCATCTTTTAATTTCATGGCTGCAATCAACATCTGCAGTGATTTTAGAGCCTCCCCAATAAAGTCTGCCACTGTTTCCACTGTTTCCCTATCTATTTGTCATGAAGTGATGGGACCAGATGCCATGATCTTAGTTTTCTGAATGTTGAGCTTTAAGCCAACTTTTTCACTCTCCTCTTTCACTTTTATCAAGAAGCTCTTTAGTTCTTCTTCACTTTCTGCCATAAGGATGGTGTCATCTGCATATCTGGGATTGTTGATATTTCTCCTGGCAATCTTGATTCCAGCCTGTGTTTCATCCAGCCTGGCATTTTGCGTGATGTACTCTGCACATAACTTAAATAAGCAGGGTGACAATATACAGGCTTGACATACTCCTTTTCCTATTTGGAACCAGTCTGTTGTTCCATGTCCAGTTCTAACTGTTGCTTCCTGACCTGCATACAGATTTCTCAAGAGGCAGGTCAGGTGGTCTGGTATTCCCATCTCTTTCAGAATTTTCCACAGTTTATTGTGATCCACACAGTCAAAGGCTTTGGCATNCTATTTGGAACCAGTCTGTTGTTCCATGTCCAGTTCTAACTGTTGCTTCCTGACCTGCATACAGATTTCTCAAGAGGCAGGTCAGGTGGTCTGGTATTTCCATCTCTTTCAGAATTGTCCACAATTTATTGTGATTCAGACAGTGAAAGACTTTGGCATAGTCATTAAAGCAGAAATAGATGTTTTTCTGGGGCTCTCTTGCTTTTTCAATGATCCAACGGATGTTGGCAATTTGATCTCTGGTTCCTATGCCTTTTCTAAAACCAGCTGGAACATTTGGAAGTTCACGTCTCACGTATTGTTGAAGCCTGGCTTGGAGAATTTTGAGCATTACTTTATTAGCATGTGAGATGAGTGCAATTGTATGCTGCTGCTGCTGGAACAAGCATCCTGGTGGGCTGCCATCTATGGGGTCACACAGAGGCTGCTGAGTTGCTTCAGTCGTGTCAACTCTGTGCGACCCCATAGACAGCCTCCTACCAGGCTCCTCTGTCCCTGGGATTCTCCAGGCAAGAACACTGGAGTGGGTTGCCATTTCCTTCTCCCATGCTTGAAAGTGAAAAGTGAAAGTGAAGTCACTCAGTCGTGTCCGACTGTTAGCGACCTCATAGACTGCAGCCTACCGCCCTCCTCTGTCCATAAGATTTTCCAGGCAAGAGTACTGGAGCAGGGTTCCATTGCCTTCTCTGCAATTTTGCACTAGTTAGAGCATTCTTTGGCATTGCCTTTCTTTGGGATTGGAATGAAAACTGACCTTTTCCAGTCCTGTGGCCACTGCTGTTTCCCAAATTTGCTGGTATATTGAGTGCAGCACTTCCACAGCATCATTTTTTAGGATTTGAAAGTGATGACCAACCTAGATAGCATATTAAAAAGAAGAGACATACTTTGCCAATAAAGGTCCATCTAGTCAAGGCTATGGTTTTTCTGGTAGTCATGTATGGATGTGAGAGTTGGACTATAAAGAAAGCTGAGAACTGAAGAATTGATGCTTTTGAACCGTGGTGTTGGAGAAGACTCTTGAGAGTCCTTTGGACTGCAAGGAGGTCCAACCAATCCATCCTAAAGGAGATCAATCCTGAGTGTTCATTGGAAGGACTGATGTTGAATCTGAAATTCCAATACTTTGACCACCTGATGTGAAGAGATGACTCATTTGAAAAGACCCTGATGCTGGGAAAGATTGAAGGTGGGAGAAGGGGACAGCAGAGGATGAGATGGTTGGATGACATCACCACTCAATGGACATGAGTTTGGGTAAACTCCAGGAGTTGGTGATGGACAGGGAGGCTGGCATGCTGCAGTCCATGGGGTCACAAAGAGTCAGACACGATTGAGCGACTGAACTGAACTGAACAATGAGTCTTAATATATGGTAGTAAGACCTCCAGTTTTAAAATTTATTGTTCTTAAAGATTTACTGGTCTATTTATAAGCCTTTGCTTTTACATATGTATTTTAGAATTATCAGTTTCTGGAAAGAGGTCACCTCTTAGGATTTTGAGCAGATTACATTGAATTGATAGATTAGTTTCTGGGTACATTGACATCTTTAAATATCGAATCTTCTCATCCATTAACTAATATGCCCCTGCATTTGTTTATGTAGTTTCTTTTGAAAGTGAAAATGTTACTCAGTTGTGTCTGACTCTGTGATCCCATAGACTGTAGATCACCAGACTTCTCTGTCCATGGAATATTCCAGGCAAGAATACTGAAGTGGGTCACCATTCCCTTCTCTAGAGGATTTTCCCAACCCAGGGATCGAACCTGGGTATATCCTGTAGTTTTCAGCGTAGAGTATTACACATCTTTGATCTGCTCAGTATTTTTAAAGTTTTTCATATTAATAGGGACCATATCTCACTTTCTCCTCAAATATTTCTTAAGATTACAAAATGGTAAGAAAAGCTAGAAATGGATTTGTCCTCATGAAGCACAAAATCTTGTGCTACTAAAAAGTTTATCATATTCATAGGTTAAATAGTAATTTTGTATCACTAAAGCAACCATATAACTCATATTAAGTTAATATTGAATTTTATGGATTTCATGAGCCTATTTTTGCTCTTAGATTTATTTAAGTTTCATTATATAAAATCAGTTTAATTAACATCATGATAAAAATATTTCATTGTTGGGGATCTACAAGAACTTTTTCCTTACAAAATATCTATATCAGTAAAATTTGAAAAATTGCTTAGGGAAATATTTTTTGCCTTTTTCAAGTTAATTGTCAAGTTGAGTGTCAAATGCATAGGTATATAATTGTGGACAAAATAGCTCAAAAAACTTTCCAGAAATAGCCTCTAAATCTATGGTCATATCTTTTAGTTGCTTTTTATTTTTATAAACTTTTTATAAGATTTTTTATTTTTTCCTGATGTTCTTCCTGAAGAAAATATTCTCTCCCAAAACATTCATTTAATAAAAAGTGTCAGAGGAAACATTCTGACATGTCAAAAGACATAAGTAAGCTCCAAGTCTATGGTCCATAGAAATTAACTTGTAGTTTTTGGTCATTTGTTTATGGGCCATTGTTCATACCTGGTTAAAACACTGATGCTATCTTGGTAGTGTTCTTCTGAGAAACAAAAAGTGTACAAATACATGAGCTATTTTTTTGGACTGAATTCAAACCCAATGGATTTTAGAGAATTTTTGTTGAGACTTTCTTATTTGTCTGTTTTTGTTTTTATATTTGATTTAACAGGATCTCTGGAACATTGTTCTGTGAGCACTTTGGGTAAGCTAATTAAAGTGTAAATAAGACAAGATGCAAGGTATATTTATAGAAACACCCAAAATTTGGGTGAAAAGTGAAGAACTTAAAATTGATTAGATATTTCCAAAGAGGTATATTTGACATCATGTAGTTTAAACATTCAAATATACTACCAGTTTCCTCTCTTCCTCTCTGCCCCCAGTGTTTGACATCAGTAACCATGGTCGTTGTTGTTGTTATTCAGCCCCTATGTCATATCCAACTCTTTGAGATCCTGTGGAATAAAGCATGCCAGGTTCTTCTGTTCCTCCACTATCTCCTGGAGTTTTCACAAATTCACATACACTGAGTTGACGATGCTATCTAACCATTTCATCTTCTGCTGCTCCCTTCTTTTGCCTTCTATTTTTCCTAGTATCCGGGTATTTTTCAGTGAGTTGGCTTTTTGCATCAGGTGGCCAAAGTATTGGAGCTTCAGCTTCAGTATCAGTCCTTCCAATGAGTATTTAGGGTTGGTTTCCTTTAGGACTAACTGATTTGATCTCCTTGTTGTCCAAGGGACTCTCAATAGTCTTCTGACTGATTTGATCTCCTTATTGTCTAAGGGGCTCTCAATAGTCTTCTCTAGACTACAATTCAAAAGCATCAGTTCTTCAGCACTCAACCATCTTTATGATCCAACTCTCACATCCATACATGACTACTGGAAAAACCATAGCATTGACTATATGGATTTTGTCAGCAAAGTGATGTCTTTGCTTTTTAATACGCTATCTAGGTTTGTCATAACTTGCCTTTCAAGGAGCAAGCATATTTAAATTTCATGGCTGCAGTCACTGTCTGCAGTGGTTTTGGAGCCCAAGAAAAGAAAATATGTTACTGCTTCCACTTTTTCCCTCTTCTATTTGCCTTGAAGTGATGGGACTGGATATCATAATGTTAGTTTTTTGAATGCCAAGTTTTGAGCCAGCTTTTTCACTCTCCTCTTTCACCTTCATCAAGAGGCTCTTTACCTCCTTTTTACTTTGTGCCATTAGAGTGGTATCATTTGCCTGTCCGAGGTTGTTGATATTTCTCCAAGCAATCTTGATTCTAGCTTGTGAGTTACCCAGCCTGACATTTTCAATGATGTACTCTGCATAGACGTTAAATAACCAGGGTGACATAAAGCCTTGTCATACTCCTTTCCTAATTTTGTAGTCAGTTGTTCCATGTCTGGTTCTAACTGTTGCTTCTTGACCCATATACAGGTTTCTTAGGAGACAAGCAAGATGGTCTGGTGCTCCTATTTCTTTAAGAATTTTTCACATTTTGTTGTGATCCATACAGTCAAAGGCTTTATCATAGTTAATGAAGCAGAAGTAGATTTTTTTTTTTTTTTTTGGAATCCTCTTGCTTTCTCTGTGATCCAACGAGTGTGTTGGCAATTTGATATCTGATTCCTCTGAATTTTCTAAACCCAGCTTGTACATCTGGAAGTTATTGGTTCATGTACTGCTGAAGCCTTGCTTGAAGGATTTTAAGCTTAATTTTGCTAGCATGTGAAATGAGCACAATTGTATGGTAGTTTGAACATTCTTTGGTATTGCCCTTCTCNTTGGCAATTTGATATCTGATTCCTCTGAATTTTCTAAACCCAGCTTGTACATCTGGAAGTTATTGGTTCATGTACTGCTGAAGCCTTGCTTGAAGGATTTTAAGCTTAATTTTGCTAGCATGTGAAATGAGCACAATTGTATGGTAGTTTGAACATTCTTTGGTATTGCCCTTCTCTGGGATTGGAATGAAAACTGATCTTTTCCAGTCCTGTGGCCACTGCTGAATTTTCCAAATTTGCTGACATATTGAGTAACCATGGTGATAATCTCAAATACCAGGTTCTATGTTTTATAAATATGTGTTTAATTGAAATAGATTTGCTTATGAATGCAGAGAAAATTTTGTTTGTAAAAAAAAGTGCTGTTAACTCTTGAGAAAAAGCCATGTGAAAAATAATTTCTATAAAGGTATCATTCATCTTACTACATCTATAAGCTCATTATGAAAGATCTAAAAATGTAGACATTTGAAATTAGGGGAAAGAGAGGCCCTAGTTTTTTTCAAGATGTTATTCTCCAACTAATGTGTGACTAATAGGGAAGGTATGTGACTCCTGGGGCATCCTTGAAGGTAAAGTGAATGAGCAAATTCTTAGCTGCATTATGACATCACCAGAGAGCGTGACTTGGGTCAAGAGCTTGGCAGGAGACTTGGGAACCGTAGAATCAACAGCAATCAAGACTGGCAAGCCAACATAGTAGCCACCATAAAACTGAAAAGGGAGCTTATTGTACCTCATGCACAGCAGCAGGTTTAACAGAGAGGAGGCATGTTTATAGTCTCAGATTTACAGCACACCTTATAAACACCTTATTACTTAGAATCCAGTCTGCTGTCCTAGAAACTAAGAATATGACTTTGTTAAGCAGTAGGATTTGTTGACAGAAATGTCTTGACTAAGTTTGCCATTGTGGTTAACCAAAATGCATTTACTCCTGGGAAAGTAAACACAAGTGAACAAAATGCCTCTTATACTACAATACAGTATGTTTCAAATTGACCAAACTTAATGCTATGACATAAATATGGTTAATGTTTATGGAATTTTTTAGAAACCTTTTTGCCATGTTGGGCTTACCATCCTGTGTAAGTCTTACTGAATGGGAATGTGTTTTCAGAATTACATGTGCTTAAAGACTTCATCAGAAATATCCAGAAAACCTGCCATGAATACCTGGGCTGACCACGCAGCAAATAAAATGGGTCACGATCTCCTTAGACATTAACATAGACAATTCAGTTCTACACCGTGTAATAGCTACATACTGAAATAGTTAGCAACAATTAAAAATAGAGAACTAATGGAAGATAATGTTGAATAAATATTATAAAGCCACATGAAAGTATTTTCAAGGAAAGCAAAGTATCTGGTTGAAACCCACACAGTTGAGGAAATTCCTAGGGAAGAATAAAAATTCAGACCAATCTTCTGGTGTTTAAAAATTCATGTATTTAACAGTAGATAAAATGCCTGGTTTCGAGGTAATGGACTTTTGAAATTACAGACTCATAGACCCATGGGAGTATAACCAAATCAGCTTAGCAGGTTTATTATCCTTTCAGGCTTATAGTCACCCCTCTCCAAACCTCAAAAATTCTATGGTAGGAAAGTTCATTATGTCAGATATAAATGGGTATCCATGATTATATAGTTTGGATCTGCAATAATACATTTTTTTGCAACAAAATTTATATCAACAAAGACCTACAGGTTACTACTAAGAAGATGGTGTCTGTGTTATAAAATGTTAGTAAATAGTCATCAATTTACTGAATCCCATGAAGTAGATTTTGTAAATGGCAAAAACCTGGAAATCTTTTAACAAAACTGTGCAACTGACTTCAGGAGCCACAGCAAAGGAAACTAACCACATGAAGCCATAAAAACATTTTTACAAGTTTAAAATATGAGAGATGTTGCTCTATAGTAGCATATTAAAGAATATCTGTGTTTGTTGACTAAGCTCCATGAATCTCCTCCAAATCAATTGCAATTATAGGCCACATTAACAGAAATAGAATGTTTCAAATGAAAGAGTTGATGGTTGCAATCAAGATAGGAATTACTGTTCACAGTTCTGGGCACACGAATTAAAACTGACATTAACAACCTGAAGTTAATCCAAAGGAAAGCAATTTGAATAAAAAGATTAGTATCACACATTCTCACATTATGAGAAATTTAAAAAATCAGAGATGTTTGGCTTGTAAAAATTTTTTTTTGAAGGAATATGATCATTGACTCAAAATACATCGGATAGAGCACAATCTAGTTTTGTCCTAGGTTCAAAAAATAGAGAAGTTATAAGGAAAGCAACGAAACTTGAGAATGAATTTTCTAAACAAATAAGTAAAGCTGTCCAAAAATAAGAGAGTCTTCCTTGGGAGGACAGACCACTGAAAGTGATGCAATGTTGAATAAATCAGTGGTAGTTGTTGTAGGAGGGAATGAAACTCTGGAGGGAAGAGGGGCTGGACTATAGTTTTAAAATGGTTAAGTGGAATCTTAGCATCTGCGAAGAAACAAAAAGACTGAGTAATATGTTGGGGTCCTGTCTCCCTCTTCAGCCAAAGCATATTTTACTAAATCTATTTTATATGGTGATCTATCCATGATTTCATTTTTTAAAAGGCATGTCCTTTTTAAAAAATTTATAAGCCATTTGGGAAGATGATTTCTGAAGTCAGTTCTGATGCTATTCTAGGATTCAGATCTAGAAAAAGTATTTCTTGATGGTGTGACCTACTGTCATTTTACTGACTAAAGTAGCTCTGTTTATTGAAATGCTAGTACTCAGAGGGCTTGGAGCATCGCACATGAAGGATAACTTGATGTCTGCTGCCAAGAATATGGCTTGGGCAGAAGAGAATAATTCATAAGCAGGGATATGGGGAAGTAATATCTAGTAATATCTAGGTAAATTAGAAGAGAAAAGCTGCAGTTTAGAGATATGCCATATTGCAGTAATTTTCAGGACCATATGAATGCTGTTCACAGCAGTGTGAAAGAGGAAACACCCTTGGCCTCCAAGGAGTTTCTCAGTGCTGATACTACTCAAATTAGATTGCATTTCCAGTGGAGCACTAATTTTATGAGTTGATGTAGAAAACTTAAGTCTCTGAGGACAGGAAAGAAAAAGGCTGATTTCATTTTTTCAGATATTTTAGCATGTTAAGACCTCTGGTTAATCCCAAATAAAGTGTACATCCTTGTTCAGCCACCCTCTTTCGCAGAGAAGCAGTTGATAATTTAGAAGTGTTTTCCCAGACATGATCTCATTTGTCTCTCAGTGATGACCTAAGGATATAGGACATGCATTTTCTTTCAATCTCATTTTCCAGATGAGGGAATTGGAAACAATAAGTGACCAGACCAGGTCACACAACTACTAAGTAGGGGGGCCAGGATGAAATCTTTCTTGATCCCAAGTTTAAAGGTCTTTTGCAATATACTTAGCACAAGAATTCTTCAACTAAGGAGGTCTGATAAAGCTCATAGTGCCCCTAAACTTTTTTTTTTCTTACTATTTCTTTGTGTCTGATACATAGCTAACTGCTACTTGACACAGCCTTAGCATTGGATATATAAGTGGACCAAAAAACCCCACTTGGATTCAAATAGTAACATCTCTATTAAAAATCAACAGTCCTCTAGAAATAAACAGGTCTGTTTAAAAAAAAACTTAATTCAGTGACTCAGCAAATCATGCCGTGATAGCTTTCAGTAATTACTTTTTATTTTTGTTTTTGTTTTCTTAAGTGTCTATGGTAAGAGAAGCATGCAGAAAAACATCATGCTTTGCGTGCTCTTTTATTTTCATTGCCTCTTCTACCACTTGAGAATGTCTGGCCTTCGCCAATCTTTTGAATGCCTGGCAGATGGACCAGTCTTAGTAAATCACCTTGAATTATATCAGCTGAAAACAAATGTAAGAGCCCCCCAAATGGTGTCCTTGAAGCTTGTCGGTATTTTTCATTTTTATTAAACTCTTCATTTTGTATTGGAGTATGGCCGATTAGCAATGTTGTGATAGTTTCAGCTGGACAGCAAAGAGATTCAGCCATACATATACATGTATCCATTTTCCCCTAGACTCACTCCCATTCAGGCTGGCACATAATATTGAGCAGTCATTTTTTTCTGATAGTTTAATCTCCAGTTTGAGACTTCAAAGTATAGAATGCCAGGGTCTTGGGTGCAACGATTATTTTTTAAAAAGTAATCTAGAATGGCCCCTATGGGAAGCAGAGAAAAAGCCGCATGGATACTCTTATCCACTTTTTTTTTTTCCTTACCTACTTTTATACTTTGATTTTTCTTCACTGTTCTCAAGAAGTGAGTAGACGGTGTCTATTAGGAGACCATTTACTCTCTGAGCCAACGCAGAGCGATTTTCATAAGATCAGTTCTGTTCTCCTGGGTCAGTCCAGATGAAGATAGAGTTTCTCAAGGATAGTCCTTGTTCTGTGCAATACTCTGCATAAGAGCTCCATTTTCAACCACACACTATATCCCTTTTGTGCAGAATCATAGAGAAGTCCCATAGTTAAGAAATTGTTCTTTGTTTAACCTAGCATGTCTCAAAGTTTGTTGGCCATCGTGCTGATCCTCTGCTTGCCCTTTCTCTGCTCTCCCTGAATTGGGGGATAAGAGGAAGGGAGAGAGCACTCTGGCAAGCTGTGTTTGTTCAGGCTTCCATGGAATCTAGCCTCCTGCTGTGTTTGGTTAATGTCAGGCTATGATGGGAAACCGGGAGAAAGGAAGAAGGAGAAACCAGGGTGTTCTTTCTTCTATTGGGTGGTCCTAGATTCGCTTCTTTCCTTTGCACTGAGAGTAGTAGGGGATTCCTGCTATTGCTAACCTATGAGTAGTTTTGCAAGTGGTGGGCCATGTGGTTTTCCAGAAGTGTCCCTAGCCTTCCGCATGCCAAGGCTCACAGAACATGCTCACTTGTCCTGGCAGTGGAGCACTAGCTGCATAGATGTCGGTATGGTGGAAATATTATTTTAAATAGCAGATATATTATGGAAATGTTTTAGTGCTTTCTCTGTACCTGGTCCAAACTTATAAAGCTATATATATAGCTATATATATGTATGTATATTTATAATTATGCATACATATTTCTTTTCCTAGAGACATCTGAAATTCGTATTTATAAAAGAGATTTATTTATTCACAAGCATCCAAATTCAACACTACCAATAAATTTGGTACATAAATGTTGTACATCAATTTCTCAAGACTTTAATAACACAAAATTCCTAAATATGAAGTCATTTAGATAAGCTTCTACATTGTAGAATCAAAATCACTATTAATTTATCCAGCAATTTCATAAATGTTCTACCTAAAATTTTGATAATACAAGTTTTCTATGACACGTATCTCTGAGATGGTAGATCTTAAAATATTTAAAAATCTATGATGGTCATTATAAAATCACTCCCTCAGAAAAAGAGAAAAGTAGAAATAGTAAGAGTGAATTTAAATCTGTATTGAAAAAAATCTCAGGTTGAGTATGCAAAAAATAACTTGGGGGATGGGTGGCCTCTGCAATCTTAATAAGGTAAAAAATAGGAAGAGAATTGAGTCATGCTAACAGGAAGAATTTCCTGCTAGAAAAATTTTGTGGATCTGGTTTATGAAACAGTTCTCATGATTGTATATTATCATTTATGTTGTTCCTTGAGGAGCCTAAGATATTTCAAAATATGCTACTTTGACTACTTCAAATAATTTTCTTTTAACATTGTTTATATTATTATTTTCTGGAGAAAATTACTTCAAATAGATGTTCCAGAGGGACACTTCTGCCATCCAAATGATGTAGATTTTATGAGTGGGTCTTGGTCTGAATCCACAAGCTTCTCATAACTTGTTATCTTTAGATAAGCAGAGATTAAGCCCACATCAAGAGTTAAAGATCAGCAACAAGGTTAACGAGTGTCACAAATATCTAATCTCACTTTATACAGATGGGGTTATATAAATAGCCTTCTTGACATTATTGTGGCCTCACTGAGTATCGTGAGGTTTCCTTTATAGCTCAGTTGGTAAAAAATCTGCAATGCAGGAGACTCAGGTTTGATTCTTGGATCAGGAAGATCTCCTGGAGAAGGAAATGGCAACCCACTCCAGTATTCTTGCTTGGAGAATCCCATGGACAGAGGGGCCTGGCAAGCTATAGTCCATGGGGTCCCAAGAGTTGGACACAACTTAGCAACTAAACCACCCCCGCTGAGTGTCACAGAAGCACTACTTTCAGTTCAGTTGCTCAGTTGTGTCGGACTCTTTGTGACCCCATGAATCGCAGCATGCCAGGGCTCCCTGTCCATCACCAACTCCCGGAGTCCACTCAGACTCATGCCCATAGAGTCAGCAATGCCATCCAGCCATCTCATCCTCTGTTGTCCCCTTCTCCTCCTGCCCCCAATCCCTCCCNATTGGAAAAGACTGTGATGCTGGGAGGGATTGGGGGCAGGAGGAGAAGGGGACAACAGAGGATGAGATGGCTGGATGGCATCACTGATTCGATAGGCCTGAGTCTGAGTGAACTCCGGGAGTTGGTGATGGACAGGCAGGCCTGGCATGCTGCGATTCATGGGATCGCAGAGAGTCAGACACAACTGAGCGACTGAACTGAACTGATAGCTTCTTTACAATGTTGTGTTAGTTACCACTGTATAGCAAAGTGAATCAGCTATACATATACATATATCCACTCTTTATTGGATTTCTTTTCCATTTAGGTTACCAAAGAGTACTGAGTAGACTTCCCTTGTGCAGGACTACCAAATACAGTAGGTTGTCACTATGTTTGTGTGATCCTCTCAACCCTTTGTTTGCTCCCTTTGTTTGCTTTGTTTGTTTGTTAACCAGCTTTATTCATGTTCTTAAAAGTAAGCCCAGTGCACCCCAGTATCTGCCCAGTAGTACCTGAGGAGCCCACATTCCCAGAGCAGATGTGCCACGTGGCTCCCCTCCATGCAGGGAGAGGAAGCCTGAGCACCGTCTGCATCCACTCATCCCAGTTTGCTGTGGACTCTCCTTCCTGGGCCTTCTGCCCCACCCTCTCCCCACCGGATCCTCATATCTGGATGCATCATTCTCAGAAACCACTGGAATCATGTCATGGTCCTCCTCAAAAGCTCTCCACACTTCCTATTTCACGTGTACCCACGTCTCAGAAAACCATTTATCCCTTTAGCCTTCTCTATATGTCTGACTGAGGTGAGGATGGGCTTCCCAGGAGGCACTAGTGGAAAAGAACTCGCCTGACAGTGCAGGAGATGTAAGAGACAAGGATTCGATCCCTGGATAGGGAGGACCCCCTGGAGGAGGGTATAGCAATACACTCCAGTATTCTTGCTTGGAGAATCCTATGGACAGAGGAGCCTGGCAGGCTACCATCTATACAGTCGCAAAGCGTCAGACATGACTGAAGTGATTTAGCACACACAAGGAGAGGATGATGTCTTTCCTGCTAATCTGAGTTGCCCTCAATGTATAAACATAGTGGAGGCCTTTCATGATGATACCAATGAACTCAAACATGTGCTATGTTTCAATCCCAGTTTCCCCATTTCCTAGCTACATTTTCTAGGGCAAGTGAACAACATCTACGAGCCTCTGTTTCCTCATCTGTAAAGAGGGCAGGATGGCACCTACCTCATAGTTTTGTTGTGAGCACTAGATAAGCAAACACATGTGAAACATCTAGGCCAGTACTCAGTAGACAGGAGCATGCTTAAAAGTTAGCTCTTATTGTTTCTCCTACAAACTCCTCATTCTCAAGGTCTCAGCTTAGACGTTACCTCTCCTGGGAAGCCTTTCCCAACTACCGCTTCAAAAATGTGTGGGCCTCCAAAGCATCTGTCCCTGATCAGCGCTGTGAGATGAGTCACACTGCTGTGCCCCTGCCTCTTGACTTCTGGGCTGCCCTCTATGTGGCTCAGACGGTAAAGCGTCTGTCTGCAATGCAGGAGACCCGGGTTCGATCCCTGGGTTGCGAAGATCCCCTGGAGAAGGAAATGGCAGCCCACTCCAGTATTCTTGCCTGGAAAATCCCATGGACCGCAGAGCCTGGTAGGTCCATGAGGTCGCAAAGAGTCACGACTGAGCGACTTCACTTTCACTTTCTATGGTCCTATGAAACATCACTAGTGAGGACAGTGTTCCTCCTACACTAACATAGCACCTGGCACAAAGTAGGTGCCCAGTAAAAGTGTGGCCAAATAAAAAGCAACAAATCAAATAAACAAAGACAAAATAATTGTTCAGTTCAGTTCAGTCGCTCAGTCGTGTCTGACTCTTTGCGACCCCATGAATCGCAACACGCCAGGCCCCCCTGTCCATCACCAACTCCCGGAGTTCACTCAGACTCACGTCCATCAAGTCCGTGATGTCATCCAGCCACCTCATCCTGTGTCATCCCCTTCTCCTCCTGCCCCCAATCCCTCCCAGCATCAGAGTCTTTTCCAATGAGTCAACTCTTCGCATGAGGTGGTCAAAGTACTGGAGTTTCAGCTTTAGCATCATTCCTTCCAAAGAAATCCCAGGGCTGATCTCCTTTAGAATGGACTGGCTGGACCTCCTTGCAGTCCAAGGGACTCTCAAGAGTCTTCTCCAACACCACAGTTCAAAAGCATCAGTTCTTCGGCGCTCAGCCTTCTTCACAGTTCAGCTTTCACATCCACCTTTGCTATGTCATCTAACCTAACAATCTCTCCATTGTAAGACCAGATGCTTGTTTGGCAACCAACCACATCCCTCTTTCATAGTATTTAATTGTAATAAGAGTTATCATCGATTGATCCATCTTCTATGCAAAACGTAATTTGATCCTGATAATTCCTCCAAGTTAGGTACTGTAAGCAGTGCCATCTTCCTCAGATGAGGACACCGAGGCTCAGAGAATTGAAGGAATTTGCCCAATATCATCCAGCTAGTGGAACAGAGCTGAGGCCAAAATCCAAGCCTGTTCAACTGCAGGATCTGTTTGTCATGCTGCTTCTTGCTATACTTGCAGATGCTGCTCTTCCTTTTTGCTGAGTTTCTCTGGCATCCCAAATCCTACAGAGTGATGTCCCAGCACCACTGGTGCTTGTACCATAAACATGATCATGCCTCAGGCATAAACTCACTTGGTTATTAATCACCCACTCTGTGCCTTGCCACATTTTTGTCTTGGCGTCATTTAACTTGCGTGCCTTATCAGGTCTCCCCAGAGTAAGCACAACCCGTTGATGGCAGTGCCCAAGTCTGACAGTTTTAGCCCCCAAAGCCTACAAAAACATCTTTCACCTGGTAAAAACACAGGTAAAATTAAGTTCCATATATTTGGTTGTTACATATCCAAATGCATGACATATAAAAAATGACTAAAAGATTACCACCAAACGTGAATGGTAAGTTTAGGACAGCCTGACTTGGCTATGGTAAAAAGACAATTTTTCAATGGGGAGTCCAGGAGCTACTTCAAGAAGGAAAACACGTTTAATAACCTTAGTGCTGTTTGATTTTTTTTTAAGCCAGAATCATGAGTTATTTTTTAAAGCACCATCAAACATAAAAATAAATAGACAAGAGTTTTAAACCCCCAAATTGGAATGAAAATGATAGAGCAAGAGACTAGGGTCAATAGTTATCTTCCTGAGCAGACTTCCAGAGCAAGATATTTTAAAAGCCCAGAATACAAACTCCTGTGAACAAAGAAATGAATGTAGCCTCAAATGTGAGTTCCAAACCATCAGTCACAACGGAAGATGCACCAAATCACAGACCCTGTTTTTTGGTCAAGTTACTTCTTATTTACTATGTGTACCAGGATGAGGAGCAGAAATATTCTTTACTAAATGGTAGTTTAACAATTCATCCTGCAAATGCAGGGCGGCCAGTTGACAGGCAATAATCATCTTTTTGGTTTGAGTTGATGTCGAAAGGGACCATCAGACATCAGATGGTAGGGCTTCGCCCCAGATTTCTACCCTCTCACCTGTGTCCCACTCTGCCTTGTTCTATCTCTGCTAGTTACAAAACCAGACCAACTGTTTCCACACCTTTTCAACATAAGCATTTAAACACCTCGGCAATTCTACAGTCCAGGACACACCCACTTCCTTCTGGTTGTCACACACACCTATTCCTTTCACTGGGATTAACATAAAATTGCATTTAGAGATGAAGAGAAAAGTATTTCCATATGCAAATTGAAAAATCCATTTCCGACTGGAATATCTGACTTACTCTGCAGTCAGTCCAGTAGAGCAGGTCAAAGATGCCCTCTTGGTTGATGAACTTCAGAAGTGACTACATCCAACACCTGCTGCCTACATAGGACAGTCCCAAGAGAGAAGGATGACATGGAAATGTGATCAGAGCCATGGCTGGAGGGGAGGAGGCTGGTGAAAACATCTTAGTTTTGGTAAAAATGAAGCTGACTTTAGGGATATTTTACAAAGTACTAAGACAAAGGAAATGGCAACCCACTCCAGTACTCTTGCCTGGAGAATCCCAGGGGCGGCAGAGCCTGGTGGGCTGCCGTCTATGGGGTCGCACAGAGTCGGATACGACTGAAGTGACTTAGCAGCAGTAGCAGCAGCAAGACAAAAAACAGGCATCTGAAGGACACTTGAAGTAATTGAATGAGATCACTTCAGGCAAGTCTTCTGCCTCAAGGAAACATAATAGCTAGGGCAGATGCCTCTCCATCACTATCCATAAAATACAGCACTTCACAGTAACTTGGCAGCATTCATCCCTGGAGAAGTTTATAATCCAGGAACAAATTCAGTTATATTTGACATATAGATTATGTTCAAACACAGGACTGTCTGGTTACAGAATGCAAATTCCTAACCACTAAACATTCTGACCTTTTTGTATATTTCATTCATCTCTTTTTCAATGACATTTTCTGATTAAGAAAGCAATACAAGTTCATTTTAGATATACTGGAATATTTAGGAAATTTAAAAAAAGAGAAAAATAATCTACTATTGTACCACTTCGATATACACTGTTAAATTTTTGTCTAAAGAATTCCAGTGACTTCCCTGGTGATCCAGTGCTTAAGACTTTGCTTTCTAATGCCGGGGGTGTGGGTTCTATCCCGAGTTGAGAAGCTAAGATCCCACATGCCTAGTAGACAAAAAGCCAAAACATAAAACAGAAGCAATATTGTAACAAATTCAATAAAGACTTTAAAAATGATCCACATAAAAAAATCTTTAAAAAAAACTTCCAATATTTTTTTCTGCAAGAGCACACTTCTGAGAGGGTAGGTGGGAGTTACTGCCAATGCCTTTAAACTGCAAGTGTTCCTTCAAAAGCAGCAAACCAATTTGGGGAAGAAGCTTTGGTCCTCACGAGCCACAAAACTGCCATATTGCTTCACTCTGTTGGCACTGCTAACCAGTCAGGCACACCTAAAAGGCACATCCTCGGGGACCTGCCATTTCCATCTGGTTGGAGTATTCACTCCTATGGGATCCTGATTCTCTAGCAGTTCAGGGGCAAACCTAACTTGGCTAACACTTTCATTGCAAAGACAGGTGGAGGCTGCTGGACACAAAACAGACTATCACAAAGTAAGAGCAATTTGCAGAAGAATATGAATAGTATGATTCCATTCTGATAGATATAAATACATAGAAAAGAGCTAAGAGTAGTCTCTGGAGGAATACACATCGAAATATTGGCACTGGTGACCTCTGGGAGCCACATGAATCAGCACCTAAACTTTTTATTCTACCTTTATTTGTATGGTTTGAAGTTTTTACAATAGCATGCAAACATGTATTGCTTGGGTAATTTTTTTTT
>SJYA01002574.1:1511-12443 GCA_006410615.1 Neotragus moschatus | reverse complement strand
GTTAGGTCCATACCATTTCTGTCCTTTATCGAGCCCATCTTTGCATGAAATGTTCCCTTAGTATCTCTAATTTTCTTGAAGAGATCTCTAGTCTTTCCCATTCTATTGTTTAAACAGAATGTTTAAACACTACTTTGTTTAAACACTACGTTTACAGAAATTCTCACTGGCATAAAATTCTTTATATTTTAAGGGAATTGTTCCCCTTAAGTCTAGATCCAGGAAACAGTGTACACATGATAGTATGACATACTTGTGACATCTAAGCTGCTCAGAGTCTACGCTTGTGGCAGTGGCAAATGGTAAACACCTATACAGCTATCATTATGCTCCAGGCACTGCTCCAAACAAGTCAGGCCTCCCACAAGCAGCCAGTGAATCCCCAACTACTTAAAACACCTTTAAACTCAGTCACTGCACTACTAGCTATCAGCTCTTTATGAAAATTGCATTTTAATATTTTCAGTATAGTGAAACATTGAGCTCTAGAGTCAATTTGTTTCCACCCTTTACTATTTGAATTCATAAAAGCCAACTTTTTTGAGACTCCATTTCTTCATCTTAAAAATGAATAGAACACCCTCTCCTCCCTTTCCCATGCAGAGGGGCCAAGGCAGCTCTGAGTGAGATGCAATGGTGTTAGGGCTGGGGTTCAGGTCCTCCAAAGAGAAATTTGGCAGGAGGCTTTAACCTTTAGTCAGCCAGGAGTGTACACACACAGGAGTGCAAGTCTCTGTTCTTATCAAAGATAGGTGGCAATGAGAGATTTACCACCTGAGGGCCACATGANGGGGTTCAGGTCCTCCAAAGAGAAATTTGGCAGGAGGCTTTAACCTTTAGTCAGCCAGGAGTGTACACACACAGGAGTGCAAGTCTCTGTTCTTATCAAAGATAGGTGGCAATGAGAGATTTACCACCTGAGGGCCACATGATGAGAAGAGCTGACTCATTTGAAAAGACTCTGATGCTAGGAAAGATTGAGGGCAGGAGGAGAAGGGGACCACAGAGGATGAAATGGTTGGATGGCATCACTGACTCAAAGGACATGGGTTTGGGTGGACTCTGGGAGTTGGTAATGGACAGGGAGGCCTGGTGTGCTGTGGTTTGTGAAGTTACAAAGAGTTGGACATGACTGAGCAACTAAACTGATATGCCAGGGCTCGTCTGAACCCTGGGAAAATAAAAGTCAATTCAGTGCTTCCCTACTGCATGGTCTTTACACTTGGGTAAGGAAAGTGTTGAAATTCTAAGGTTTGATCTCTCTCTCTCTCTCTCTCTCTCTCTCTCTCTCACACACACACACACACACACACACAGAATGAAGTTCCTCATTAACCTACTTTAGGTGAGATGGAGAAGGCTAAGTGGATTTCCTAGCAGAAACATTCTATTTTCTAAGGACTATTTACCCTAGAATGGAGAATTTATAAATTGGATAAATATCCAAGAGGACCTTTGGAAAGGGATAGGAGAGTTTAGATTTAGAGGTAGCATTCACTGAATAACAACAAGATGACTAATTGGCATTTAGTTGTTATTTTGGAACTATTACAAATACATTCAAATATAAAAATTATTCTCTACCATGGAAAATTGTATCTTTACAGTGATTTAAAGCATATCAATTCTGATCATGGTCATTTTGTCTTTATTTACATTCATAACTTAATGCAGACAGATGCAAATATAGAAATAAAATGAAATTAACAAAAATTTAAAACTCATAACAGTGAGTATAGTTTAGTTTAAAAAATAATAAAGGGACTAGATATCCTGAAAATTTTTCCACTAAAATACATAGAGTACTGAATGAAATACTTCACATATCTTTTATATTTATGGCTCATTTGAATTCTTAGGGGAAGCAGAGTGGGAAGCTGATGCCAAATCTTCAGCTGCTCAGGGCATTTGACAATCTGACGCCTTGAAGCTTGGGTATGAATGTGGGTGGATGGGGTAAGCAAGATGTGCAGCAGGAACTGAGACCCCAGATTAAAACTGGGACCCCTGAAGGTCTGTTCACTGAATCAAAGTTTGCTGTATTATCATTTATATATTTTTATGTCTGGAATATTTCATTATATTTATTTTTAAGTTTTAAAAGGAATTAAAAGCGTGGGAAATTACTTTTTTTTCCCTTGAGGGTTACATAAATTAATTTTTATTTACCTAGCTAAATATTAAGATGAATTTTTATTTTAGCAATTTCTAATTTAACAGTTTTTGACCTGTCAGAGAAGTGTAATCTCCTTGGTTCTGTCTCATCTCAACAAAAATTTGAAGCAACGGACATAAAAGCCCTCAGCATGCCACAGCTCTCAGACAGACCGTGTTATAGCTCTTAGATAGATCAGTGTTACAGCTCAGTTTTATTTAGAAAATAGCAGGAAAGTACATCCTCAAGGCGTGAAGGCATGCCAACCCAAAGAAGAAAAGAGAAGAGAGGGCCCGGGGCCTTTGGTTCCTCTTTTTATATGTTTTTTCCTCCGCCGCCCTGCCCCCACCACCCCCAGGCCTGCCCTATGTAAACTAGCCAAGCCAGGAGTGCTGTTTGTTCTACCTGAGGTCCTCAGTCCAGTCCTCTGACCTTCCTTTGTTCTATTTTCATAGGTTTTTCCCTTCCTTGTCTTTTAGCCACTGCCATTCTGGACTCCTGTTTCCTATTCTAACTGCCTAACAGACCCATAATAGTGTAAAAAAATACTAGATAATTGGTTCTCAATTATGAAAAGTATGGTATGGATAAGCCTGGCTAACTAACAGTAATTTCTTCTAGGGTTTTGACAGTTTTACAGTCTAGTTACTCAGCCAGCATTAGTGGTATGCAGGCTACTCTAAGTAATTGAATACATGTATCTCATGGGTTGAAGCCACTCCCTGCTCACTCAAACATCTCCATTTTTAACTGCTCTTTCTGGTGCTGATCCTTAAGAAGTCTCTTTCGCTCTTTATCATCAGTGAGATTAAACTCCATACCAGTGCAGAAGCGCACATGCCCCCCTGCACGCCCCCAGGGAGCTCGTGCATGACTGTATTTTGGCTATATATGTTCTTCCTTGATCTGGCTTTGGTGATAAAGCCACCAAGCAAAACTGGATGCACTTTTTCAGATCCAGACCTTGGAGCATAATTTGAAATAAATATGAGTGGGCACCAAAACATTAGCATTCCTGAGGAGAATGGATGTACATTTGTTTTCTTGATAAGAACAGCAATCTTCATTATGAGCCAGGAAAAAAATCTAAACACTTTCAGCTTATCTTGTTTAATCTCAAGACATTACAGAAGAAGAAATATAGTCATTTCCATTTTGTAAATAAGGAAATTGAGGCTCAGAGATGGTAAGTATGTTGCCAACACATTTAGATGTTGATAGAGTCAGTGGTGAAACCAGGATTTGGAGCAAGGCAAAATTCATCTCCCCAAATACAGAGTTCTGGGGCTTTTATCTTCTCAATCATGAAGGAAGATGGCTTTGCTAGACAGATATATGAGTAGATGGACTTCTTTCATCTTGGCTAACCTTGGGGAGTAAGTACTAGGGAAATACCTAGCTTATATGAAAAGAATCTTTTTGTTCTGGTTTTGATCTAGTTCCCTGGCAGGCTTCTTAGGATCTGTCTTAGCACATACATTTCCCTTGCCAAAGAACACGTGGTATGTTTGGACATATGGTCTCATTTTTATGATCTTTTAACCTTTACATATTTTAAATACTTCATGTTGGGATTAATTATTTGTGGTGACCAAGATTGGCAGCAGGTCTGATGGGGCCATGTTTAGCATCCCTAAGGAATGAGAGGATTGATACCCTGTAGAACATATTTCAAAGATAAATATATAAATGCAAAGGAGAGATTCTTGACACACATTAATAAAAAAAAATAAAACCCTAGTAATATCTCACAGCAAATTTGTAAATTTTTTCTGAGACTTATCATTATAAATGGTTTCTAGATTAACCTTACTGTACTTTGAAACATTTTTTTAAAAAGATAAATATTAGGTAATCTGAATTACTTAGAATATGATCATTTTAGTCTTTATAGATACTGAAGACATAGTTGGGCTGGAATGGTAAAAAAAACTGAAAACAGTAAGATTGGATATATGATTCCAACCTTACTAAGCTTTAAAAATTTGCCTCAGATAACTGGATGGTGTGAATGTCATAGAATTATAAATAGATGTAAAGTGTGATAGTAAATCAAGTTCTTATGTCTCTAGGAACTCTTTGACAAGGCAGTTAAAAATGAAATAAAGTGAGTGAAACACCAAGTGAAGTCAAGATCAGATGTATGCTATTCAAAGACCTTATACAATATAAAATTTACATGGTACACATATAATGTGTATTTATCATTGCTTCAACTGCTTGGCTTTAACAAACATGTCAGTGGACATGAGTCTGTCTGTAGGAGTACTGAACAGGCTAGATTCTGGGGTATAGTTTACTGAGGTTTGGATCTATCATATAAGGTTGTGGGCCTAAATCTTGGACACCTGAATGGCTTGCTTCCCTACTCTATAAACAAGGGGCAATTTTAACCCTCAGGGGACATTTAGTAAAGTCTGGAAATATTTTTGTCATAACTGTGAAGGGGGTACTATTGGCATCTATTGGGTAGAGGCCAGGGATCCTGTTAAACATTTGACAGTTCGTAGGAGAACTGCCCAACTCCACAACAAAGAATTATTCAACCTCAAATAAAACAGTGTTGAAGTTGAGAAACTTTATGTAAACCAAGATCATCTAAATTGGTTTTTATAAATACAAGCAGGTTTCTGACTGGATCTTAGAAAAGTCTCATGCTATGGAGCTAATTAAAAAAGTCAACCCTGCTCTCCAAAGGCTCCCATTCTACCCCACCTGGTGGGTAGCTTCTGCCAACATTTGTGTTTCCCCAAAGTGGCTCCAGCTCTGGGGGTCAGCTCTATCCATGGACTGTAGCCTATGAGGCTCTTCCATCCATGGGATTTTCCAGGCAAAAGTGCTGGAGTGGATTGCCATTTCCTTCTCCAGGGGATCTTCCTGACCCAGGAATCGAACCCGGGTCTCCCACATTGCAGGCAGACACTTTACTGTCTGAGCCACCAGGGAAACCCATATCCACAACAGTTGTGACCAAACTTCTCAGCCAGCCAACACACCAGTCTACCTGCAGTAGTCAGAACTCAGCAAAAACAGGAGAGCATGTCCAGCCCACACATGTGGTACCCTGGAGCACCTAGCTCTGGTGACCAGAGGGGATTGAGCCATTGGGCACCACAGGACACCTTCTACATAAGGGCACTCTTTCTAACTGGGAAATGTAGCTGATATATGAAATACATAGAGACAAACACAGAGTTAGACAAAATAAGAAGACAAAATAATGCCTTCCAAACAAAAGAACATGCCTCTTCCAAATAAATGAAATGGAGATAAGCAATTTACCAGATAGAGTTGAAAGTAACAGTCATAAATGTGCTCACCGAACCTTGGAGAAGAATGGATGAACATACTGAGAACTTCGACTAAAAAGCAGAAATTATTAAAAAAAAAAAAAAAGACCAATCAAATATGAAGAATATAATGAAAAATTAAAAAAAAAATACACGAATGGGAATTAACAGCAGATTGGAGCATGTAGAAGAATGGATCAATAATCTAAAAGACAGGGTGGTGGAAATCACTTGATCAGAACAGCAAAAAGATAAAAGAATGAAAAAGAATGAAGATAGGGACCTCTGAGACAACATCAAGCATACGTATTGTTGCATTTTAGAAGTCTCAAGAAAAGAAGAGAGAGAAAAAGGGTTTGAAAAAACTGTTTGAAAAATTAATGGCTGAAAACTTCCCTAACCTGGTGAAGGGAACAAAAATCCAAGTCCACGAGCACAGTGAGTCCCAAAAAGATAAACCCAAAGAAACTCACACCAAGACACATTATAATTTAAATGCCAAATGATAAAGATAAAGAGAGACTCTTAAAAGTATGGAGAGAAAAACAACTAGTTATGTTCAAGGGAACTACCCTATAGAATTATCATCTGATCTTACAGCAAAAACTTTACTATCCTGAAGGAACTGATTACTATATACTCAAAGTGTTGGGAAAAAAAAAAAGAAATTACAGCCAGGAATACTTTACTTGGGAAGGTTCTCATTCAGAACTGAGGACGAGATGAAGAGTTTCTGGACAAGCAACAGCTAAAGGAGTTCATCACCACTTAAGTTGGCCTTACAAAAAATGTTAAAGGGACTTCTTTACAAGGAAAAGGTAATAATTAGAAATAAAATTATGAAGTAAAAAAATCTCACTGGTAAAAGCAAACATATAGCAAAGGTAGCAGAGAACCACCTATTAAGCTATTATGAAAGTTAAAAGACAATATAGCAAAAATCATCTATATCTACAAAAGTTAATCAATACATAAAACAAAAAGATCCAAAATATGATGCCGAAAATGTAAATGTGTGATAGGAGGGTGAACTCAGGCAACCATAAACTTAAAATAGACTGCTATATACAAAGGGTGTTATAAATGACACTCATGGTAACCACAAACCAAAAACCTATAACAGATATAAAAAAAAATAGAGAAAGGAGTGCAAACATAGAACTAAAGAAAGTCATCAGGGTTTCCCTGGTGGCTCAGTGGTAAAGAATCTGCCTGCCAATGCACGGGACACAGATTCAATCCCTGGTCTGGAAAGATCCCACATACTGTGGAGCAACTAAACCTGTACACCACTACTATTGAGTCTGAGCTCTAGAGCCTGGGAACCACAACTACTGACCTCCATGCTGCAACTACTGAAGTCTGTGCACTTTAGAGCTTGGGCTCCACAAGAGAAGCCAATGCAATGGGAATGCACCACAACTAGAGAGTAGCCCCTGTTACCACAACTAGAGAAAAGCTGTGCAGCAACAAAGATCCAGCACAGCCAAAAATAAATGGATAAAAAAGAAAGTCATCAAATCACAAGAAAAAAGAATCAAAAAAGAAATGAACAGAGAACTACAAAAATAATCAGAAAAAATTATCAAAATAGCAATAAGTACATATCTATCAATAATTACTTTAAATGTATAGATACTAAATGTTCCAATCAAAACACATAGAGTGGCTGGATGGAATTTTAAAAAGATCCATCTACATGCTGTATACAAGAGATTCACTTAAGATCTAAAGACACACAAACTTAAACTGAAGTGTTCCACGCAAATGGACATGAAAAGCTTTAGGGTAGCAATAATTATGCTGACAAAAGAGACTTTAAAAAAAAGACTGTAAAAAGAGACAAAGAAGAGCATTGCATAAAAGGATCATTTTAAGAAGAAGATATGGAGGGCAAAACTGATACAGTATTATAAAGTAAAAAAATAAAACAGAAAAAGAAGAAGATATAACACTAAGTAGCTCAGTGGTAAAGAATCTGCCTGCCAATGCAGGAGACACGATCCCAGGTCTGGGAAGATCGCCTGGAGAAAGTAATGACAATGCACTAGAGTATTCTAGCCTGGGAAATTCCATGCACAGTGGAGCCTGGTGGGCTACAATTCATGGGGTCGCAAAGAGTCAGACACAACTTAGCAACTAAACAACAAAAACAACAACAAAATACGTACCCAACATCAGTTCAGTTCAGTTCAGTCGCTCAATCATGTCCGATTCCTTGCGACCCTATGAATCGCAGCACGCCAGGCCTCCCTGTCCATCATCAACTCCTGGAGTTCACTCAGACTCACGCCCATCGAGTCAGTGATGCCATCCAGCCATCTCATCCTCTGTCGTCCCCTTCTCCTGCCCCCAGTCCCTCCCAGTGGAGAATGTAAATAAATAAAGCAAACAGTATTACGTATAAAGAGAGACATTCACAATAATATAATAATAGTAGGGAACTTTACTACCCCCCTACATCAATGGATAGATCATCCAGACAGAAAATCAATTAGGAAACAATGGCCTTTGAATGACACATTAGCTTAATGAACTTAACAGATAAATAGAACGACACACTAAAAACAAGAAAAAGCACATTGTTTTCAAGTGCAAATGGTACTTTCTCCAGTATATATCATATTAGGCCATAAAACAGTCTCAGTAAATTTAAGCAGGTTGAAATCGTATCAGGCATCTTTTCCTACCACAGTGGTATGAAATTAGAAATTAATTACAAGGATAAAACTGGAAAAAGCACAAACAAGAGGAGTCTAAACCACATGCTATTAAATAACTAATGGATCACAAAGAAAAAAATACCTTGAAATAAAGGAAAATGAAAACATAATGTTCCAAAATCTATAGGATGCAGAAAAAAAAGTTCTAAGAAGGTGGTTTATAGTGATACAGGCATACTTCTGAAAACAAGAAAAGGTCTCAAATAAACAATCTGACCTTCAGTTCAGTTCAGTCGCTCAGTTGTGTCCAACTCTTTGTGACCCCATGAATCACAGCACGCCAGGCCTCCCTGTCCATCACCAACTCCCGGAGTTCACCCAAACTCATGTCCATCGAGTCAGTGATGCCATCCAGCCATCTCATCCTCTGTCATCCCCTTCTCCTCCTGCCCCCAATTCTTCCCAGCATCAGAGTCTTTTCCAATGAATCAACTCTTTGTGTGAGGTGGCCAAAGTACTGGAGTTTCAGCCTCAGCATCATTCCTTCCAAAGAAATCCCAGGGCCGATCTTCAGAATGGACTGGTTGGATCTCCTTGCAGTCCAAGGGACTCTCAAGAGTCTTCTCCAATGCCACAGTTCTGACCTTACACCTAAAGAAACTAGAAAAAAGAACAAAGCATAAAGTCTATATACTAATAAAAAACTATCAGAAATAGAAATTAAGAAAATAATATCATTTACAATTGCATCAAAAAGAACAAAATACCTGGGAGTAAATTTAACCAAGTAGATAAAAGACACTGAAAACTATAAAACACCAATGAAAGAAATTAAAGACAACATAAATAAATAGAAAGATATACTATTCTCATGCTTAACAGTATTAAACAATATCTTAATATTGCTAAAATATTCATATTACCCAAAGCAATCTATAGATTCAATGAAATTCCTATCAAAATATTGTTGGCATTTTTCACAGAACTAGAGCAAACACTCTTAAAATTTTTATGGAACCACAGAAGACCCTAAATAAGCCAAATCAATCTTAAGAAAGAACAAAGCTGGAGGGATCATGCTCCCTGGTTTTGAACTATACTACAAAGCTATGGTTTTCAAAACTGTATGGTAGTGGCACAAAAAGAGACACAGATATCAATGGAACAGACTAGAGAGTACAATACAGTAAGAAATCCATGTTAGTGTTTTCAATACATTTATGAAAAAGGAGCCAAGAATATATGATGCAGAAAAGACTTGTCTCTTTAATAAATTGTGCCGGAAAAAAATTGGACAGTTATATGCAACAAAGTGAAATTGTAACACTTGCTTGTACCATATGAATAAGCTCAAATGGGTTAAATACTTAAACGTAACACCCGAAACCATAAAATTCCTAGAAGAAAAGACAGTTTAGTTTCTGACACCAGTTTGAATAACATTTTTGAATCTGTCTCCTCAGGTAAGGGCAACAAAAGCAAAAATAAACAAACAAGTCTACCTCAAACTAAAAGGCTTTATACAGTGAAGGAAAACACCATCAAAATGAAAAGTTAATTTACTGAATTGGAGAGGATATTTGCAAATGATTCACCCAGTATCCAAACAAAGAACTCACACAATTTAATAAGAAAAAAGTCAGATTAAAAATGGTTCAGTCAGTTCAGTCGCTCAGTCGTGTCTGCCTCTTTGCGACCCCATGCACTTCAGCACGCCAGGCTTCCCTGTCCATCATCAACTTCTGGAGCCTACTCAAACTCATGTTCATCACATCGGTGATGCCATCCAACCATCTTATCCTCTGTTGTCCACTTCTCCTTCCACCTTCAAACTTTCCCAGCATCAGAGTATTTTTATTTTTTATTTTTTTAATTCAATTTTTAATTTTTATTTTATTATTATTATTATTTTTTTTACTTTACAATGCTATATTGGTTCTGCCCTACATTGACATGAATCCACCACAGGTGTACATAAATTCCCAACCCTGAACCCCCTTCCCACCACCCTCCCCATATCATCTCTCTGGGTCATCCCAGTGCACCAGCCCCAAGCATCCTGTATCCTGTATCGAACATAGACTAGCTTTTCATTTCTTACATGATAGTATACATGTTTCAATGCCATTCTCCCAAATTATTCCACCCTCTCCCTCTTCCACAGAGTCCAAAAGACTGTTCTTTACATTTGTGTCTCTTTTGCTGTCTCGCAAACAGGGTTATCATTACCATCTTTCTAAATTCCATATATATGTGTTAGTATACTGTATTGGTGTTTTTCTTTCTGGCTTACTGCACTCTGTATAATCAGCTCCAGTTTCATCCACCTCATTAGAACGGATTCATATGTATTCTTTTGGATGGCTGAGTAATACTCCATTGTGTATATGTACCACAGCTTTCTTATCCATTCATCTGCTGATGGACATCTGGCTTGCTTCCATGTCTGGCTATTATAAACAGTGCTGCAATGAACATTGGGTTACACGTGTCTCTTTCAATTCTGGTTTCCTTGGTGTGTATGCCCAGCAGTGGGATTGCTGGGTCATAAGGCAGTTCTATTTCCAGTGTTTTAAGAAATCTCCACACTGTTCTCCATAGTGGCTGTACTAGTTTGCATTCCCACCAACAATGTAATTGGATTCCCTTTTCTCCACACCCTCTCCAGCATTTATTGCTTGTAGATTTTTGGATCATGGCCATTCTGACTGGTGTGAAATGGTACCTCATTGTGGTCTTGATTTGCATTTCTCTGATAATGAGTGATGTTGAGCAACTTTTCATGTGTCTGTTAGCCATCCATATGTCTTCTTTGGAGAAATGT
>SJYA01002573.1:0-25830 GCA_006410615.1 Neotragus moschatus | reverse complement strand
AGCTTTGTTTGTAGTGATATTCATTTATAAATTAGTCACATTTTCACTTGTATACGTTTATTGCCCAAAACCTTGCAAGGGAGTCCTATTAATCCCTTTACAAATTTGGTAAATAAAGCTCTATCTAATCTCTACTGTTCAAAGTTTGGTCTGGGGACCAGAAACTTCACCATCACTAAACACTTGCTACAAATGAAGAAACTCAGATCCCGCACCAGACCTGCTGAGTTGGAATCTGCATCTTTACAATTATCTCTGGGTAACTCATAAATTCATTTTACGGTATAAGAAGTTATTCAGTGAGAAATCCAGTGATCTGTCTTCTCCATTATAGATCTTCTTAAAAAGCTCAAAAGTATAGGATATGTGTAGAGACATAAGGATGCAATTCTCAAATTAGAGAACAACCGGTTAAAGTTTTGACAGAAATCATTAAGGTAAAGACAGTTAGAGTAAAGAGTTATTCTAAAACATGTTCTATTTTCCATACTCCTAATTGTTTCAAGGAATTCTACTGTAGCCAAAAATAACTGCCAACACTGCAGCATTGAAAAATGATGGAAGAAGAGAACGGCTTGTGCCTGCAGGCAGGTATCTGGTGTGACTGCCTGTGGACGCTCAGTGTGCAGCCAGTGGCTCATTGGGTTGGTGCCTGGCTAAGGGGGCCAGAGGTCAGGCTCCCTTCCAGTTGCTGTGTGCATGGTGAAATAGCACAGGGAAAGAGACTTGATCCTTAAAAATTCTTCTTTCTCCAGACCAGCGATGGAGGGGGATGCATACCTATTGCGATCCTAAAGACGTCGGTTTTCCCTTGGAAGATAAGTTTTTCCAAGCTGTAAGGTCCTGGAGTAGCGCAGAAGAAAGTACTGTCCGTGGCTGCCCAAATTCAGAAGGCATGGTAGTCTCTGCAGCACAGATGCTGCCTCTCACTCCGATGTTCCCCTTCCAGTAGCATCTGTGCATCTCCAACTCTGACTTCCCCAGTCAGCTATCCTGTTGGCTGTGGACCCATGGACTCAGGACCAGTGCTTGACAGCTGATTCTCACCCTAGCTACTCTCTAACTGTGTAGATGTGGTTATTCTGAGAATTGGTACACCCCACCCCCTCTACCATTACACCAGGAAAAATAAAATAAAATAAAATAAAATGGGACTCAGAAAGGTTTAGTGCCCTAAGTAACATCAGTCCAAGCGGCAGAGTTGGAATCAAAGCCCAGGTCCATTTGACAACAATTTATTTGAAAGTATTTCAGGTCTCACACATGAGCCAAAACCAATCCTCAACCATGAAAATCTTTCTACTCTAAAACAATTTTATAGTAAAAAGTTGTTTTAATGAAGGATTCTGTAATGTATACTTGAAGCTCATGGAGGGTCTCCAAAATACTTTTTCAGTCCAAAGACATCATCTCCTTAGGGACAGAAAACTGGTATGTGAGGGCTGAATTTAGACAAGTTTGGTCTGTCCATTGTTAAATTTCATTATCATGTTACTGTTAATATTGTTATTTTGAATACCTTCAGGCTTGGTAGGTCTTTCCAGCTCCACAAGCAATACTTCTGTTGTTTTACAGTTTCCTGATTAATAATTCGTATATGTTATCTGATTGATCCCACCAAGGTATTGAAATTTGTAATTGCTGATTTCTATTTTGCTAAACAAAGTATTGTATTATATTTCAGATATGTTCATCCTTAAAACTTCACGGGCAGTATTTCCTAAAAACAAAAATGATCTCTCAAAAATATCATGGATATTTATTTTTTCATTTCCTGCTCTTCAGTATTTTTCATATCTAATGTAATCAGTGTAACCTTTGTGTGGCTTAAGGAGAATTGGGTTGGTTGACATCCTTCTTCCTTTGGCATCTTTTTTAATTGTTATGATTTGCATAGAATACCATGTTAGTTTCAGGTATATGGCATTGTGATTCAATATTTTTATACATTGTGAAATAATCATCACAGTAAGCCCAGTTACTATCTATCATCGTGCACTGTTGTTATAGTATTAGTGACTGTCGTTCCTAGGTAGACACTATATCCCTGTAACGTATTTATTTTATACTAAGAAATTTATCTCTTAATCCCATCAATCCATTTCATCCATCCTGTTAGCCAACTCTCCCCTGATAAACAGCAGTTTGTTCTCTTTGTCTATGAGTGTGTTTCTGTTTTGTTTGTTCATTTTTTGTTTCCACATGTACGTGAAATCATATAATGATCAACAATTTCAAGTGGTAGGGGAGGTACCCCGTATATAACATCTTCACATCTTTTTTGCTGTCCCTCAGTCAAGGTGGTACAGTGTGCTTTGCCTCAGCTCAACTGGGTAGAATTTGTCTAGTCCACCCAGAATATACTGGCTGTGCTGCAGTAACACACAGTCCTAAAATGCCAGTGGCTTGAAACAGCTAAGGCTGATTGCTCACACATATCTTTGCTATGACACAGATGGTCTAAGTAGAGCATCCAGATTGACCGTTATCATTTAACCATCATCATTAGTCATCACACCAGTGAGAAGAGGTCTCCGGGAGGTCTTGCCATGGCAGTGAAATGTTTGATCCAGAAATGATCCTCATCACTTTGCTCACAGCTCATTGGCCAGAACTCTTCACATGGTCCACCTTCTTGCAAGGAGAAGGATCTCCCAACATCATCTCCCATCATCCTGGGAAGCAGAGACCTCTTTCTTTCTTTGTAAACCCTCTTCTATTTTACTCAAAGAATTTTTCCCCTTAAGTTCACTGACATTTCTTTTTGCCTAAACCTCAAAAAAAAAAAAAAAATTTCCTAGACCATCATGGCACCAGTGAACAGAATTCTGAGATGAAAGCAATTTAAACAGAGTACACTGATAGCCCACACTTCCTATTAAGTAAAGGCCATTAAGGATCAGCCATATCATAGTAAAATCTAATATTATGCTACATTTTCTTCCCTTCATTATTCAGAGACAGTGGTCTTATTTAATTACTCATATTTATATGAAGTTAATGTGTAGTGATTCTTTGGGGATGGTGATTATTTTGCTGTAATCTATCTGAAAGTATCTGATACCATTCTTTATGAGCAGAAATGAAAGAGATCTACCCATTTGACAAAAAAGCAAAAACATCATTTAACAACAAAAATATCTCAATTCATTTTGTATAACTGGTATAACTGGATTTAGAATATTTATTTTGCAACACATTTTTTTTTTTTATCTGGGACTGGTAGTCTTTTAGCATTTGAAACTTGGCTGTACATTGAGATTCCACCTGATTTTTCTTAATGTAGTAGTAGTTTTCTATTTAATGTAGTTTTCTTTCTATTTATTTTTGATTCTGAATTGAGATCAGCACAAAATTGATGTAGTTTGCTTTCTGTTTATTTTTGATTCTGAATTGAGATCAGCACAAAATTGATTGAAATCAGATGCAAGAAGTAATAGCAGAGGGGAAAAAACTTAGCTTTATATTTCCGACTACAATTCCCGACTTACTCTCTCTTCCATTTGCAGTCACATCATTTTATTGGTGAAAAAATGTTTTAAGCCAAAAAGATATAATTCATACAAATCATCCACCCCATGATTAGCAACTCTGGACAAAGTACGCATATCATTTACTAAGGTTACTCAGCTATTTTAAAAGCCTCTTAGACATTCTGGCAAGAGACTGTATTCCCATCCTGCTCCGTTCAAAGCCAGCCTGCTTTTAGCCAGATCCAGGGCAGATAACAGGCACGGGAGAACGTTTTAAACTCTTGATGTCAACATGATAAGCCTGTAAAATTATATGGATACAAATAATGCAGTTTTATCCAAGCCATTGACAGAAGGCAGTGGTGCAGAAATTCAGAAAGCGCCCCGGGTAATACTCCTGTAGTCGGGGAAGGCCCGGGTGCTGGTCACTGGCTCCGCCAGGCCACTCCTCCGTGAGCTTGTCAAGCTCACGGGGGTCTGCGAAGTCATTCCGCACAGCTCACCATGGGAACCGGGGGAAAACGCTTTGCTTTAAGGACATCCACAGCTGTGATGTCACGGGCACAAAGATAATAATAAATGTGGCTTGTGTGGTGTCAACTACACCTTGGCTCTTTTGTCTTCTCTCCCTTCTCGTATAATTTTGTATCCTTGTGCGAATCGCCTCATTAGGGAAAGAGACTGAAAATTGGGGTCAGGGTATTTAAACCTGACCTGTGCAGAGGCCGGACAAGGCCGGGGCCCACCGAGGTTTCACTTCAGAGCCCCAGACCACCCCTGAGGTGACACCAATTCAAGCCTCATTTTATAAAGGCCTTATTAATTATTGTCTTTATAAGAAGGAGAAGAAGCCTTATAAAGAAATGTGTCATTCTCAGAGTAGGAGTGGGCAGACAAAAAAAGGAAGAGAGAGGGAGAGGGAGAGAGAGAGAAACAGAAGATCAAAAGGGAGCTTTTTTTTTTTTTTTCCCTTTTGCTTTTCATGCCTCCAAACCTCAAAGGAGGTGGGGGAACAATCAGGCTTGGGGGTCTCGTGTGCTTTCTGGCAATTAGACTCAGCTGATGGGCTGAAAGGGATTGAATGGCAGGGTTCAAGGCCCTTCTCCCGAGCTGCAGACAACAGGCTTTTCCAAAGCAGCCGAGCTGCAGACACCATCGAAATCATTTCAAATGGAGACTTACAGAGAGGATTCATTAATTCACTGGCCTAAACAATTACGGGAACATATAATGTCTCTATAAACACTTTGATAAAGACTGTCATCTTAGACCTTCATTTTCCCTATTTTACTAGAGAGTTTTAATGCCATGTTGGAAAGGCGGCTTTTATTTCTCCAATTACTAAATGATAAACCCTTTTGCTAAAAATCATCCACCCTCAAATAACTGAATATTTCACTTTTAAATATTAGGCTGCAAAACCCAAAAGGAAAAAACAACATATATACATACATACATATATATATATATATATATGTGTGTGTGTGTATAAATACACATTTATTTACACATCAGTCTTCTACTCTCAAATTTATAAACCTCAGTTTTCATCTGGTTTAAGCAGAGAAAATTGTCTGTCTGGCTAGTTCTTCCACATTTCCTTTCTAGTTCTCAATTTCTCCCTGTTTATTTGATTTTTAATCAATAGGTTGAGAAAAATAATTGTTGACTTAGACAATGCTTGTTAATTAGGGGGGAGGTAAATGCGATAATCCAGCACCATGTGTGTCTGTTTGTGGAGGGTAGGGTGGGCGTTAGTGGTTTTTGTGGTTGGGGCATCATCTAGATTTAAATTAAAAAGAAGATAAGCCTACGAGCCATGTGGCCTTAGGGACAGCTGGACATTCAGAAGCTGAAAGAAAATCAAAGTCCTGGGGCTTCAGCACGTGCAGCAAGAATGAATGATGCTGAATTTCAAATGCTCCACTTCCCAAGAGTAACAGGATCAAAATGATCTTGATCGTTCTGGTCACTACCCAATGAGAGGTGATTTGCAAAAGAGCACCATTAACCAGCCTTTCCAAAGGTGGGGACAGTTTTTTAAAACTGTCTGTGAACCAAGATCAGCTTTGTAGCTCCAGTTTCATTTTCTCCACGGGGTTTTCACCTCTACTACCTGTGAGGCTTTGATTTTGAGGTGGAGCTGACCTTCTGCACAGCTTCCGCCAGCAGAAATAGCTGCTCGTCTTTGCTCGTCCACATGGAGAAAATGTTGATTTGTGTGTGATCACATTGGGCTTGCTCAGCAGGGCAAGGGTTAACTACTGACATACTGTCGACCCCTTTCAAGCAGGGACTGGGACTGCTGCTTCTAGGCAAGCACATCGAGCACGCGAGGGCTTTGGCAATCACTGAAGGCAAAGTAATAATAGAAAGATGACCGCCCTCAGAGCATCTTTATCTGCACACAGTGGGGCACTTGTTGCACAAAAGATTGGCACTTTTTTGACATATTTGGAAACTGAGGTAGCTGGTCCTTTTGCCTTTCCTAGAGATGCCTAAGCTGCCAGGAATCCCAGCCCCAGGCACTTGACTTGTCCACCCGACTTGGGAGAGAGCAGCCATCTTCATTCACAGAGAAATGGAAGTGACTTTGGCCTCTTCTCAGTGGCTGGGGTGCTCTTTGGGGTCCAAAAGGGAAAGCTGGTAGGATGTGGTTATTCAAATAGGCATAGATTTAAACTTCACAGAGAACATCTTGGATGCAGAATACCCTCAAGGTCTAGACCAAGGCTCATTCAAAGAAGCAGGATAGTACTACAGCGTTCCCTAGGTAAGATAGGTTTACTCTGTATAATTGGAAGGGTCTACTTGACCTTTCTAGAGTAAGACTGGAGGTTCCACCCTTCAAGGATTGCCATGAAATAATCAGTCTAGGAGTTTTTGTATTTTGTGTTTTGTCCTCACCTGAGATCGTCCTACAAACATCACATTGTCAAGTAACAGATTACTAATGTGCATGGATTTGATATGTAGAATTTTAACCTGTGCAAATAGTTCACAGGTTACTTCTCTTCTCAGAGTCTGTGAAAGAGGTTTCAAAGAGGGGATGGTGTATGCTGGGACTTAATGATCATTTCATTTTCTGCTGCAGAGATTGAGATCCATGTAGACAGCTCTGCTGTCATTCAGTGCAAGTAGCTGAGGGAAGAATGACCAACCCTCTGGCCCTGGGGCCTCACAGATGGAGAGCAGACAACATTTTCCAAGGGCCAATCATGTGCTGGTTAGTTTTCTAATTGAGCTCCCTCTGTTTGTTACAGGTAAGAAAANGCCTCACAGATGGAGAGCAGACAACATATTCCAAGGGCCAATCATGTGCTGGTTAGTTTTCTAATTGAGCTCCCTCTGTTTGTTACAGGTAAGAAAATGAGATTCAGGGAGGTGCAGTCCTTTACCCAGGTTACCAAGTTGGTAGTGTTAGACCAGGTGTTGACCTGGCTCTGTTTTTCTCCAAAATGTAAGTCTCTCCCCTCTGCTTATTCACTGGTTTCTTCATTTCTTTACTGATCTATCTGTCCATTCCTTAGTCCCTTCATTCATTGAGACAACATGTCTGATGATTCCTGCGTCCATTGATCAGTGAGTGAAGAGTCAAAATGTGGTATGCGTCCAGTTGGATGTTATTCAGGCTTAAAAAGGAAGGAAATTCTGATATGTGCTGCCACATGGATGAATCTTGAGGGCGATATGTGAAATGAAATAATCTGGACACAAAAGGACAAATCCTATGTGATTCTACATACATAAGTTATAGAGTAGTCAGATGCTCTGAGATGGTACAGAATCATAGGGTGCTGGGGGGGAGAAGGGCCTGGAAAGTTAGTGCTTAATGGGCACCGAGTTTTAGTTTGCAAAATGAAAAAAGGTCCTGGGTACTGGTGATGGTTGCACAATATTGTGAATGTATAGGACTTAATACCACTAAACTCTACACTTAAAAGGGGTTAAAATGTAAACTTTATGGTTGTATATTTTATCATGATGACATTAAAAAATCTATTATATTCTATATACTGTACTATTTGCAGAGAATACAGAGCTGAATATAAAAATCCCCTTTCATAATTCAGAAAGAAAACTAAAAAAAGTGAAGGTTTTTTTTTTTTTTCCTGGCCCAAATTTAGCCCAGACTTGTCCTGCAGACACAGGCAAGTCTGAGTTGAGCAAAATGACATTTGCTGTCTAGGTTAGGAAGGATGAATGCATGTTTTTCCTGCTTGTCCGAAGAGAATATTCGACTCAGTTTTAATTATATTTAAATATATGGGTAAGAGTTGCAAAAACTGCATAACTGAATAAAGGAGAAAGGTTTCCATGTCTTTGAATTTACTCGAAGTCTCATTTTGAGTATTCATTGTCCTTATGTTTTTGGCTTCAATTTATTACAGCTGAAAGAGTTGTTCTTGTATACATTTTAAAAGAAATAAGTCACAACATTGTTGTTGAGACCCATATGTATCTTCCCTCAGAGAAATATGCTGATGCATTTCTAAAAGCAATATTTACATTTCCTTTACATTTCTCTTTTTAATTAAAATAAATAAATTTAAAGTAAAAAATTTCTGCTTCACTTTGCTTTGATCTACATTTATCTTTCCTTTTGTTTAAAGCCAATTAAATGTTGAGCTTGCCTTAGGGCTGTCTCTTCCTTTCCCCGTTCCCTGGTTGCCCTTTGCTGAGCACCCGGCTAGTAGAAGTCAGGTCACTGTCTCGTTGTGTGACAGGCAAGTTCCTCTCTGGCGTCTGAAATATTCATGCCCCGTGTCAGGTAACACATTACCCAAAGAAGCACCGGCCTAGAGATTTGAATTAGCTTTCTCACTCTTCTCTCCTAAGAGGTTTTGTGGTTGTTGATGTTTTGCTCTAGGTAGATGCAAGCATTGAATTTTTAAAAATATCAAGCTCAGAATTTTAACCTTATCATCATTGCAGCAGGAGTACAACTTCCTTATTCACTTCCCGTCATTTTGATAGTATGTTCTTTATAAAGTCTTTTTTTCCTCAATGCAAACTGATGTATAATATCAATTTTGAATAGGGTGAAATGAGAAGTGTGTTGGTCTGATTGAAGAGAGCACGGGCAAGGAGCATAAAGGGTGAGGATTCTAGATCTGCCTGCTTCAGTCCTGCTGACTGCCCCATTAAGACACGTCTGAACCATTTATGAGGATTCTCCCACTGAATTTACTTTGGAATGTTGATGGATTGGATTTCTTGCCAGTCAACCTTCCTTGCTTTGGGCATCTCACAACCATCTGTTTGAGATGTAGACGGTTACATTACATGTACGAAAGGCACACATTTTCCTCCATGGTTCATATAAGCATCATTTTATTTTATTTTGCTTTAGCCTCCAAAAATTTCCTCTACATTTTTCCTCCAGAGAACAACTACTCATCTGTTTTGGTCCCACCAGAATCCTTAGATTCTCAGCCCATTTCCACTTCCATCATGATAAATCCTCTGCATTTCTCTTTCAACTGGTCTGTTAACACTCTTATGTTCTCAAACAGATTCATTAAACCCTACTTTGGTAATGAATGGCCACCCTGCCTTAGGCTTGAATTGTTATGCATTGTGTATGATGCCGTCTGACAATTTCTTACTCTGAATGAAGTGCTATTTAGATACCACTTGGAATGCTAACATTAATTCAGTCAACACTCATGGAGGGGCTGTCAGAGATGAATCTGTCACATCCTGCCTTTTAGATACTCGCAGACAAGGGGTAAAATGTTTACATTCATACATGGAAATGAGAATTACGAAAAAAATGATATGAATGAAGTACCTGTTAGGTGCCAAGCATTTCCATTCATTATTTTTTTGAGTTATCACTGCAAGTTGGCAAAATTTATATTTTACCTTTATTTTTAGCAAATGACAAAAACTGAATTTCAGGAAAGTTAACTGAATCACCTCTGGTACATCCCTTATGAGCCACACAGCAAAGAAGCATGGCGGCCTGAGGTGTCCCAGGCAACACGACAAGGGGCTAGGACCACAAAGCAGACCTCTTCCGAATCTTGGGGCTACTTGAGGTCTTGCTCCTACATTTCATTGTTCTTAGGATCAAAGCAAGCAGAACCCATCAGCTCCAAACCTGCCTGGCAATGACAGAAAGGCCAGACTGTGGCTTCAGTCAAAATTAAAGGCGATCCGTCCAAGGCTCAGTTTCTCTTTTTACCCAAAACTGCTGCTCAGAGGTCCCCAGGACAGAGTTCATGTTATTTCAGCCCATGAATGTGCTTTCCAACTTTGCTTTCCAGTTAACTGGCCTCTTTCCTGGACACATCGAACATCTCAAAGCTTCAGGATCGTAGTGTGCGAAATGAATGTGAAAATGCTTTACACTGTCGTGGATGCTAACGATTGTTTTATGATCCCAAAGTAGGAAAGTGGTATGTGAAGACTAGTGAAGCTCTGTGGATATCACACGCTCTTGGGAAAGGCTTGAGAGAATTCTGGTCACATGAGATGCCTGTGAGACCTTTTGTAGAAGGAAGTATTTGTATGGATAGTATTTAGCAATCTCTATGAGACTGGCAGGGAGGGAGTTAACCAAACGCGCCCCAGAGCTATCCAGAATTTTCAGCTAAAGGGTGTTCACTCTGCTGTGAACCCCAATTAAAAATAAAACCCCTAGCTGGATGAGCCCGCCCCATCCTTAGGATAAACAAGATTTGATTCACTGCAGTGAGACTGCACTAACTGTGCTGTGGAGTAATACAGTATATATGCCTCCTCTGGGGAGGCACAAAAGAGGTGGCTTAATTATCATCTAGCTAGAAGGATGGGGCATAGTTAACACCTTTCTGGGTGGGCTGAAATTAATGACCCCTTCCCCCTACTATTGCCTACCTCCAAGCCCCTTTATAAATGACTATACAACACAGTAGTTGGTATTCAGATCACAAGAGAGGGCATTTAGCCAAAGCGTTTGTCTACAGGGTTTGATCTCTTTTTAATTTTGTTCAGATTTACAACTGTGTTATTAAGTGAGATAACTGGATCCTGTCTGAAGTAGACCAGGGCCTTCCCCACTCCAAATCTGAACATCTGAAGTTAACATTAATTTTCGAGATTGGACCTAATGCTTTTTCCTGAAGTGTTTTGGAGGCTGCTTTCCCATAGCCACACTGAAGCCTCNTAACTGGCCTCTTTCCTGGACACATCGAACATCTCAAAGCTTCAGGATCGTAGTGTGCGAAATGAATGTGAAAATGCTTTACACTGTCGTGGATGCTAACGATTGTTTTATGATCCCAAAGTAGGAAAGTGGTATGTGAAGACTAGTGAAGCTCTGTGGATATCACACGCTCTTGGGAAAGGCTTGAGAGAATTCTGGTCACATGAGATGCCTGTGAGACCTTTTGTAGAAGGAAGTATTTGTATGGATAGTATTTAGCAATCTCTATGAGACTGGCAGGGAGGGAGTTAACCAAACGCGCCCCAGAGCTATCCAGAATTTTCAGCTAAAGGGTGTTCACTCTGCTGTGAACCCCAATTAAAAATAAAACCCCTAGCTGGATGAGCCCGCCCCATCCTTAGGATAAACAAGATTTGATTCACTGCAGTGAGACTGCACTAACTGTGCTGTGGAGTAATACAGTATATATGCCTCCTCTGGGGAGGCACAAAAGAGGTGGCTTAATTATCATCTAGCTAGAAGGATGGGGCATAGTTAACACCTTTCTGGGTGGGCTGAAATTAATGACCCCTTCCCCCTACTATTGCCTACCTCCAAGCCCCTTTATAAATGACTATACAACACAGTAGTTGGTATTCAGATCACAAGAGAGGGCATTTAGCCAAAGCGTTTGTCTACAGGGTTTGATCTCTTTTTAATTTTGTTCAGATTTACAACTGTGTTATTAAGTGAGATAACTGGATCCTGTCTGAAGTAGACCAGGGCCTTCCCCACTCCAAATCTGAACATCTGAAGTTAACATTAATTTTCGAGATTGGACCTAATGCTTTTTCCTGAAGTGTTTTGGAGGCTGCTTTCCCATAGCCACACTGAAGCCTCTCATCTGCAGGGCTGTCTGTACAGCCTGCCTGCCCACTTCAGGCGGAGTGAGTGGGCTTTAGGGACAAAAAGACTGGACTTGTGACGTGTGTGGCAGAAGCTTTAATATTTTGCAGATGGTCAGATGGTTGGGGAATTTGCTCTGTCTTTGGGCAGCAAGAGCTGTGTTATAGCTAATCAAGATACTTGAATTTATTAAAGCATTTTTCCTATAAATGTGTAAAGATTATATAAGTGTATGGATATACACTTATATAATATTTAACAATATTATCTTCTTAAGTCATGCTTTGGAGGTTGACAGAGTAATGAGTGAAAATTTGGTGATATCTCAGATGTTGTGTGATGTCATCAGGTCATGTGATAATTCACACTACCATCCTGAATAAGGACACTATTAGCCCCGTGTTACATTTGAGTAAAGTGACCTTCCAAACCCAAGTGATTAATTCAAAGCTAATGAGGATTAGAGTGAAGACTCAGACCCATTTTTTTCTGACTCTAAATTCAGTGGCATTCAATTACAGGACTCTGCCTTTTCTGGAAGTAAAGTTACGGCTACAAGGAGTCTGCCTGCTTTCATTTCATTTGCTTTCTCCCTGGAAGCATTACTGTGTAGTGATTAAGAGCTCTTCCACTTACTAATGCTGTATACTCCTTGGATAAGGTATTTAACCTCTTGAAACTTCAGTTTCCGTATGTAAAAATGGGAATGATAACAGTATCTCTTTATTGAGAATTTCCTAAGAACAACTGTAATGGAGGAAAAGTGTAATATGTAATATGTTCTCAATAAATATCATATCCCACTTCTGCGGAGGTTTACAGGTTTCGTTGTTGTTTTTTAACTGGAGGGTAATTGCTTTACAATGTTTTGATTTCGGCTATGCAACAATGTGAATCAGTCATAATTATATATATACCCCTTCCCTCCTGAGCCTCTCTGTCCTCTCTTATCCTACCCTACATTTTTTTTAATATGAAAAAGTTGTTTTTTGTATGCTGAGCAGTGTTTCCTATAACTCATTATATCTTGATTCAAAAAATGTTCATCTCACGCTTTTTTAAAGTGAAGACCTAAAGTAGGAGATTTCATAGCTGTGATTCTGGTGTGCTCCAGGAGTACATGTATTCATGTAATTAGGAAAATGGACTGCACAAAAGCCCCTTATAAATATTATGAGATAATAGAGTTTTTTTTAATCCTCCTGTTCCTGGAGCCCATATGCATCACCTGGATGAGGCCCTGAAGACAGGGATGTAGACTTTTATGACCTAAAATGTGGTAGCCAGAATGTTATGAGCAGATCCAAAGTCAAGGCTTAGAGACAGGCCGAATATGCGTGAGCAAGAGGGTCAGGAAAGAGGTCATTGAATTGGGCTTTGTTGAATGGCTTTACTGATGTTTCAGCATTTGTATATATCCTTGAGCATATGCCAATTCTTATACGAGCGGAGCTTGAAGGAAACACATGACTTCTGACTATCAGTATTAAAATCAAATTCTCCAAAATCAATCTCTTCTCATAATGACCATTTTGTGGAATAATCCAGATGCCCAGAAAACTCTTATGTTCAAAATAATGTTCCCTTTTATTTTTAAAAACACTTACTCCAGGGCTCTTTAATTTATTCAATAAATATTTAATGAATATTTACTATATGCTAAGGTTGGGGATAGATGCTTGGATTCAGGAGTGAGCAGACAGTCTCTGTTGTGGGGTAAATACAGCTTCAAGAAAAAACACAGAAACAAGCACCTGAAAGCAGATAGAGCAAAATGGAGAATAATTACCCCATGGGAACAGAGAGTCATGTATGGATGTAAGAGCTGGACCATACAGAAGGCTGAGTGATGAAAAACTGATGCTTTCAAACTCTGGTGCTGGAGAAGATTCTTGAGAGTCCCTTGGACAGCGCAGACATCAAACCTGTCAATCCTAAAGGAAATCAACCCTGAATATTCATTGGAAGGACTGATGCTGAAGCTGAAACTCCAATACTTTGGCCTTCTGCTGCTAAGAGCTGACTCACTGGAAAAGACCCTGATGCTGGGAAAGATTGAAGGCAGGAGGAGAAGAGGATGATAGAGGATGTGATGGTTGGATGGCATCACCAATTCAGTGGACATGAATTTGAAAAACTGGGAGATGGTGAAGAACAAGGAGGCCTGGTGTGCTGCAGTCCATGGAGTGGCAAACAGTTGGACACAACTTAGTGACTGAGTAACAGCAACAGCAAAATGTAGCTTAGGGATGGAGGGAATTCAAAGGACGTTTCCTGAAGCACACGTAGCTTGAGCTGCTTAAGCTCTACTGTGGTAGAAGAAAACTGGATGGAATGAGGGGGCAGTTAGAGAAGGAAAGATGAGCATGTGTAAAGTCCTAATGGTGGAAAAGAAAGATGAGCAACTGATTAGAGGACCAGAGAGAGACTTTAGAGCTGGAGGAGAGAGAATTTGAAGGAGGGCGGTGTGGGATGCAGCTGGAAAGCTGAGCAGTGGCCACACAGTGCAGTGCTGCATTTTGGCCTTTCCCTAAGAATGATAAGATACCTTTCAGCAATGTTAAGCATGGAAGTCACATTATTATATTTGTCCTTTGAAAAGATTATGTGAGCTGCAGGAATAAGGGGCTAAGGGAGACAGATGTTCCAGGAAATGGTAACAGAGATAGTGAAGAAATGGACTCAATAATAATTTGGCAGGTGAAGTAGAAAGGATTGGGTAATGGATTGGGTGGTTCTGGAGGTGTGGGGCAAAGAATCCAGGGGTAACTCTACATTTGTATAGCTGGCTGTGTGGTGTTGTCACATATTACATGAAGCAACCCTGACTGTTGGCGTCTGAAGCCTTAGTAATTGGAGCTATGGACTTGAGTGAGATTCTTTAAAGGCAAAAAAAAATGAGAGGCACAAGGGTGAGAGACTCCAAATGATACAGACTGAGTAGAGGCTGGCAATCCTGCAGAAGAATCAACAAAGGTGCCCCAAAAAAAGTTAAGTAGGAAAAGAATAGAAAGAATGTTGTGTGATTCCTCAAATGGCTCATGGGATAGAGAATCTGCCTGGAGTGCAGGAGACACAGGAGATACAGGTGTGATCCCTGGGTCGGGAAGATCCCCTGGAGGAGGGAAATGGCAACTCACTCCAGTATTGTTGCCTGAAAAAAATCCCTTGGACAGAGGAGCCCAAGAGTCAGACACAACTGAGTGATTAAGCGTGGGTGGAGGTCGATGATCCTGCCAAAGAAACAGCAAAGATAAGTCAGAGAAGAATCAGAAGAATGTTGTGTCATACAAATCAAAGGAAAAGGAGGGAATGCCCTGAGATGTCAACATGAGAAGTGAAAATCATCTGCTGGATTTAGCAACATTGTGGCCATTGTGGTGAAAGTACTGTTGTGTCATGTGAAGGGGCGTTGCTAGTGTTCTCGTTCATATGGTGGATCGAGGAGCAAGTGGAAGGTTAGGAAATGGAAACTAAGAGTATGTACAGCTTTTTCAGGGATTTGACCAATAAGTACAAGAAGGGATGTAAGACAGTGACTAGAAGCTCTCAGCACCTATCACAATTACAGATCCCATCGATGGGTTACTGCTACCAAATCTGTCCCCGCCTCGAAACTCTTCAGGGCTTCAGATCCCTGCCTACCCCACCTTGAGCGTCTTCCGATAATCGCATGTATCTCAACCTTGTCATATTCCAAATGGAGCTTGTGCTGCTTGCCCTTGGTCTGTACCTCCTCTTCCACCTGTTCTTCGGTGAATGAAAGTTTCCTTCACCCAGCTCACTAAGGCAGAAACCTGGGTGTCCCCTTCTTTTCCCTTCCCCCTCACTCTCAACCCACACATTTCAATAATTATCAATTCTTACATCTCTCTCAAGTCTTCCCACTTCTGTCACTGGAATCTCAAGGGTACATGTTCTAAGAAGAACTCTTTTTTTTTTTTTTTTAATATTGATTTATTCATCTGACTGTGCCAGGTCGTAGTTATGCATGCAGGATTTTCAGTCTTCATTGCAGCATGCAGGGTCTTTAGTTGTGGCGTGTGAACTCCACACGTGCAGCAGGTGGGGTGTGGTTCCCTGACCAGAGGTCAGATGGGTCCCTCTGAACTGGGGGCACGGAATCTTAGCCACTGGACCACCAGGGGAGTCCTTGAGAGGAACTCTCGATTTACACTCTTGACCTTTCACTTCCCTGCTCTTACAGTCTTCCCCTTCCCAATTTACCATATATCTCTGGTAGAAAAGAAACCGTGGAATCTGCCATGATTTTTTTTTTTCTCCCACATCCAACTGGTCAGAAAATCCTATTGGCTCTTCCGTTGATGTATGTGCAGATCCTGACTACTTCCTGTTGCCATTGCTGCTACCCCAGTCATGCTACCAAGACCTCCTGCCTGGGCTATTGTGGTGGACCTGCTCTCGGTGCTTGTGTCTTTTCTTATACAGTTCCCCTCATGGAAGTCAAAGTCATCTATAGAGTCTTTTCCTGACTTCCGTATCAAAAGTAGGTTCCCCCATTCTGCTTATCTTTTACATTTCCTGTTTCATTTCCTTCACAGCACATGCACTGATTACTTCTGGAAAGTCATGTAACTATTTGTTTTCTTGTTTATTTTATGCCTTTTCTCATCAGAATGCAAGCTTCATGAGAGACAGTCATGTTTACTACTTTATTTTCAATGCCTTATCCAGTGTCTGGAGTATAGTTGAGTGTGCTCAGTCATAAGTTATNAAAAAAGTTAAGTAGGAAAAGAATAGAAAGAATGTTGTGTGATTCCTCAAATGGCTCATGGGATAGAGAATCTGCCTGGAGTGCAGGAGACACAGGAGATACAGGTGTGATCCCTGGGTCGGGAAGATCCCCTGGAGGAGGGAAATGGCAACTCACTCCAGTATTGTTGCCTGAAAAAAATCCCTTGGACAGAGGAGCCCAAGAGTCAGACACAACTGAGTGATTAAGCGTGGGTGGAGGTCGATGATCCTGCCAAAGAAACAGCAAAGATAAGTCAGAGAAGAATCAGAAGAATGTTGTGTCATACAAATCAAAGGAAAAGGAGGGAATGCCCTGAGATGTCAACATGAGAAGTGAAAATCATCTGCTGGATTTAGCAACATTGTGGCCATTGTGGTGAAAGTACTGTTGTGTCATGTGAAGGGGCGTTGCTAGTGTTCTCGTTCATATGGTGGATCGAGGAGCAAGTGGAAGGTTAGGAAATGGAAACTAAGAGTATGTACAGCTTTTTCAGGGATTTGACCAATAAGTACAAGAAGGGATGTAAGACAGTGACTAGAAGCTCTCAGCACCTATCACAATTACAGATCCCATCGATGGGTTACTGCTACCAAATCTGTCCCCGCCTCGAAACTCTTCAGGGCTTCAGATCCCTGCCTACCCCACCTTGAGCGTCTTCCGATAATCGCATGTATCTCAACCTTGTCATATTCCAAATGGAGCTTGTGCTGCTTGCCCTTGGTCTGTACCTCCTCTTCCACCTGTTCTTCGGTGAATGAAAGTTTCCTTCACCCAGCTCACTAAGGCAGAAACCTGGGTGTCCCCTTCTTTTCCCTTCCCCCTCACTCTCAACCCACACATTTCAATAATTATCAATTCTTACATCTCTCTCAAGTCTTCCCACTTCTGTCACTGGAATCTCAAGGGTACATGTTCTAAGAAGAACTCTTTTTTTTTTTTTTTTAATATTGATTTATTCATCTGACTGTGCCAGGTCGTAGTTATGCATGCAGGATTTTCAGTCTTCATTGCAGCATGCAGGGTCTTTAGTTGTGGCGTGTGAACTCCACACGTGCAGCAGGTGGGGTGTGGTTCCCTGACCAGAGGTCAGATGGGTCCCTCTGAACTGGGGGCACGGAATCTTAGCCACTGGACCACCAGGGGAGTCCTTGAGAGGAACTCTCGATTTACACTCTTGACCTTTCACTTCCCTGCTCTTACAGTCTTCCCCTTCCCAATTTACCATATATCTCTGGTAGAAAAGAAACCGTGGAATCTGCCATGATTTTTTTTTTTCTCCCACATCCAACTGGTCAGAAAATCCTATTGGCTCTTCCGTTGATGTATGTGCAGATCCTGACTACTTCCTGTTGCCATTGCTGCTACCCCAGTCATGCTACCAAGACCTCCTGCCTGGGCTATTGTGGTGGACCTGCTCTCGGTGCTTGTGTCTTTTCTTATACAGTTCCCCTCATGGAAGTCAAAGTCATCTATAGAGTCTTTTCCTGACTTCCGTATCAAAAGTAGGTTCCCCCATTCTGCTTATCTTTTACATTTCCTGTTTCATTTCCTTCACAGCACATGCACTGATTACTTCTGGAAAGTCATGTAACTATTTGTTTTCTTGTTTATTTTATGCCTTTTCTCATCAGAATGCAAGCTTCATGAGAGACAGTCATGTTTACTACTTTATTTTCAATGCCTTATCCAGTGTCTGGAGTATAGTTGAGTGTGCTCAGTCATAAGTTATTTTTGACTCTTTCCAACCCAGTAGACTGTAGCCTACCAGGCTTCTCTGACCATGGGATTTCCCAGGCAAAATTACTGGAGTGAGTTGCTGTTTCTTTTCCCTGGAATACAGTAAGGCCTCATTAAATAAGTTTTGATTAAATAAATGTGAAAATTAGCGTTAGCAAAGGAAGTTAAACTGGGACCAGGCCTGCTGATGAGGCCTAACTGTTTATAGGGGTTGTACTGATCTCAGATGGCCTCAGCCTGTAGCAGCTTGAAGCAGGGTTTAGAGTCCCAGGCAGAGACTGAGGTTAGTCTATGACTGTGAGAACACTGAATCCTAACCACCAGACCAGTAGTCAGTGACAAGGCCCTGACCTTTCAGCTTTATAGAAAAGAACTCCCATGAAGACAAAAAGTAGTGAAACAAATTAAGTATTTATTAGGAGGAAAAAGAGTATAGTACATGTGGATAGACACAGAGGTAGACTTAGAGGGAGGTGCCCTCTTGGCAGTTTAAATCACTTACACAGGGCATTTCTTCTGGGTTACATTTGGTCAATCATTTTGATTTGCAAGGTTCTGAGTGATGCTGTGAAAGTGCTGCACTCAATATGCCAGCAAATTTTGAAAACTTGGCAGTGGCCACAGGACTGGAAAAGGTCAGCTTTCATTCCAGTTCCAAAGAAAGGCAATGCCAAAGAATGNGGCATCAGTGACTCAATGGACGTGAGTTTGAGCAACCTCCAAGAGATAGTGAAGAACAGGGAAGCTTGGTGTGCTACAGTCTATGGGGTTGCAAAGATTGGTACATGGTTTAGTAACTAAACAACAATGATTGATTGCTGTCACTAACTATGGTCTGGCTTGCTATGCGCTGGCTCCTTTTTGACCTCCAAGGAGCTTTCTAGTTGGGAAGGTTTCCTTGATTTCGAGAATGAGAAATATTTGGTCTCCTATCTTTTATCTGGGCAAGGCCCAGCCTCCTCTATGGACTGTCCTGCTGTTGATATGTTGAAGTCTCTTTCTACAGGGAATTAACTCGAATTGCTTACTTTGGGGAGGCCCATCTACCTTCTACCTCAATGCAAGTTTTTGGCAGCTGATAGGAGATGAAGATGTAGACACAGAAAAAATATATGAAAAAAATTTTGTTAAAAAAATACCAGATTTGCATGTTTTATGTTATGAATTCTAATTGTTGGTTTTATTATAGAAAATGTATAATTGAATGGTATCAGGTAAATATGAGAGGCCTGCTGATTCTCTACTACAATTTGAAGGCTGCTATAAATTTCTATGTTTTTCAGAAGTAGTCTTGCTTCTTAGTGAATTCAGTTTCTCTCCATGCATTCCCTGAACTAAACATTGTTGTCTGACCTGACAAAGCGAATCCATCCTTTTAAAATTATAAACATTATTATTGAATCAATTGGGATAGAAATAAAATTATTAGATGTTTGGCAGGAAGCAACACTAGTCACATCAGGAAAATTTCCATCCAAACTGATAAAGAAGTTGATTAGGAGGGAGGCACCAAGGAGCAGATTGTCATTTGAGATGATGTGTGGTGCAAATAAATAAATAAGAAATCTTATTTGCTTTCTGCTGTCAAAATTTCTGTGAAAGAGTTGAGCTTCCAAATTCATAGAAAAAGAGATCAGACTTTGCTGTTACCAGAAGCAAGGAGTTGGGGGAGGGGAAATTGGAAGAAGGTGGTCAGAAGGTACAAACTTTCAATTATAAGATGAATAAATACTAGGGATGTAATGTACAATGTGATGACTGCAGTTAACACTGATGTATGATATGTATGCAGGTTAAGAGAATAAATCCTGAGTTCTTGTGACATGCAAAGATACTGTTTTTCTTTCTGTGGTATTTACATGAGATATGGGTGTTAGCTAAATTTCTTGTCATTATTCCTGGATATATGTAAGTCAGTCTGTGTGCTGTGTGCCTTAAACTTACTCGGTGCTGGATGTCAATTCTATCCCAATACAACTGGACAAAAAGTTGGGTGTTGTGGACAAGAGTCAAGGGAGAAATACAGTAAGTGTCATGAATAGGTCAGGAAAGGTTTTCTACAAGGCTAGGAGAAGCCTGGGAAACAGGACAGGCAAGAGGACCAGGAAGGGTGTTCAAGAGACTGAAGACAGTTATTCTGAAGCCAGGAGCTGGTGAGAGAAACTGGTACATTTCTATTGCATTTCTCCAAGTCTATAGTGCCCTTCTGAGCACTGCATGGTACATTACCCCCAGGCCACTGCAATAAATAATTCATTCACACTTCAGTGCAGGTAGGAAAGAAATGGCACCATTTTGACTTCCAACTGGTAGTCCCACATCTTCAAGGGAAATGAGTACTTCTTATCTCTACGAACATCTTCCCATTGCAAGTAAGGAAGTAAGCTAATTTATATACCTGGCTTGCAAACAGCATATCTTTCTTTCCTTTCCTTTTTTTTTTTTTTGAATTCAGAGACTGTCATTCTCCGTTTCTTTTGTGAGAAGCAGTTCCCATAACAACGTGGGAAGTCGGACCTCTGGGGGACCTCCTGCAGAGCTCTGGAATCTTCTTTGCCTCCGAGGTAGGGAGAATGCCAGCATCCCATCCCGCACAGGCTCCCTTGTTGATGTGGCTTGTATCTGGAAGTGAGCCAATCCCTGAACACCACAGGCAAATCTACTCATCTCTCAGTGTACTGTAAATTATGCAGCTTCTCAAATGGCAAAGCTGTATTTTTAAACCCATCAACTTATGAGTAAAAGAAGGCACTACTGTAAAATATTCTCATAGCCTGAGAAATAGATGTGTGTCTCAAGGTGTTTTAAACACTGATGTTGATAAAATACTTGGTACATTTTAAATAGGTTGTATGAATATATGCACATGAAAACACATATATTCCTTAAAAAGATCATCCATGTAAATTTTCTAAAGAATGTTGTTTTAGGAAAAAATAACAGAACTTAGCAAAATTTGCTTCTTTGTTAACTACAGCTTGGATGCATAACTCTGGTAGTTGGACCATAAAGCAAATGTAGTTAGAATGAAGTTAGAAATTCAGAAAGCCAGAGTTATATGATAATACATAAAAATACATGGAAATATCCTATTTTTAATAAATCCACTTTGTAGTTGCTGTTTCATTTTTAAATAAATTTTGTTAGGGTAATTTGTCGATTGTGTTAAATGAATGTATTATCTCTAATTCATTATTAAAGTTTAGCTAGAATGAAAATGATTGGCTGGGGCACAGTAGTATCTTTGTAATGAAAGTTTTGCAACAATAGATCTCTTTCTCTTCACATTATTTTATGTTTCTAGACTTGCTATAATAGCCCAAATGATTCCATTATACAGGGGCTTCCCTAGTGGCTGAGAGGGTAAGACTCTGCCTGCAACGTGGGAGACCCAGGTTTGATCCCTGGGTTGGGAAGATCCTCTGGAGAAGGAAATAGCAATCCACTCCAGTATTCTTGCCTGGAGAATTCCATGGACAGAGGAGCCTGGCAGGCTATATATAGTCCATGGGGTTGTAAAGATTCGGACATGACTGAGTGACTAACACTTTCACTTTCCTTTACTTTTCATAATAATATTACCTTTACCTCTTTCAGAAATTGTACATAGCTATTTGTATTATATCCATCATCTTTTCTTCTTCTAGCTGAAATGAGAATTTGCCATATGATTTTTAACCCCAGCTTTCCCAACTGTATCCATCCTAATTTTAAACAATAAGCAAGATAATGGTAAAAAAAAAAAATATGCTATTGTTCAAGATTGGGGGTTCAAGATTGGGAACTCATGTACACCTGAGATGAAAAAACAAAAATTAAAATAAAAAATAATAATAATAATAATAAAATATGCTATTGTTAACTGACCAACACATATGTGATGTTCTATGCTAAGTTGCTTTAGTCGTGTCTGACTCTGTGCAACCCTATGGACTGTAGCTTGCCAGGCTCCTCTGTCCATGGGTTTCTCCAGACAAGAATACAGGAATGGGTTGCCACTGACCAACACACAAGATGAAACTAAAAGGATTCTGCTTAATAAGAAGATCTTGATTTAATTTTTTTCAGTCCATTTAAGTTGATTTGATTTGCTATGTTACAATGTAATACCATAAAATTTTTCATACAATAAAACTAAGAATTCAGAATTTACAAATCTAAATTATTTCCTCTAATGTGAGCAGTAAAGGAATTAAATTGAACTTTATTTTATCTATACAGGGGGACAAATGCATACTTAATACAATTATTGGAAATTTATGGTTTAGTCTTTTTTTAGTCTAGTATCACATTGGTGTCTTTGCAGAATGGAACATTTCCATTTGGAGTTTGTATGATGTTTCCTTATGGTCAGATTCAGATTTCAGTTCAGAGTTTTACATAAGAGATGCGTTCACGAGAAGACAGATAATATCCATCACTCAGACAAGGTGTTATCTGATTTCCACATTATATATTATGGACATATAGTTACTGTTTCCCCTTGCTATGATTAAGTAATGTGGGAGATATTTAAACACTGTTTAATAATCACTCTCTTCATTCCAAATCCTCCTTCGAATTTTTAAGTCTTTTTTTCTCTCTGTGCAGCTGTTTTGCTCTGGCTGGCAGCTCCATCTCCTTTATTATGTTTTTCTTTCAGGTTTTGGAAAGCCCATTTATTAACCATTGAGGTGACCTCAGTTATCAGATGGATTTTGAAAAGTGGTCAATTTGCTCCCTATGAGCTTTTTCCTGTTGCAAGGATAAGAGTTTCTGTTTTTTAGCTCTCTACTTATCCAAGCTGAAATTAGATTTCTCCATTTTTTAGCATATACATATTAAGTCCATCTGGGGCTGCTTCTTGTATGTGTAACTAATTTCAGTATTTTACTGCAATCTTTTTCTTTTATATTTATTCATATGTATCAGAAGGAAAGATAAAGATTTAAAATTGCTCATATGCCTTGGCAAAACTTGCTGTTACTAAACATGTTTAAAATTTGGAGCAGATAGATTTTCTGTGACATTTGGTTGTAAGATTTTGTTAAGGCTATTTAATTCTTTAGACACTAGGTTTCCTCATCATTGCCTCACTGGCACACAATCATGCATGCGGAGTTGATTCAGTCATGTCTGACTCTTCGGAACTTTAGGGACTGTAGCCTACCAGTCTGCTCTGTCCTTAAGATTCTTCAGGCAAGAATACTGTAGTGGTTGCCATGCCTTCCTCCAGGGGATTTTCCCGACCTGGGGATCAAACCCACATCCCCTTGTCTCCTGCATTGCGGGCAAGTTCTTTACCACTGGTGCCACCCAGGAAGCCCTGTTGCCTCCCATACTACTAGGCTATTTTAACTGTTACTGGTTTATGACGTTTATTTCTTTCTGCAAACGTTCTTCTCGGTTCTTTTCTCTGAGTTCACCTGCACCTCAGTATGGATCTCTAAGTTCTAGTAATTCATATGTCTTCTGTGACCAGACTCTCTCTCCTTATATGCACATGTCTATTCACAAGTCTTCAGTAACATGTATCAATTCAGTTTAGTGCAGTCACTCAGTCATGTTTGACTCTTTGTGACTCCATGGACTGCAGCACGCCAGGCTTCCCTGTCCATCACCAGCTCCCGGAACTTGCTCAAATTCATGTCCATCGTGACGGTGATGCCATCCAGCCATCTCATCCTCTGTCATCCCCTTCTCCTTCTGCTTTCAATCTTTCCCAGCATCAGGGTCTTTTCCAGTGAATCAGTTCTTCATATCAGGTGGCCAAAGTGAGCTACAGCTTCAACATTAGTCCTTTCAATGAATATTCAGGTCTAATTTCCTTTAGGATTGACTGGATGGATCTCCTTGCAGTCCAAGGGACTCTCAAGAGTCTTCTCCAACACCATAGTTCAAAAGCATCAATTCTTCAGTGCTCAGCTTTCTTTATGGCCCAACTCTCACATCTATACATGACTACTGGAAAAACCATACCTTTGATTAGATGGACCTTTGTTGGCAAAGTAATGTCTGTGCTTTTTAATATGCTGCCTAGGTTGGTCATAGCTTTCCTTCCAAGGAGCAAGCATCTTTTACTTTCATGGCTGCAGTCATCATCTGTGGTGATTTTGGAGACTATGAAAATAAAGTCTGTCACTGTTTCTATTGTTTCCCCATCTATTTGGCATGAAGTGATGGAACCAGATGTCATGATCTTAGTTTTTTGAATGTTGCGTTTTAAGCTAGCTTTTTCATTCTCCTCTTTCACTTTCATCAAGAGGTTCTTCAGTTCTTCTTTGCTTTCTGCCATAAAGGTACTGTCACTTGAATATCTGAGGTTATTGATATTTCTCCTGGCAATCTTGATTCCAGCTTGTGCATTATCCAGGTTGCATTTCTCATGATGTACTCTGCATATAAGTAAAATAGGCAGGGTGACAATATACAGCCTTGACGTACTTGTTTTCCAATTTGGAACCAGTCCGTTTTTCCATGTCTGGTTCTAACTGTTGCTTCTTGACCTGCATACAGATTTCTGAGGAGGCAGGTAAATTGATCCATTATTCCCATCTCTTTCAGAATTTTTCACAGTTTATTGTGATCCACACAGTCAAAGGCTTTGGCATAGTCAATAAAGCAGAAATAGATGTTTTTTCTGGAACTTTCTTGATTTTTCGATGATCCAGTGGACACTGGCAATTTGATCTCTGGTTCCTCTGCCTTTTCTAAAACCAGCTTGAACATCTGGAAGTTCATGGTTCACATATTGCTGAAGCCTGGCTTGGAGAATTTTGAGCATTACATTGCTAGCATGTGAGATGAGTGCAATTGTGCAGTAGTTTGAGCATTCCTTGGCATTGCCTTTCTTTGGGATTGGAATGAAAACTGACGTTTTCCAATCCTGTGACCACTGCTGAGTTTTCTAAATTTGCTAGCATTTGAATGCAGCACTTAACAGCATCATGTTTTAGGACTTGAAATAACTCAGCTGGAATTCCGTCACCTCCACTAGCTTTGTTCGTAGTAATGTTTCCTAAGGACCTCGACTTTGCATTCCAGGATGTCTGGGTCTAGGTTAGTGATCACACCATCATGGTTATCTGGATCCTGAAGATCTTTTTTGTGTAGTTCTTCTGTGTATTCTTGCCGCCTTTTCTTAATATCTTCTGCTTCTGTTGGGTTCATACCATTTCTGTCCTTTATTGTAAACATCTTTGCCTGAAATGTTCCCTTGGTTTCTCTAATTTTGTAGAAGAGATCTCTAGTCTTTCCCATGCTATTATTTTCCTCTGTTTCTTTGCATTGATCACTGAGGGAAGCTTTCTTATCTCTCCTTGCTATTCTTTGGAACTCTGCATTCAGATGGGTATGTCTTTCCTTTCCTTCTTTACTTTTAGCTTCTCTTCTTTCTCAGCTGTTTGTAAAGCCTACTTAGACAACTGTTTTACCTTCTTGCCTTTCTTTTTCTTGGGTATGATCTTGATCACTGCCTCCTATACAATGTCACAAACCTCTGTCCATAGTTCTTCAGACTCTGTCTATCAGATCTAATCCATGGAATCTATTCGTCACCTCCACTGTATAATATAATATATAAGACGGGGACAGCAGAGGATGAGATGGTTGGATAGAATCACCGACTCAGTGGACATGAGTTTGAGTAGACTCTGGGAGGCCAGGAGTGCTGCAGTCCATGGAGTCACAAAGAATCAGACATGACTGAGCAACTGAACTGAACTGAACTATATAATCATAAATGATTTGATTTAGGTCATGCCTGAAAGGTTTAGTGGTTTTTCCCTACTTTCTTCAATTTAAGTCTGAATTTTGCAATAACGAGTTCATGATCTGAGCCACAGTCA